>JBBPDC010000023.1:8861508-8874939 GCA_037974485.1 Hemigrammopetersius urotaenia
TTTTCATTAGGTGACTTTTCTGTCAAAACGAAGGGCGGGATTATCTTGCAGACAGGCTGTAAGATTTCGGCCATCGATAAATAAAAAATGAGGTAAAATTAGCAAGCAAGGATTCTTGTGTTTGGTCAATGGTTCCAAAGTGTAAGTCAACTGGTAAACATGGAAATTCTTTGAACCAACTTACAAACAAATCCTGGGGAGTCTGATTATTGTTGTGACAATGACCATTGTTAAAAGCGATATATAAATAAAATTGAATTTAATTGAATAACATTTTTTACTACCTAAAAAGTCTGTTTGAAGATTTTTTTAAGTGCTGGCCTTTAGACACCAAGTGAGATTTATTGTGCAGTTTATTTCAATGTCAGAGTTATTTTTTCCAGACAATTTAGTCAACATCTTTTTGGATATTTGCAAACGTTTGCATGCAACATGAACTAATTTGGTCAATCACTGAAATGGTGACAACATAAGATAATCGTTTGACTGTGTCTCAGCAACTGGTAGTTTTTGATAATATTCCAAGGATGAATACTCAATGTAAGTGCAAATGGCACTTACATTTTGAAAAGCAGCTCAAATTCGGCTTTTGACATCTGTGCTACCCACTATGAGCTTGCAATTTAAAGGATATTATTGTAAATGACTTAAGATCCAGGACCTTTTCTTGACCAAGAAAACCAGATCATGCATTTTTAACCTGAGACTTGAATTTTTAATTTTGTGCATCATACAGCTGATCAATGAATAACACATTAGATATTGCCATCACTAAATGTTCCTAAGTGAAAGTTATGACAAGGATATAATTAAAACTAACCTCTTGTGACCTATACTCCTTCAATGAAAATATATTTGGCAACAAAAATGAACCATGAAACTGCACAGTGATAACATACAGTATTTTTAGTGTAAACCCTAAATATGCCCACAATTATGCTCCCAAAATACATTAATTTCATTTTAAACTCATTAGTATTAAAGAAGATATAAAGGTAAACTCAGTCACACAGCACACTTTACACTGAACTCTGCAGTGCTAGAATGTAAAATACCAACGTAACCCCTATACAGACTGTACGCATTGTCTTTGGTATGCACTGACGTTTTCGTTGGTACAAGCAAGTAAATACAGTAAAAAATGTATTTAAATTACAGTAATAAAAGTACAAGGCATTAAGAATAACAAAACAAAAAACATGACAACACTCAGTGAATCACTAATATGAAATGCAGGACTGCAGCTACCAGAGGTTCATCAAAGGGCAGTAGCCAATCAGCAGCAAGTAGAAATAAATAACACTCTCAGATTGGCTACTTTTAAACCTGCTGCCTGAGTACAGCAGTATTTCACCTAAGATGCACTTTTTCTGTGTTCTCTCAAAAGTACCAAAAAATGTATACGGTTATATTTTATATGGAAATGTAAACATTAGTAACATTTTTCTTAATAGTTTTGCTAATAAGGCATGAAAAAAAAAGCAAGAATTATATATTGCCATGCAAAAAAAGTGGAGGGTATTTGGGGTTTCCACTCATTTGTGGGGGTTTTCATGAACAATTTATTTAGTCCTGTTCTAAAAAAAAATCTGCGAATGACTAAAGCCAAATTCTCAAGGGTTTACCTCACTCCAAATTTTGGCATTTGTGTGTCATTTATGTTACATGCATTGCATATCAGCCTTTAGGCAGGGCATTCTGCTAACAGACAAGTCGTGTGTGTGATTATAGCCACATTCCATCATACAATTACAAAGCATAATATCAGTGTACATGCAACATGTCCCAAAGCATAGCAATATGAGCATTTGTGTGCCAGAGCAAAAAGTGATGGAATACAGTCTGCCGAAAAGTGGGTCACAAGTATTTATAAAGATGTGAAAGCAATGAAATGGGTGGTGAAAGCTAAAGATGATGCACATATAAGGTGAGTGGGTGTCAAGCTTGTGAGTGTGAAGTTCATGTGTGTGAAGGCCCTGAGGAGGCAAGGCTGCAATGGCCAGCTACTCTTGCTGATTTGCCACTTCACTGAGCATGTTAATACAACAGAGAACTGGATGCTTTTGGAGGCAAGCAGCATGAGAGCTTTCACTGCTCTACTTTTCTTGCCTTCTTGCTTTCTCACATGCAGGCATCCCTGGACACAATGTTGTAAACTTTTAGCTGGTAAGAGCCTGAAGACATTATCATGGGAAATATGAGCTGCACACTGATCCTGTCACCATTAAAGTTACAGTAGGAGCACCAACCACCATCTTAATCCCAGCAGACAAACCTCCCCTCATTTTCAAAAACACAAACTCAGTACATGTGGAGACCACAAGAGCAGCAAGAAGTTCAGTAACATGTCTGAGTTTGCGGTGTACAGGCTTATTTTGATTTTGGGTTTGGAGTGTTCTTAGTTTTAATACTTGTTCAGCCTCTAGCAGCAGTCTTGCAGGGTGGTAAATACACACACACAGACATATGTGGCCTCAAAGACTCCGCTGTTGTCAGAAAACCTAAATAACACACAAGTTCCTTTTCTGTCAAGTTGATAACACGGAGGAGATGCACCACACCTTTACACATCTCAACTGCCCTGCTGAAAAGGAACGTGCAATCACATGCACAGGGGAAAACACCCCACTGCATATTAAGTTTTGTATTATAGTCATGATAATTTTCCCCCACATATCAATAAAGTTCTTTTAAAAAACTACTCTTTTACAAATTTCTCCATGTGAAAAACAGATTAAGACTTTGAAAGGTTTGCTCGCCACAATAACCAACTGAACAGGCCAAAGCTAACAACAAAACATAGAGCAGAACAGCTTGGATCTCAGAAAATCCTCAGAATTAAATATTCAGCTCTTGGAAATGTGAGTGAAGTGCACATACATTTTTTACACATATCTGAACGCAATTGAAACAGAATAGCATTATATAGAAGTATGTGGTTAGGGCAGCACACACAACCACATACAAACCTCAGATGGTGCGGAGGGCTCGTCAACTCGTTTGATCTCAGACTCAGGCCCGCGCAGGGTCTGCAGGAAGAGGGCTGCCTTCCTCTTGCGCTCAGCCTGAAGCTGCTTCTCCTTCGACTCTTTGGAAGCCTGAGCCAGCTTCTCCCTTGCAGCCGCCGCCAAGCGGTCCTCAAGCTTCTGCTTAGCTGTAGGGGAAGAAAGGGCAGCAAGGTTACACACGGACAAAAAGTATGTAATCAAGAAAAGAAACCAACACAAATTGAACATTTTACTGCAATACTGCAAAATATCCCATTCAATCAGTGATCATCAGAAAGCTTCCATAAATTCTGGCAGTTTGTCCCTCAATGAAGCCCCAATAGGATGCAGAGTTAACTCGCAAATCAATTCATTCTAATAATTTGATAAACAAATGCACTGATAAAAAAAAAGTCTCTTTGAGATAACAGATTCAGACAGATCTTTAAATATCCATCATTGTTTAAGTCTGTTTTTATGTTTACCTGTGGACTGAATGGGAACTATACACATTGTGGACATTTTGCAATATTTATTAACATGCGCTATAGGTCCAAACATATGTGGACAATACAAACATCTAATAAATTCAGTTATTTTTAGGTGTAGAAAAGCAAGGCTAAAACACTACGATTAAAGATCACAATGCCCAATGCCAAGCATCAAATAGAGGAATACATGTGTGTGAAAGGGGCTCATGACCCGCTCTAAGCTTATTAGTATGGAAAATTCATGGCGAGCATGTTGGTATTTAATAACAACTAGACTTTGACTGGGCCTGTGACAGCCATTCAGCTAAGCAGAGACTGACTGGAGGCAGAACATGAACTTGACAACAGCTCAGTTTAGCTAAGCTCCAGCAGCAAGAACATTGCTGTGTTTCTCCAGTTTGTTCAAAGGAAGTGTGTGTCAAGAGAAAATAAGTCACTACATTACGCAAGCACAGGAGAACACTGTCCCTCTCCTTCGTACTAAAAATAGGCCTCCTGCCATGAAGCATCATATGAAACACTGTGAGAATACTACGGGTGAGAGAACAAACTGAGTGCTCACTTAGAGGAAAAGGGTAGCAAGAAGAGGCACTGGAAGAAAGGGAGTTTTTATTAGTATTGAGAACTGAGGAAATGGGAACCAGCATATACTCATATACTGTTAATTATGCCAGTTGTACTCATGAAAAAGTTCAAGCCTGTCATAGTCAAGTCATCATAATTACTTTGTTTAAAAACTGAATATCTCAGTGAATCTGCTAACTGATTAATTTGTATAATTTGGATCATATTTTACAGACTGAAAATTAATCACTTAAAAAGAGGCATTTAAATGTGTTTTTCAATAAACGTTTACGCTTTGGATGTCATGCTATTGATTAGTAAATTCAATCTGTATGAAGCATTTTGTTTTTTTACTAAATTGTCAACTTACTGTACAATTGTACACATTATTGATGCAACTTTTTTCATGGTGCTAGACTTGGATGCATGGTTCAAGGAAAAAACTAATAGTCAAAGAACTTTAACATTTAATCTCTCTCAAGGCACTGTGACACCTAGATGTTTATGTATCCGTTATGTTAAGAATCTTGATTGTTCCGTGGATCAGACTAGCTTGCCCAACACATACCACAGATGCTTCATAAAAACAACACATTGCATTCTTTGTCATTTTTCTTTATATTCCTGAACAGTTTTTGCATTGTGACAGGGCACATTATCCTGATATCCTGAGACAACTGCCATTACAGAATGCTGTTGGCAGGAAGCTGTTGGTAATTCTGCAACAATATTTTGGTATGTGGCTTGTGGTCTTACCATAGTGCATCCTGGTGCCCCTTCTTCACAAAATAAGCAATGTGCACATACTAAAGCATAAAAGAAAAAGACATCAACTCAACAATTTCACCATCCTCCATTTCTCTATGGCCCAGTTATGATGCTCATGTACCCACTTGTATATGCTTTCGGGTGTGGTCAGGGGTCAAAATCTTCAACTATGCTTCCTGATAAAAAGCAAACTGTAATGCTATGCATGTTCTGACACCTTTCTGTAATGTTGTTTTGGAGATGCTCTCACCAAGTCTTCTAGCCATCACAATTTGGCAATTTCTAATACCCAGATCCTTACACCTGCCCTTTTCTTCCAACACATTAACATCAAAAACTGACGGTTCAACTTGCTAGCCAACATTCAACCCCTTGACATGTTTCACGGAAATAAAAATCAATGGTATTCAATTCACCTCTTAGTGGTTTTAACACATGACCAGTTGTAGTCTTATTAAGAGGATGAGCAAAATGACATACATGTAGTCAACAAATTTCTTATTTTGAATCATGAGCTGGTTGTCATGGTTACACAAAATCTAATGTGTCGTCCTTGTAGACAGCTGTGCACTCCCCTTACTGAGGGAGTCCACAAACAATCAGTTCTTAGGATGAAACAGACTTCCTTAACAAATCAGTCAGCACTTGGCCGGTGAAACACATATGCTCCATGGCCAAATTGGCTAATGAAGAGAGCATACATATGCACTTCACTAATTGGTTCTGATTCATTCAATAAAAGCAATAGGCTCATTCAACATCAGCGCTGTTACAGCCACTCTGCAGGCAAGTATACGATATAAACAGTATAGCCATTACTATATTCCATTTCTCTCAGGCACACATTCACATCATCCATTTAAAAAGAAAGGCAGGAAGGTTTTATATCAGACAGCTGAATAAGAAATGAAATGAGCAAGTGCCATCTTCTAAAACAAAGATGATGGTACAGACCACACATCTACATGAAGCCAAGTCATATAAAAATATTGTAATCAGGATTTTTGGATCAAGTTTTCAAGACTGAAATTGTTCATCATTGGCAAACATAGCTGTTACCACTATTCATATGATTAAGGATGATCAAAGACACTTGTGATGCCAGTCTTGATTTTGGGCTTGTTTTATCTAAAGTCTTTAGTCCCAGCTGTTAAGTCGGGGTGCTACTCAGTGACTAATGGTGATGACGCATGTTTCATGTGATAACCATATTCATTCATAGATAATTACGCAGTTAGTGGCCTAGTGATTAGTGAGTTCACACTGCAATAAGAAGGTCGTGGGTTTGAATCTCAGGACTGCCAGTGGCTACCCTTATGCAAAGTACCATCCCTACACACTGCTTCCCAGGTACTATGTTGCTTCACTTGGTGAATGGGTTAAATGCAAAGAAAGAATCTCACATTGTTTACAAGTGTGTACACTTGAATTAATGTCTAGCCCACATTCTTGTAACTCATTCTTATTTATCTCCAGTAGTTCAATGTGCTTTTCAATAGTACACAAAGCCAAACACACCATAATGCAGTGTTCAAATGATTGATTCAACCCCTTCACCTATTTTCTGCAAGGAACAGTTCATTCTTTGGGTGCAGATTTTATATATAAATATCAGGTCTTTCTGGTTGCCTCAGCAGAAAATAACTGGGCAGTGGTTGAGAGTTTTTTATGGTTGATGCATTAGTGTAACAATATTACTAAATGTTATTTTTATTTATACCATAAGTCAAACATAATATTTTTGGTGTCAAAACATTTTCACCATCTATTTCTTTAAGGACTTTATTTTTGAAAGTCATTAGGAAAAATGGTAGACATGTTTTTATGTAAATGTGAAGTGTATATATGAAATAAATTTGTTAACTAATATACCAGAAGTATACTAAATAATTCTTGTTTCTCTCTCGCTGTCCATTAGAATATGTGGAACATGGGGATATAAAGCAAAAAGGTTCAGCACAAAGTGGTAGAAGAATCCCAAAATGGGAAAGCCTTGAGAAAACTACTACATAAACTGAGTTCACTGTGCAGTTAGAAAGAAAAATAAGTCAAGTAATGTATGTCGCCCTCACTTTCAAGAATTTTGATCATCTGATGCATGCTCAGCCTTGCAGACATTAAGGCTTTCTGAAAAACAAAGTGCCTGAAGTACACTTTAATACATTACACAGTACAATATGAAATTACATACAAGTAATGAATTACAGCACAGAAAATCATCATTTCATTACACCATTCAGCATTTCTGCCTAACTTTTCACCTAATTTCATAAAAGCCCTTTTCATTTTCATCCAACTGCCTCCTTCTATTTCAAAGCACTTTTTGTAATGAGTAGGGTTTATGTTAACCCGTCACTCTCTCCTTGTAACAACGGTAGCAAAGACAGTGTATTAACTCCATACTCCAACAGCATACTGCTTGGCCAGTCACATTTAAAGCATTGAAGTATGTGATGTGGTTGAAACTTTAAGTCTGATTTTAAGGTGAGGTAGGGGAGGATTATTTGCTCATTGGTTTAGCTAGCATTCAAAGTCATGGGCCCCAAAATATGAGTGAATCAGGACTATAACATTTCTGTTGCAGACACGTTCATGGAAATGTATATGTATATAGTTATGTATATATACATATAGTTTTACTGATTAACTGATTTACTGATTTTACATGTTATTAATAAAACAGAACTTGGCATAGTTAAAAAAACAGGTCAATAAGCCAAACTTAAAATCCTAGCGAATACTTTGGATTACTGTGTGTTTGCTAAACAGCATAAAGGCATAAAGAAGATATAAGACTAAGAGGGAATTGGTAGCTGAATCCAAGCATCAGCAATCACAGCATGTGACTGTGATCCTTTTACAGTCCATCGATACGGATTAGGTACCTTCAGGCCAATCAATAGTCCTGCAGTCAAGCTCAGTGTGCCACTGAATGAAAGCTGCCTTGCTGCAGTGACTTTTGTTTCACTTTCTCCAATCCTTTGTCTTATTATGCTAATTATTTAAGCGTTCCACTGCTTAATGGATCTTCTGCTGCAGCTGCTGTCAGGCTGATCCAGTCTAGACTCCATGATGGAACATTCAATGAATGATACGCTCTGTGCTGCTGGTTATAGAATTAGCCAGATAAGATCAACTTCAAAATGCCCAATTCATTATGGAAAAATAACAGGATCTGCATGCTAGGCATTAAAAGTGTAGTATATCTGAACTCATGTGGGTTTTTGTCTTGTGATTGAACTATGGTGAATTATGAGAGAGGAGCAAGAGCCTTTTTTTCGCCAGGATACATGCATGGATTTGAGAGGACAGGTAGTGCTGCTGGTGAGGATGGCATTCAACTCAATCCAGTACATTACATGGCTTCCTCTTTGAATGAAAGCTATTCATTCCATTTACAGATCATCCTTTAAACACTATTTTTCAAACGGACAAAATTACAACTCAGCAACAGGTCTGACTAGGTTTGGTTTATGTATGCACTGTTTGAAATCAAAGAGAAAAAACTTTAAAAGTGTTTCCTTTTGTTCCAGTACATACTGAAGGAAAGTAACTTTCAGTTGCCCAACTATCAGTGGAGAGAGCAGGATAGGGTATCAGTTCTTTTTTATTTCTGTCTGTGATGTTTCAGAGTTTGGGAATGACACTGTCCATCTCTTTCCAAACAAATTTCAAACAATTTGCAGCCCTTTTCTGTAGTTACTTACTTTGGCTGTAAATCTTTGGTTATTAATATTCCACTGCATTTGTTGTTTATATTTCTCTGCAAGTTCATTGTGTTTTATTGAGCATACTCTCTATGCTCCACCTGTAAGGAATAGGCTGAATGATGGCGATTTAAAATATATACTTATATATATATATAAGTATTTTCCATTTTTGTTAACTGTCTTCTTGCCCTCGTCATCATATGAAACCTGAAAGATCCTAGATGTGCTTTTGTTGCTAGCTCTCCAATTCTCACGCTCAGAAAATATTTGTGGTTAGTCTCTTATTTGCAAACAGAACACTGATAGGATGCCCAGAGAAAATCTGTGCACTGATAGGCTCCAGAGATGTCCTGTAAATTCGATTGTGTATGCACTGCAAAACGCAAGCTTTGGAAATGCCAGAACAACAAAAGGCATACCCTAAAAAACTTCATGTTACCTGTGCATATGGGATCAAACCACATGCCATGTACCACTGTATCCCTACTGCAAGAATAAATTGTTAGTTTAATTTATTGTTAATTTATTGTTAGTTTAATGTATGTGATTTTATGTCGGAACAAAACCTTGTAGAGTAGAAGTAAAAGAAAAAGCTGGAAATGATGATTGAGCAGGAGATGATAAAATAGGACAAAAGAAGAAAAAAATGAAAAAGGAGATGATTACAGGAGAAAGAGGCAGAGAATGAGAAGAAAAATAACATGAAAAAAGAAACAATGATGGGGAAAAGAGCAGGGGCTGGGAAAGAAGGGGCAGAGTAGAAGGAAAAGAAGAACAAGGAGCAGGAGGAGAAATTGCCCTGACATTACCAAGCACTTTTGGTAAAGAAAAAGGCTATTTAAAAGTGTATTTTATTAGTAGAAAAGACTTTCAGTGAGGTAAAACCAAAAAAAAAAAAATCACATTACCAAATTAATTCAAATCAGTTCCTTGCACCTTAAAAATTCTTGTTTCACTAAAGCATTAACATCACAGGATGCACACCAAACATCCCTAGCTGTTCACTAAAAAAGGGTTTCGTCAAACAGACAATGGTTGTAAAACAATGGTTAATGCCTGAAATTATACACCTCTATATTAATCTCTAATAAAAAAAGGTAAAAAACGGCAAAGTTTCAAATGAACCAAAAAGTGGACACATGTGTTTTTGCCAAAAAGGAGAGTGTTTAATATTGTTATAATTGATCTGATTGATTAATTGAACAGTAAATTGCTATGTAGTCAGATGTCAAAACAAACCTGTGCCTGGATTTCACTAATTATCCTTTACTTCAAAAGTGAGTACTTTTTGATTAAAAAAAAGAGCCTTTAGCCAAGAAACAGTAGATGTGAATGTGGCACAAAATTCAAGGTCAGGTAAAAAAAAGTAACCTAATGCCATTATTAAGCATGGAGGCCTTTTTCAAAGGCCCCAGGATCCCACCAACACCATGTTAGTTACAAATCTGACTACTTCTACCAGGAGTCAAAGACTTCCAGCAGGATAATAATCCAAAGGATATTCAAACAAATTATACACTGATCACATCATAACAAAAACTGTTTGTGATGTTATACGTATCACAGCTTACATAATAACAATATCAAAACATTATTCTATCTGTGCTGGTAACAGATCTTATTTCTAGAACGTATCAGAGAAAAAGTGTTGTTGCTACTATTATTACAGGTGAATGCACATCTGCTGATACTTTTAGGAGCATTATTGATCATGTGAGAAACACTGGCTAACATTACCGAGGTGGAACTGAGGTGGACGTATGATCATAATGAGAGAGTATGAGTTGTGCTTTTAATGTCTGGTAATCTTAATTTGATAATCTAGTAATACGGCATAGAATAACAAATCTGACAAATCTTTCAATACCACAGCGTCTGTAGCCATTTTGTTTACCCTGGTTATATGAGAGCTGAGACATGATGTTCTGAGAGCTGAGGTTTTTTTGTTTAAATGCGTGAAAGACAGGGTTTTGTTTATTATATCTGCAGCACTGATCATGTTCAATCTCAACAGTTGTCTTTCTACAACAATATGGTCTAAAATACTGTTCATTGTATATTTAACAATATTGTATTAATTTAGCTCACATTAAAATAGGGCTATATCCACAATTCAGGGTTGTTACCAAATACTGAGCACAGCCCTTCTGTGTCCTTTTTGTGCTCAATTGTAAAAACCTCATCCTATCAATTACTCTGCAAACTGTTTTTAAGTATAATACTTCTTTATTAAGATATTTTATAATCACTTTATTTTTAATGTTTTATTATCAAAGCAGTTCACAGATCCTTAAAGGACAACTACTTCTAAAGGGTGTCCGTGATGATGCAGCTTTTCTCTTTTGACTGGAAACAGAAACAAATTTGAGCCATTTTTTTTTATGATGGAGGAAGTCAAATTCACATCAGAAAAGACAAACACCTAGCTTCAATTACTGTCTTTTCAACACATTATTACACTAGAGGTTCACAAACTGTCCATCAGTGCCTTTTTTTAACATTATGACAATATGCTTGAAGTATAGAGTTTTAGCAGCAATAAGGCTGAAACTACTGTTAATTCTAGATAATCCTATAGCAAAGTAATTCATCACTGGGAGTGATTTTCATAACGTTCAACAAATTGCTTCTTGTCCCTTTCAACCCACACAGTGCCTCGTAGCAGCTTGCTGAGAACAGCCTTGTAGCTCTTCAATAAGGTGTGATTAAATAAATGAGATGATGATTATGTAACTTCCTGGTTGACTTTTGTGCTCTGTCTACATATGGGAAATAAAAAAGACCATAACTAGCAGCTGCACTGGCTGGCAATTACTAAAAAGAAAATTAGCAAATAGCCGATCTGAGCTAGAAGCTTTAATTGTTGGAACTTAACCAGTATTAGGCCAAGCATTTTATTTTTTGAACGAACTTTTCAAAATGTATAGTGTTTATTATGCTCTACACTTTAAGGTCATGTATGATTGTGTGTGTGGGGTGGTGGCATAGACTACCTTGCTTGGCTTCCAGCTCCTCCAGAGACAGCGTGGGCTTCTTTTCTTCAGGCTGCTGGGGAGGTGGAGCCTCCCTATGTGCTTCCATTCCTGCCATGACCTGTTCTGCCCCCTCCTGCTCCTCCTCTCTTGACCTGTCTTCATCCGAGTCATCGTCAAGCCGCACCCGGTTCTTCTCAAGAGGCAGCATGTCGTTCTCTTTGGACTTTATCGCAAAGCAGATGGGTGCAAAGGACGCTGAGAAATGAAACATCAAGATACAGAATTATTACTAAATCTATCTCATTTAGGCATGGCCATTGACCTTCCTTGCTGGGCAGGAAATATGCCCAGCGCTGATGGCCATTAGGAGGCAGAGGCTGGCTCATTTCTCACCAGGATAAGCGTTAACACAGAGACAACCTCGCAATGACACTCAGCTCCCCAAGTAACAGTATTAAATTTGGGAATATCCAGAACAACAGTGACAATTTACAAAGTTAGAAAGGGCTTAATTGCACCAGTGCATTTTTTGTGACCCAATCTTACCTTTAATGAGTTTTCCCTCATTATTTTGTTTGTCAGAGGAATGGGTAACTGCGCAGCCTCCCTCACCACTCTTCACCAAAGAACCCTGAAAAAAAGTGAGAGACTGAGTCTTCATAAGGTTATATATCAAATACACAAGCTTTTTTGATATATAACTGGCACAAACCCATTCTGGCATTTATAAAAAGAATATTTAAATCAAGTTTGAGTTTACAACCATTTTTTTCAAGTTGAAATTACATAAATGACAAATAATTCTTTATGGCAACCTAAGCTTAATAGAAGTCTTTCTCTGCATTAATGCAGATGTATGTGAGTTGTTTTAAAGGATAATGTGGGTGTAGTAGCCTTTCTAAAACTGCCCTTCAGTAAGACTGCACACATGATGTTCTTCAATAGGGGGTGTGTGTCTGGCCGTGTGTGTGTGTGTGTGTGCTCATGTGTGAGAGAGAGGGAGAGAGAAAAAATAGAAGAGAACAAAGGTGCAGGAAAGAGGAAGCAAAGTTGTCACTAATAGAAGTTTTTCAATATTTTACAGTTCTATTAAGGAAGGTGTCTGTGGCTCATCAACATAGCTCAGTATAAGATGAGTGGTCACAAGGCCATTAGCCTATTTAAAAAATCTCTCTCCAGGCAGTGGTGAGAGCTGATGGGAGAGCAGCCAAAAGATATTACATCTGGGACAGAACACTCTATAGAAATAATGCAAAATGGGAAGGGGGTGGGAAAAAAGTGTTTAAATACTTGTTCAAAAACCTTAGATACGCTATTTGGCTACTTTGAATTATGAAAGCTCTTTAGAGCTGCTTACTGTTTGTTTTTGCCTTGTTGCTTGGCCTCGTATGGACAAATGTTTTCATTAATGTTTTAATTCATTTGGGTTGTCTAAAGATTCTCAAGGCAGACGGCTGGCATCCTACATCAGTGCTTTAATATCAGGTGCATATTAATATTCGAGAAGAACTTCCACAGCTTGCTTGTGAGCAGTGCTTGCCTCATTGTGGAGTCCAGTTCATTCACATGCACCCTCATGCAAGAATGCAGCATAAGGGGCCGTTCACATATCGCGTCTTTTGCGCACGCAAGTCCATTATCTCAAATGTAGACGCGCGGCAGCCGTGCTCATAATGGAAGCGACGCAGTTGCGATGCGCACGAGGTGTGACGCGCCCATTTTGTTCAGGCGCGTCCGCACCGCGTCGAACACATCTTTTCAGAATGCCGCAAGCACACTGCGGGTCATGTGACAAGATTCAACCAATTCGCTTCCTCGCCTTCCTCGCCTCAGCAGAAACACGGAGGAGCAGCTCATCGTTGTGGTCCAGGGATTTCCTGAACTTTATGATTTGTCAAGCCCCCAAACTTTT
This sequence comes from Hemigrammopetersius urotaenia, assembly GCA_037974485.1. NCBI lineage: Eukaryota > Metazoa > Chordata > Actinopteri > Characiformes > Alestidae > Hemigrammopetersius > Hemigrammopetersius urotaenia. The sequence continues at coordinate 8,874,916 of JBBPDC010000023.1, forward strand.
CCTAAAATATAACCCAGCTGGTCC
>JBBPDC010000023.1:8875039-8885861 GCA_037974485.1 Hemigrammopetersius urotaenia
AGGAGCCTAGAAACTCACTGACTTTTTATACACACCCACTAATTACAAGCAAACAGATCACAGGTGAGGATGGTTACATTTAGTAGCCATTTACACCTGTGTGTGTCAACCTGTGTCTATGTTATCCTGCCAAAATTTCCAGAGTTTGAAAAACTTTTGATCAGGGTCATTTGGATATTAACACAATTGTTTGATAATAAATGGCTTCACCCAACCACTAACCACGAGTGAAAGAAAGGTTGTGTTATCATTCATATTCTCTGAAAAATGGCCAAAACATCACAAATTCTGCCACACAACTGTATGTATACACATTTTTAAAACTTCTTGTGTATTTAATCTATTTTTTTGTATATATTTTCAGGTATTTTAGAACACGCTCTGAAATGGGTTGCCAGGCTGTGTGAATTGTTTCAAACGAAACTATCCGTCAACATTGATGTTGATCGTTGTCTGTATTGTCTGTTGACCACAGACAATAAAATGTCTTATTGTGTTTTCATCAGAAAACCATGTCTACCCGAATTACTTTACATGCCGCTTTGGCCATGCGCTGCTGTATGGTGTGAACTAGGAACACAGGGAATGCGGTGTCTCCATGTCTGTCTATGCGTTTAAGAGCCAAAAGAGCCGAATCTTAGTGATCTGATCCAAATGATCCGACTCAACTAAACCAAACCACACTAATTTACAAGCACTAATACACACTCATGCACACATTTACAGTACATACACAGTACCGGCATTCCGCACGAAGTCTGAAATGGCACTGCTAGCAAACATGGCTAACGCTAGCATTGCAGACAGTGGCTGCGCTGCTTACGCTGTCGCACACAGGAATTGTTTGATCTGTGTCCGATGGCATAAAATCGAACCAATTCCATTACAGATGTTATAAGATCTTTCTTGGGCACAAACACTGCTACAGTGTTTGGGTGCGCCAGGCTAATTTACCCATGTGGAACGACCCCTCATTCGCCATAATCTACTTGACATGAGGCCTTTGGAAAGGTCTCATCAAGTCCTATTTCACACACAACAGAAACGATCACGTGATGCACCTTCTCTCGTTATGCACATCCCAAGTCGCATTATGCGTGCTGTAATTATTTTCCGTAATTTATAACGGATTGAATTACATTTTATTTCTTCCCAATTTACGAACCAGTAATTAAGGTCGGGATCGAATCAATACCGATACAGAATATCGGATCAGCGCATCTCTAACTTTCTTCTCTAGAAATTTTATACATTTATAAATACCAAAGACACTGTTCATAATTCACATATTTGGAGTCCAAGTTTAGTCATGGCTTTCTGGAATACAGGAGTTGATCTCAATTTAATCTTAATTTAGACTCGTTATTAGCTATAGGGACTGCAGACACCTACTATATATCTATTAAAATCTATTAAAAACGTTCTAAAGCATGCAAGTGAAGCACTAAAGCTTTACCAAAAAAAAAAAGAGGCGGTGGATGGTGGATTAGACCTTTAGTCTGTATATTAAATATGCAAGCTAGCAAGCATAATACCTAATCCAGGTGACATTTTAAGTTTTAAAAGGATTCTGAATTAGCTAGCACACTAGATATTCAACAAGATGTTTGCTCCTTCTTTAATTACTGTATTTATCACATACAGTGCTTTGTTCTGTATATTAGAGTTTTACCCTGTAGTAAAAAGAGTGTCAAGCGAATGTGATACCCATGCAAGTAGCAGTAGATTTGGATTATAGCAAATACTGTGCATATCTGTAACAAAAATAAAGATAAAGAAAGGTGTTCAAATATTAATTTATAATTCTAATTTAATATTACTTTCCCCCATGTTGAAATTTTACAGGTCTTAAGCCTTTAGTCTTAAGAGTAAGTCAGTTCAGGGTGATGCCAGGTCTTGCCCACAGGGCTAAGAAAAGGACAAAAAAAAAATGGAAGAAAAAGAAAACAAAAAAACATGCACTGGTGAATTAGGCAGTTCAGTTGTTGACGCAGTGCTTGATTATGCTTGATGTCTAGGGTTGAATGAGAAAAATATAATTTAGCAAATTGCAAAATAAGGTTCAAAGGCCTTGGACATGCAGGGAAATTGCCCCAAACTGTAGTGTTGGATAGAGAATGCAACCCCAAAACTGAAATAAGAGAGGACCAAATAAACAAATGAAAACAGACATGGCTGCTGCTCCTGCAGTACTGCGCCAAGAACTGGCCATTTCTTCCAATTGTCCTTCTAATACTACTCAATTTCGTTCACCCTCTCCTTTACTCTTCATTTCCTTTTCTCCACCTCCATAACTCCTGATTTCCTCAGGTTAATCTTTTCACTCCCACTTTCTTCCACTCTATTTCTATTTGGGGTGCTGCAGGCTGTGAAGCTGATGTCTCCAAGGAAGCTCTGAAGGTAAAAGCTATATCTAGAAAGACTTATTCCCATATGTGAGTTCTGTGGATTAGACAGCAGAAACAGGAAGGGAGGGTGTGCGGGAAGATCTGAGAAGAGCCCTGCTTTTAGGCCACAATGATCCTGCTGCTTTTCCTTCTACACTGATCCAAGAATCCAGGATCAGCCAAATTCTTGTGTCAGTACTTCGCCCTTTGAGTTCCGCAGGAACAGCTACAGAGGGCAACTAAACTACTGTTTTACTAGGTATGACTCCTCCTATATTTGTTCCAATCATGTTTCCCTCTGAAGATCATCAGAAGAAATAAATGTACCACTTATACGACAGCTGACAGTCTAAGCAATTTTGCATTTACCAAGAAAAAGTCAGTCACATATCTTTTGTAAAAAAGCCTTCCCTAAAAATGTCTCTCAACCGTCTTAAGTTATAACAAACTCTGTATTCACAAATTCCCTCAGGAGCAGAAGTGCTGATCTAGAAGATTTTATGACAATAATCATCATAAATACAAAGCACTCTGATCCAAGACCAGTCCTCCTTATGACTTCTTTGTGAATACCAGCCTTTTGCGGTATAAACTGGTGGTCTACTGAAGTGAAGTTTTGTTAATTACCACCCAAATGGTGTACCAGTGCACTGGAAGCACTGTCCTTACTGGAACTGCCTGGAATGTGGGTCACACACCTGGGTGACACGCCAAACTGATTTCTGACTAGTCAATGTTAACGGGCCATAACTGATAGTAGGCCGTAAGAAGCAGGGTTGGAATCATGCACTAAACACTTCAGAGAAGAACAGCACAGTTTCAGATGAACAGAGCAAGGAAGATTACATCTACTGCAATAGGAGGATTCTATTTGAACTCTGCCCTGCTTAGTTGGTCTTGAGTCTGGGAAGAAAGAAAAAATGTGCTCAATACCCCAAACGGCAAAATTTGTATCTCACCAAAACACACCAAAATGTTAACAGACAAGATTGACATTACTGCCTCAGAGCACAAGGAGCTTACAAATGCTTCAGCCCAAAACACACAGAAAAAGAAATCATACACTTAAATGAATACTGACAAACACACCTGTAGATTCTAATGAAATCTTGCACATTTGCATCCTTGCACATGCCTGCTGCTTGAATACAGTACTGGTCAAATACTGTACTAATCCTCAAGGTAGCCATTGTCATTTGCACTGAACATTGTCTAGTCTCGTTTGGTGGTATTGTTGCACTTGTGTTCTGTTCTGCGCTTGTGTTGCAACATGGTCCTGGAGGAACATTGTTTCATTCCTTCTATGTACTGTGTTTATGGTAGAAATGACAAAATCTACTTGACATGAGAAATAAATTTCTCTCTTTTACGTCAATTCAGCAGACAAACATTTCCGACTCAACTAAAAGAAAATCGATTTGGACCTGTGAAGGGACACAGAGGGCTATATGCAATCAATTATATAAAGCATATCTTCAAAAATTGCAGAAGACCAAATGAACACTTCAAGAAACAGAAACAAGCAAAGCCTTTCCAGTTTGCTCAAATCATATGTATACTATAATGCCATTTGCTTTGGCCAATGCCTGTGAGGAATACAAATGAGGCACTTAGTGCACTCAAAGTAAATGGTTTTATAAATCTGTGTCCTTCTGTGTCACTTAACTGTACGACACCACATTATAAAAAAGAATATTAAGGGTTAAGTCCATCTTCCCTCTCCATTATGAATGACTGGTGAGCTGATAGACACTAATGAAAGGCAAATAAACCAGTAGACGGAGTGTAATGGATTTATAATGTCATACGCACCATTATGGGTATAATGCAAACACATCTTAATAAATACATGCAGAAAAACACAGATCACTTTAGTTTTCTAGCTTCAATTATCCTCAGTTTTAAAATTGTCAATTCATTTAGAACTGTGCAACAGACATCTCCCATTGATTTGTTTTCTCCCTCTCAAAAAACATGTACTGCACAAGCATGTCAGCATGCTGAAATTCAGTCATCATCACACAAAACAATGGAAAGTAATTTGCTTGATAGGTGGTTTGTCAGACTTCACTCTCACTTGCTGTCAGAAACCTGCCAGTGACCCCTTTTTGGTGCTATAGCTGTGCCCTGAAGGCTGTTAGTGGGTGGAAAATGGAACACGTTCCACATAGTTTGACACCCTAAGTTTAGAAGCAGGCCAGAAGGAAAGTTTGTAGCACCTGCAGTACAGATCACAGTCCAGCGCTGCTCTACGCTAAGACCCTGGAACATGGCCTACTGTGTCAGCCGACATTAGAATTATGTTGGTACTGAAATTCCTCAATGACGAGTGGTTTGTGCTTCGTTATAGTTTACTTTCAATAATCAAATGCACCGATTACCAGCTTTAGTCAACATTTGTGTGTGCTACTGGGTAAAACGTTTGCCTGTGAACCCGATGAGAACAAAGCCTGGTTATAACCCCCACAAATATTGTGTCCTTGAGCAATACACACAACCCTCAATTGCTCCAGGGGGACTGTCCCTGTAATGATTCTATTTTTTTTTTTACTACATCACATATTTGCTGTTTTTCCACCATATGTGGACACCTACCACGAATTTGTGATGTGGCAAAAAAAATTTTAAGTGCAAACTCTAAGTATGCCCTCAAATATGATCCCAAAACACTTCAATTTCATAAACTAATTTCATAAACTCAGCTTAATACATTCCCCCCACCCTACAGTTTACACAGAACTGCTGTCTCTTGCAGTGCTAGAATGTAAAATACCAAAGTTACCAGTGTATTTACTGTACTGTATCCATGTACATGTGTTTTCTTTGGTTTAAGCAAGGTAAATAGAGTAATTTAATTAATTTCCAATAATAAAAAATACAGAGCTTTAAGAACAACAAAACAAAAACACAAGATCCACGTGGGAAGCTGTTCTGATGCGGGAATGCTGGACCGCAGCTGTCAGAGAAGCGTCACTGCAGCAGCCTTTCAGGGCAGCAGCCTTTCAGGGCAGCAGCCATGCAAGGAAAAAACAAATAACGCTCTCACAAACCTCCGACTTTCAAATCTCTTGCTTCTGAGTGCAGGGGTATTTTACCATACTATGAAGCACTTTCTTTATGCTCTGGTTGTGGGTATGTGGGTGGTAGTGGCCTAGTGGTAGCATACTTGCCTCTGGACCAAGAGGCCATGGGTTCGAATCCTACCTTCAGAACACCACTGGGTTTCTGAGCAAGACCCTTAACCCCAAGTTGCTCCAGGGAGACTGCCCCTTGTAGTTAAGGAATGGAAGTCACTTTGGATAAAAGCGTCTGATAAATGTTGTAAATGTAAAAGATGTATACAGTTATATTTTATATGAAAATCTAGCTGAAATTATGTTAATATTTATGTTACATAATTTTGTGACAATTTAGCATTAAAATTGATGAAAATTAGATAAGCAAGAAAATGCTGAGGACATCTCAGGTTCCAAAAAGAATTTTAGTTCTGCAAACTCTGAATTGCGAATTAGCAGGGGTTAGTGTGTGTGTGTATGTGTGTGTGCTCATTTAATTTAGCAGAATTTTTAGCTCCAAGGTATCACACAATATGAGGTTGGCCCTGCTGTACTCTATACATACAGATTATCTAATTAAACTAATGTGCATGCAACTGCTTCTTACTGAAGTGCATACTTTCACCGGAGAAAATAAGACATGCTGAACCTTAAAGTTTTCTCACTGAAAAATATGAAGGGTAAACTGACATGAAAATCTGAGGTGCCCCTGGGTTTAAACCAAGATACAAAGCTGAAGGCCGCTGTTTTTAGATCAACACCAGCCATAGCCTTGGGTCGGAGTGCCCCAGCAGAGTTGCATTTCACAGACTACAAGAAGACCGCAGGAGTTAAAGACAGCAAACCAAGGTCACAGGAAAGGTTTTGTTAAGCTGACTATGTGATTCAGCACCACATGCAAAGAAAGTCGCTGTTTTGAGCTATACCCTGATAGTATGCATGAGCACACAACAAGTCTCAGTGTGTAAGAGATGGGATCTGTTCACATAGTAAACCAAACTAATTCTGACAGGCCAGGACAAAATGATACCTTTCCATATACAGTTATGAATTCAAATGGAAAAAAAAAAATAAAAGAGAAGGACTGGTAGACATGCAGGAGATTCAAAGGGAGCAACCAAATGAGCAAAAAAGGCTCTGGAACTGACAATACCTCTGGCAGGCTTAGGCCTTCTTTCTGCATGAAGTAGTGCTTTTTGAACTCATAGTAAGTGTTGTACTGGTGCCAAGACTGAAGGAAGTCAAACCTTTGGGGTAAAAGAGACACAGGAAAAAAACTTTAGACTTGAAAATATTATGACTATTATGCAATTACTCCAAGTTCTTAAAGAAGGCTTAAGTTGTAATAAGGCCTGAAATATTTAAAATGCCAAGATCAATTTTCAAGCAATTCAAGCCAGGAAAACAAATTTGTGACGCATCCCTAGTTGCTATACCAGCTAGTGGGTGAGTCATACACCACTTTTTTTTAGTATAGAACACAGGCATTTTCACAACTATGTGTGGCGAAAGAATACATAAAGGAAAAAAAAAACAATTGTACACAGTCAATATCCGCTAAGGAAAAAAAAAAGCTAAAGGTGGCACTTAAACCTGAATTGCATCAGACAAATACTTCAAGCTGTAGGTGGTGCAGGCTCTGGCTACTTACCGTGGATCATTCTTAGCACGCACGCTGCTCTCAAACTTAACTCCATTTCGAGCCACATACTCTGCCAGTTTGTCAATAACAGGCTGGATATCTGGCGGTGGGGGGATGATGGCTGCAGCAGGAGCTGGCTGACACACGCTAGCCTGAGGAGCATGAGAGCTAAACAGTGAAACAGAAGAAGCCATTAGATGCATGTGGTCTTTTATCAGTTCCAACCAGCAAGTATAGTGGAGCCTAGTGTGAAGGGGTCAGATACAGACACACCTGGTGCTGGTTAGACCAGTGGAGGCAGAGTGAGAGACTGCAGGGGACACAGGAGCAAGGGCTGGGGCAGCAGAAGGGGCTGAAGGGACAGCAGTCACAGGGTCAGGAGGCGGAGGTGTGGTGCCCGGGGGTGGAGGCGCTCCAGACACAGAGTGTGCAGGCATCATGCCAGGAGGAATCGAGCCATAGTAGCCGCTGGCATCAATCCCAGGGGGTGGTGGGGCCAGGCAATAAGTGCCATCCGGAAGCATACAATACCCATAATACATTGCAGATGTGTTAGCTGTAAATACAGACCAACAAGAGAAATAAATGAGATGAGACAATGGCACATGATATATCAGGAATACAGAATGTGAGACTTTAAGCCTTGTACTCCCTTTCACTGAGGAAGGTTTTATGCTGGTATTATGTGAGGGTTCTGCTAAGTGAGTATGAGTACACTGGAGAGGTAGCAGTAATGGTATCTTCACAGCGTGTTTCTGAGCCAGAGCTTTTCTAACCTCACACCAGACCCAGGCCACAAGTCTTTGCCTGCTCATTCATGCCAGTTTAGCTTTCAATTTGATTGCAGCCTCACATCAAAGGCAGCTGTAACTGAGAAGCATGAGTGGGAGGATAGGAGCATCAAGCTCTGGACACGGCTGCATTTACCACACATCTGAATCAAGTGTGCGTGTGTGTGTTTACTGTAGGGCTACAGCTCTCAGTAATGTAGGCTGGGAACTCTCAGGTCTAGTAAACAAAGATGTTGGTATCTGAATGTCCTTAAAATAGATTCTTGAAATTTTAACGTTTGAGGATATGTAGAATAAGTGACAAATTTTGATGGATATGTTTGTGATAGAGATAAAACGTGAAACACATGAAACATACAGTTAATAACATTACATGGTACAAGGACATTGAAAATAGTTTGTGTTTGCTGTTCAATGGAAGCAAAGTGCTCAGTTATTTTACAAGCAATTTTCAAGCATGTTTTCTGCTGACTGAGAAACAGAACTTCCCTGAACAGTTTATTCTTTATAAGGATGAGTCAGAATTTTTAAGTAGTCATGACAATTGTTATACTTTAATATTTAGGACCATGAAATATATTAACCTGATGCTTGTCCAAAGGGCAGTGTAAAGCCTATAAATTGGATCAAATCTGTGTCATTCAAAAATGAATTAAACAAAGGCTAGTCCAGCAGTATAAATCCTGGACAATAAGTGATCCAGACACTACAAAATGCAGCTGTACCACACAGACAGCACTGAGCATAAAAGCACTGAAAATTCAAACCCAAGTTCACAAAGATTTAAAAGACATATTTAAAATACAAATTTTGCAAAGCATTATTAAAGCAATAAATAAAGGGTTAATCATACTTCAGGGAATTTAGCTACTAGCTACTAACTGGCTCAATAGAGCCATCTTCATGATAGTAAAAACAGCAGCTAGTCTTAACTGAATACAACAATAAATATATATATATTTTATTAATATAGTAAATAAAATATTAAATTCACTTTATAATACACATCACAAGTAGTGTACAGGTATGAGGTTGTACATAAACTCAGGCTAAATAATGATGATGTAGCTTTTTGCTCAGTTACGGCTTCAGTTACGGGGGTGGAGTTACAGCTGTAGTGTCCAATGGAGGTAAGAGATTTAATCCCAAGCTATTTTTAACACTTTTAATTGGTTAATAATTCCTAAATTTTACAGACCCACGTGAAGACTGACCAATGGTATCGATTTATGAAAAAAAACAAAAAGACCAAAAGTGGAGTTACGAGGTTTCCGCCCGACAGCAACGATATGCTTATTTATCCTAAACACAGATTTACTTTCCTGCCTCAGTGTAAATTTCAAATACTATGGCCTTTGTGGTCTGGTGCTGGGTGTAATTTAATGCAGTAACAGGAGAATGTTGAGTGGTGCTTAGGGACATTGATCAGTGCTGGAAGTGGCTGCCCTGTAGTTTTGAATTTTTGGATGCTATGCATCATCTCCAACATGTCAAGTAAGCAGTGGTCTTAATAGTCACTCGTGAAACTACCAAAAGAATACTGAACACTTATGTTGCTCAAGTGTGTGTTTGCATTAACGTTTTTGGTACTGTTTTTAATGTTCAATAAATAAATACAATTTATATAACACCATTTAAGCCTGTCCTGACCAGCACATTTTTCTTTCAACAGGAGATGATGATTTGAGTTTAATCGAGATACTTTACTCCAGACCAGTGCTGGACTGGCCATTGGGCATACTGGACATTTGCCTGGTGGGCCGGTGATAAATTTGAGCCGGCGCGGAATCCCGCCAGCAGCACACGCCCCCCTCAGGAACAACAGCCTGGTGGGCCGGTCAAGGCTCACAATGTCCGGGCCTATTTTTTGTCCAATCCAGCCCTGCTCTAGACCACACCAACAGCACAGAGACCTGCACAACCTCCAAGTCTGTGTTAAAGTACAGAAACAGTACCAGCGTTCTGCACGGCATCTGAAACGGCACTGCTAGCTAACATGGCTAATGCTAGCACTGCAGAGAGTGGCTGTGCTGCTTAAGCTGTCAGACACAGGACTTGTTTGGTCTGTGTCTGACAGCACAAAACCTAACCAATTCCATATTTCAGATGTAGCAAGCCCTTTCTTGGGTGCGCCACACTAATTTACACGTCGCATTAGTTCCGCTTTTGGTGCTCGCATGTAAAATAAGTAATAACATCGATTTTCACAAAAACACATCGTCCTGAACTGTAAATTTGAATTAATCGATAAAATCGATAAAATCGGCCACCTCTACGGACACCAAAAGTAAGGAAACTCTTGGCCGAAAACCAAATATGAAACAACAAAAGAAATTATTATTAAATTAAAAAAATCCGTTACAAAACTATGAACATATTTAGCATTCAAACAATGCACAAAATAATATATAATTTGAAACAAAATATTTTACTTGGCCCCACTCATGAATGAGCCTAAAAGTAAGATAGCTGAAATATTATACAATTAAATATCTTCTCTTATAAAACAAGTATTCAAATGCATTTTAATATTATGAACAAAGTGCATTCAGAACAAGTGCTTTTAAAACTGGTGAAAGACAGAACAACATTCTCTAGTGTTGTCACAGTACCAAAATTTCAGTATTCGTTACCAATACCAGTGAAAATCCAGGGTTCTCGGTACCAATTTCGGTACCAAAGCAAAACACAAAAGCATGAATTGAACAACAAGCTATTATTTCCTGTTTTAAACGCTACAGGAGCATTAAATAGTTAATAAGGAAGCTTTATTCTGATACTCGCATTAGCATTAGCCACGCTTATGCTAACGATTAACTAAGCAAATGGCAATGTTTATTTCAGTCAGACATTCAAATTACTGTAGGGAATATTTTTTATAACAAAAGCTCTAAATATAAAATAAAATTAAAACTTGCCTGCTTGAATTCTTTCATTAAATCTGGG
>JBBPDC010000023.1:8899367-8911793 GCA_037974485.1 Hemigrammopetersius urotaenia
CCAGTCAGTGTGTACCTTATGGGTGTAGCGTAGCTGATGTCTCTGTCTGATCTTATGTTAGGTAGGTATGTCCAGTGCATGTATCCTCTGTCTGCCCTGTGTCCCTGTTCCGTGTTCCCATGTGTCCTATGTGTAGGCCTGTGTCTCATGTACTTTTTTGTAGATGTAGAACTTTTTCTGTTATATACTATATTATGTTGTCCTTTTCTGTTCCAGTTTTACAAGATGGCAAGCAAACCAGATGAGCTAAAAATCACAAATGATAACAGAGGTAAATCAACTTAATTTATTTCCCCATTTCTGCTCACTTATGTAATGTATGGTATGAGCAACATATGTTCAGTGTTGTTTTTAAGGTATTACACACACACAAAGTTTGGCCACCCAACAGATTTTGGTGATTTTGTAATTGAAAAGATGTTAACACAGTCTCACTAGGAAATGGAAAAAATACACAATATTTTCAGCAAACATTGATGCATAGTTACTTTTAATGCCAAACATTGAACATAGGGGTGTAACGATATACCATATTAAACCGAAATCGCAACATGCAGATCCACTAACCTGTGTCGCGGTGTGAGAAGGCAGAATGGGACACACCCCTTACAACTCCCAGAGTTATCCTTCCAATGCTACCAATGCACCGCTAATGGGGTTGGCCTGTGGACAGCACACCTCCTAATAAACCCTATTTTTGTGATTGGTGTATTTTCATGTCAATTTCAGGAAATAGTCAATAGTAGAGGTTGTTACGATTCAAACATGCGAGTCTTTCTGGAGGCGCATATGTCTGAGCTGAATTTCTTTGAATGTAAGTAAAAGGAAATTATGACAATTCACTTCATTAAAAAAAAGAATCTCAATATGGACCGAATCGTGGGTCAAAAATCATTAATCGAACCAAATCGTGGATTTGGTGTGTCGATTCACACCTAATTGAACAAAAATGAACAATAAAAACAATATCATAGCACTGTGCAAAAGTTTGGGCACCTTAAGAGTTCCAAAGTCTCAGATTATTTTTTACAAGGTTTCAGACCGTAGTCAGATCTGATGCATGGCAACAGCTGTCATTAGTGAATGTCAGCTGGTGCCAATTTCATCATCAGAAGAAAAACGTACCTGCATCCTACACGGATTCCACTAAATACCAGTAAATTCTGGAAGCAAATATCACACCATCTGTAAAAAAACTGAAGCTAAAAAGAGGATAACTTCTATAACAGGACAATGATCCTTAACTTACCTCGAACTCCACCATGGACTACATCAAGAGACGCAAGCTGAAGGTTTTGGAATGGGCATCACAGTCCCCTGATTAAAACATAATTGAAAATTCGTGGGTAGATCTTAAAAGAGCTGTGCAATGCGAGACAACAAAAGAATATTACAAAACTAGAAGCCTTTTGTAAAGAAGAATGGGAGAAAATCCCAAGTACAAGAATCTACTTTTAACTGGCTATAAAAAGCGTAGCTGAGATATCTGCCAGAGGAGGTGTTACAAAGTTGGGATTTTGTAGGGTACCCAAACTTTATGACATAAAATGTAACTATGCATCAAGGTTATATGTGTATGTATGTGATTTTTCCCTCTCTCTGCCCTTGTGTACGCAATGAATTTCTGCCTTTGATTGGCTTCCATGGACACGTTCCTTGGTTTAACCAATTATAGTCCTTTCATAAAAGGGGCGGTACCGTTGGCGCGAGGGGAATCTAAACACGAGACCACAACAAGATCAGAGACATGCAGCAGAGAAGACAGACACACATCACATGTGTGGAAATACTTCATTCTAGACCCACAAACAGCACGGTGACCTGCACAACCTGCAAGTCGGTGTTAAAGTACAGTAACAGTACCGGCATTCGGCATCTGAAACGGCTAACGCTAGCACGGCAGGGAGTCTCCTGCTGCGGCTTAAACTGTTCCCACTCTCAGTTAAATTTACCAGAAAATTCAAGGTATCATATATAATATATATAATTATATATTACATTTATAACTTATTTCATTAAATATTTCCTGTTTGGCTTTCCATTATTTTTATATATATATATATATATACATATACACACACAGGGATTGACATAAGCAAGAATTAGCGTATGTGGTACGTCAAGCGCGCATCAGTCTTCATTGTGCAAATGCGTACATAATTTGAGTAACTTTGTTCTCGATCTCTAAGTGTGACTGAGGGTCGTATAGGTTGACTTAATTCGTACCAAGTTAACTTGCAACTTCTTTAAAAGTTTGCAGACAACGCCACCCACTGGGACTCTATAAAATTGACATATGCAGTAATGTAAGACACACAGGTTTGTTCCTGGATTGAGCAACCAACCACACGAATACCAAAAGTCACTTCACAAATTTATTAATCGTAAAACACAGTAAGAACCATTAAAAGGATAATAAAACGGAACATAAAAAGAAGGTTCATAGAGGCGGAAGCAGCCTAACCAGAGCAGTACTCAATCTTTTAGCTAAAAACAGTCCAAAGTAAGAACCGTCAATGCAAATTGCCACACTCCGGCAAGCCGGTTCTCTGCCCGAGCCGCGGCGTACCGTGTCTCCCCAGGTGACACCTGCCAGTCACAATCGCCACTTTGAGTGACCTCCACCTAGAACAGAACACACTGTGCCAGTATCCAGATCACGCACGCCCGTGTGTCACGGACCAACTTCACCCAAAACTATGAGGACTGGCAAGGGGAGGTGCTCACAATTAGCCCGGGCACTCACTCGTCATATGCCCAGGGCTGCTGTAGAAGGGAGTCCCCGCCGCTGAACGCCCACAACTCGGTCGTGGCTTGTAGTTTCGTCTCACTCCGCTCTAACCCCAGCGACAACTCAGTGGTTGTGTGTTCCTCCAGGCACACCTTCCTTCGGCATACTCCTTCTCGCAAGCTGCTGGTCGGTGTGTCTCACCCGTCCCTCGCCAGCCTCCTCTTCTCCCGCCTGAGCCGCTGCCGGGGGCTGGTCATCCCGAACGTGAACACTCGGGTAGTCTGCGGGACAAGAGGAGAGACGCAAGACACAACACACCCAATCGCTGAATAGCAACAGCGCGCTAGTTACTCTCGGTATCACCACAATAGTCCCGGCTTCAAGCACCGCCGGCCAAATGTCCAGAGTCCCTGAGTCATGAATCTTGTGCCCAGCACAGCATCTTCTTTCTCTGTCTGTCTCTTAAGGCGGCATCCGGCTCCCCCTCGTCTTTCGTGCCGCCATGTTTTTTAGTCCCAGGGCCCGCCCACGAATCGTCCTCGTTGGCCCTCAGCTCAGTTGCGGTCAGATGGTTCCACTTTATCTGTCCTTTGGCAGGGGTGTCCATAAAATTAACACCAGTGGAAAAAAAGTAAAAGATACATGCAGTGAATTCACTCAAACATAAGATACACAGCAATAACTCACACAAAAAAAGAAAAAACTCACAATAAACTCCCACCCGGTCACATCCCCCCATTTCAGACAAAAGCAGTCCCTGCATCACCTCCCTCCTTACTCCAAATAATGTGCTGGTCGCTGTCCCAAATTAGGCCTAGCTGAGCGTCGCACCCCAGGTAACTGATCAGCTGCTGCCGGACGCTGCGCTTGGTCACCTACCCATAACCCACACGGGAACCATCGTCTACAGTAGTCCACTACGTCTATTGGTTGGTTTTCTGCCTGACTCAGGGACTCCTCCCGGGGCCTACCACGCTCTGAGGTCTGGGGCTCTGGGGGTACACAAATCTTTAGTGAATTTCTATGCAAAACCTTTTCCTTCCCATCCACTTCCGACTTAACCCTATACACTAAGCCTGTCTCTCCCACCAACTCGATCACCACATCAGGTGTCCCTTCCCACCACCCAGTCAGTTTCCCACGGCCCTGCCTAGTTCGATCCCTGACCCACACCCGTTGTCCTGGCAATAAAAGCTCTGCCCGTGCGGTGCGGTCATAATGAATTTTCAGAGTTGTAGAAGCCTTTACATTGTGTCTGTGCAATCTCATAGGCACGTCTCAATCTCGTGTGGTGTTCTCTCACCCACCCATTCAAGCCCTGGCCCTGAAATGTGTTTCCAACTCCGCAACGGATGTCTACTGGAGTTCTAACATAACGGCCAAACATTAAGTAAGTGGGGGCGAATCCCGTCACACTGTGAATGGTGTTATTATAGGCCATCATCAGCTCTGGCAGAACTTCTACCCAATTATCCTGATTCTCATGGCCTAAAGAGCGTAACATACCCAAAATTGTCTGGTTAAGATGTTCGACCCTGCCATTCCCAGCCGGGTGGTAAGGGGTAGTTCTACTTTTCACAATACCATACAGGCTACACAACTGTTTAAACAACTCAGATTCAAAATTGGGACCTTGATCAGAGTGTATCCGCTGGGGACACCCAAATTGTTGAATTACTGAAGCCCACAAAACCTGTGCTGTAGTTTTAGCTGTTTGATCTGTGGTTGGGACGGCCCATGCATACCTTGTGAACATGTCAATCATGACTAAAACATGGGGATACTCATCTTGTGGACGACCCAGAGACAGAAAATCCACCGCCAATATTTCCATAGGGTAATTCACGAATACAGGATGTAAGGGGGCTCAGGGCTCAACCCTACCTCTCTGCAGACTGCATTTGGCACATCCTCCATACCTGGCCAGAAGAAGTGTTGTCGTAAGCGGATCAATGTTCGTTCGGCCCCAGCATGCCCTGTTGCCTCGTGATAGTATCTCCAGACTTCTTTCCTCTGATTGGAGGGGCAAACCACCTGTTCCCTAGGTTCAGGGGTGTGTCGATCAGTCACACTCCGGTACAATATATTTTTCCTCACCTTCAACCGGTCCCAGTGGGACAAGAGTCTCCTCACTAGAGGAGCAGCGGCCTGTCGCTCTTCTCGTGTAGGGCCCCTCCGCTGTTTTACACACTCTCGTACATAACGGATGTCCTCGTCTTCTCCTTGTAGCTGCAACCAGTCCAGCTCAGTCATCGCTTCGTCCTCGGGCGCAGGCTCTTGACCTTGCTCGGCTGGGTGTTCTCCTGTGACTACACTCACAACAGGGAACCTTGACAGGGCATCAGTATTCACATTTTCTGTACACGCCCGATACTTCACCTCATAATCAAAGCTGGCCAGCTGCACCACCCACCGCTGTTCATTCGCAGCTGGTCAGCTGCGCCACCCACTGCTGTTCAGTTGCTCCCAACTTGGCAGTCTTTAAGTGGGCCACAGGATTATTATCTGCAAACACAAGGACTTTGGCTCCCAGCAGATAGTCTCTAAATTTTTCTGTCATCGCCCACTTTAAGGCTAGCAACTCCAATTTAAACGAACTGTAATTAGCATCATTCTGTTCTGTGAGGTGCAAGCTACGACTAGCATATGCTATGACTCGCTCTTGACCCTCCTGTACTTGGGCTAGAACTGCCCCCAGCCCTTGGTGGCTAGCATCAGTGTACAGCACAAAAGGGAGGTTAAAATCAGCATATGCTAAAACTGGGACTTGGGTTATGCACTACTTTAACGTAATAAAAGCTAACTCACAGTCTGCCATCCAAGTAATGGCCTGTCCATTGTCCTTCTTAGCAGCAGGGACTCCCACCAACAATGTTGTCAGGGGCCGAGCAATCTTGGCGAAACCATCCACAAATCTTCGGTAATAACTGGCTAGGCCTAGAAATGCCCTCACCTCTCTGATTGTAGATGACGTCGGCCTGTCTTGCACTGCACGCACCTTCTCCTGATCAGGGGTCACTCCACTGCGACCCACCACTTGCCCCAGGAACTTTACTTCAGACTGGAGCAGCTTACACTTGTCAGGGTGGTGCTTCAAGCCGTACTTCCATAGCCGCTCGAACACCTGATCCAAATGCTGAAGGTGGGCAGAGAAACTGGAAGAATACACAATAATGTCATCAAGGGATACCAGGGGATACTCACAATTAGCCCAGGCAATGACTCGTCATATGCTCAGGGCTGCTGTGGAAGGGAGTCTTCGCCGCTGAACGCCCACAACTCGGTAGTGGCTTGTGGTCCGTCTCACTCTATGAGTGCTAACTCCAGCGCTTCTCGGTGGCTGCGTTTTCCTACAGGCATGCCTTCCGTCGTAACTCTTTCCTTATCTGCCCTCCTTCAAACCAACGTCCTCCCAACTCTGCTCATTCGCTCCTTCGGCGTGCTGCTTTGTCTTTTGTCTGTCAGTCTGTGCACACCCGTGTTCCTCTGCTGCCCTATCCGTGCCGCCATGTTTTTAAGTCCCAGGCCCCACCCACAAATAGTCTTCATTGGCCCTGCAGCTCAATTGACGTCAGGTTTTTACATTGTCCGTCCTTTGGCAGGGAGTGTCCACCAGTGAGAAAATACATACAGAAATACATACAGTGAATTCACTACAACATAAATTACACAGCAATGTACTCACAAAAAAAAAAAAAAGAAACCTCACACAATAAACCCCCACCCGGTCACAGAGAGGTTAGCAGTGTCAACAACAGAGTGCAGTATAAAGCAGGGACACATAGGGGCAACTTAGAATCTCCAGTTCACCTGACATGGATGACACTGGGAACTGTACTAGCTAGTGGAAACTCACACAGAGAGGACATGCCAACTCGACACCGAAAGGACCCTCAGCCACCCCATCAAGGAATCAAACCCAGGACTTTTGTGCTGTGAGGCAGCAGTACTTTTCACAGTACCATTGTTAACTTATTACTTTAAGCTTAATGAAGCGTAATGCTTTCCACTTCTTAATTCAATTGTTGAAATTTTTAACAGTCCCTCTATAGTGAATATTTATAGTATAACTTCATATTTTATTATGAAGTCTCTGTTTTACATCGTATCAGTATTCTGCAGTGCCTGTATTTATTACTCTTCTTGTAGACTATAGTAGCCTCTGAATTTAAGTGTGATGCAAATGGAAAGTTCACTGTTAGCTCCAAAACACAAAACAGCAAGGCAATCATTTATATAAAAGGTATTTAAGATATATATACATACATACAGAAGTACTATTTCTGTTGCCAGCGGTTTATACATTAATTGTTGTTAAATTTACACTGCTATACAAGTTGTACACTGACCACATTGTAATAAAGTGTCATATCTTCAGTGTTGTCCAATGCAAAGATACAATAAAATATTTACAAAAATGTGAATGGTGTACTCACTTTTGTGAGGTACTGTGTTTATATGTGTTTAATGAATAGTGTAGAATAAGGGCACCCACCTACCCACCTCCCCCACACGTGTAAATATTGAATAAATTAGTAAATGGTATATTTACAGCCACTGCTCTGGCATAAAGGCTTTTATCATGTGGAACCAAGACAAATGCGCAAAATCTATAAGCTAGGAGCTTACAGCAACACAGTTAAACAACACAGTAAAATACTGAACAACAGAATTCTCTTCTAAAGACTAAGCTATTCTGTGTGTTTCTTAAAACCTAGTGAGTGCATTCCACCACACCTTCCCTGACTAATCAGATTTTTTGCAAGGCCTTCATGAATTTAAAGCAGTTATGTTAAAACATGGTAAACACTAAATAAGTAGTACATGGGTGCTCCAGGCATTCTTGTTGAGATAGCAGTGTGCTTTACTAAAAGCTAGATAATACTGCCTAAACTGTATTTTTTAAAGATGAATCTGCCACTGCCATATTTAATCCTGGTTTTATTCATCTTCCCTCACCAGGGCACCTCAGCATAAACCTGTCAGTCACATCCATTTACCTCTACTTTAGCTTTCACAGCAGAAAGGAAGACAGCACTGTGTGTGGAAAAAATGCTATAGATCTCCTATTCCACATATTTTCCCTGATACAGAGATTGAAAGGATTACTGTCATGCAAATAATATGAAATGCAATACAGCCAGGAAAATTTTGATGGTTAAAGAAAATGAAGTTGGCAGAGATATGCAGCTGAGTTTTTATTATTAGATATACAAATTATACATTTTCATTTTACAGAACCCATTTCAAAGGAAAGTACAATTTCTGCACTTAAAAAAATGATTAATAAATAATATAAGGGACTAGCCCTCCCGGACGTGAGCTACCTTGGAGCACAGATGTGAACGCAGTCCCAGATTCCATGCTAAGACGTGAGTTTATTAATTCCAAAACACAAAAGACAACCAAACAGAAAACAGCTGAGAACAGAACACGTGACACTAAGCAGAAAACCAAAACCCACATCAAAATAAAAGCCCCAAAAACCCAACAGAAAAGCAGCGTCTAAAACCAACCATTGGCCAGGCCCGTTACAAATATCCAGTCCCAGACTGCATGATTTACTCATATATTAAGCTGCATGCATCGCAATTTAATTGCAATTTAGAGCTTCCGAGCCAACTATGTTTGAAGCAAACTTGCAAGCTGATGTTATATAGCCAGTTACCTAACTAGTGGAGCTCATGGGCAGTCTTAACAGGGAGCAGAGCGCAGCAAGGAGCAGAGGCAAGATGTGAATTTGGTGAAGTTAGATAAATGTATATAAGTATCGCATACTACCGGTAATCTAGTCATATATTAAAATAGTGTTCTAAAATACATGGTCATTTAAACTTCTTGACCCAAGGACCAACACAAGAAAACTGAAGCCCAATGGGTACCCAAGCAGAATATGATCATAAATCAGTAGAGACTCCATGTGGGCATGCTTTAAACTAATGGCAAGAAAATAGCACAGCCAGCTTCTTGTTGATGGTTATTGAGTGTGTCCATAAAAATGAGAAATATGTAGTAGGTTTTTCAGTTAGAGGAATTAAAACACATTTCTTAGTTGTCTTATTCTTTTCAAAATGTTTGACATATGCATGTATTCAGGCTCCACAAAGAATTGTTTTGCTGCAGCACTCTTTCATAGGAATATGTGAAGTGTTAATTTACCTTCTTGACATATTAGGCCAGTTATTGTATTATGATTAGAATTATTCTTAACAGTTGGACTCAAAGGTCAAATGAAGCCCCTGCAGAGAAAACCACAGAAAATGTTTCAAAAATAACTCTTTGATTTGAGTTTGTACATTTGTTTGTACAACGCATGTGATTGCATTGTTACAATAACAAATGAAAAGGCCAATGTATTAAAACTGAAAAGGACACACATGAAAAATGCTCTGTATTTTTAATAATAAAATAGTATAATCATTTAATTGGGGAACTTGAAAAGTCAGTTAATGGCCTCTGAGCACCGAAAGTACCTACTTGCTTTGATGCCACTGCCATGCAAGCTGCCAGAAGCATTTCACTGTTGGTGGTTATGCTGGATGAACAGGCAAACTGTGACAAATACAGAAGTTACAGAAGAGCCTGCAGTGGATTGAAATGTGCAGGCAGTTTCAGTTCACAGCAAGGCCTGTAGCAGCCCTTAGGGGCTTTGTTTTATCCATAAAACACCCCCTCTGATTCTGACTCATTTACTATGTGCTGCTCTCATTCCAGCTCTGTCTTTCCATGATTTTTCTTTTTCTTTCGTCTTGCTCTTTCCTCTTGCACTATCTTGGCATTCCTTTCTGTGCCCCATTCTACCCTTAAGATTCTTTCTATTTTTCCTGCACTTCTATTATCGTTCCTTTTCACCTCATGAATGTGGCCTCACCTTGTCTTGTCTCCTCTAGTGGAACAATGAGTCCTGACAGGCGACAGAGCTCTCTCTTCCCAAGGGCATAAAACAGTGTGACTGGACACCAGATTAAGCCGTATCTGATAGCATCTCATTTGGAGAGACAGAGCGATAAGGCCTTGGATGATAAATAACCACCAAATTTCACCCTCAAACTAAGCCTGAGATGTGGCAGATTTGGTCTTTTTGACCCACTCTCACACCCCTCATGGGCAACTCAGGCATTCTGTGATCAGATCAGCTCCAAGTCCCTCTTTCCCATCTCTTTAGCACTGAAGGAATTACTCCCAAATGATCGCATTAATTCAACATTGCTGCACAATTAAGATGGTTTTATGTCAGTGTGGAAGAGAAATAAAACAATGGAAGCTAGCTGTAAAAGCGATATCCCACAGTCTATACAAAGTGCCACAGACATTAGGTCCACACAAGACCAACCACAGTTTAGGCCGTTTTAACAAATGGTGTGTCTTGATAGTGGGACTCTATGGGGTGCAAATGAGACAAGTCGAGTCTTGGACGGAGAATTTTAGTTTAGTCTTATTGTTATCTGCAGGCATGTCAGGTTTAAATACTTTTCAATAATGAGACTTTAATTACAGAAAATGTTAAGTATGAAGAATACTAAGACTACATGCAGTGAATGCAAAAAAAAGAGAAAAAGACAAACTATTTTAAATGACTAAATGCTTAATATAGTTTGTTATATGTATGGTTGCATGCAAAATAGCTAATCCAGATTAAGTTTTAGTAAGTTGTATAAGGTATGAAATTTAATCAAACCTGTTACTGCCAACATGTCTAGTGTTTCTTTGCCTTGCCTTTGCCAATAGGTGAAATGGAATTTATTTAAATCTCATATAAATTAGCTACCGACTTCAGTTAAACCATGGCTATTACACTTACTAATCTGCAATCCACATTCTTGTCAACAGTGTTATTTTTTGCATGCAATCGAATTGAAGTTTTTTTTTCATTTTTCCATATATTGAACCTGAAGCTGCTGCCAGCTATGGGAGAACAGATTTGTAGCAATCCTTGTGCATTATCAGAGCAAACTTGAGAGGAATAGTCATACATTTACATTAAAGTTGGTAAGCTGAGCTATTTGAATCTATTTGGTTTGTGTTTTTGCCTCAGTTAAGGGTGAGTCAGAGTCGGTTAAGGGTGAGTCCCAAACTTGGGCTAGAGTTGTTAATATTTCTGATGCATTGTTTTTTTTTTAAATAGTTTATAACCTTTATAAAGCACTGTCACACATTTTCACTCTAGCTGTCTGGCTCACTACTGTACAGAGTCTGATGTGGGCAAAAACATGCCGCTAAATGAAACCATGAATGATGAGAAGGATTCCAACATCTTCATGGAGTTTTTTTGGTTAAAAAACAGCTTAGCTTCTGAGTCCTCAATTGCTGAAACCACCTCAGTGGGATTTTAAGAGTAGTGGACAACAAGGGAAAACCTTAACTCTTTTATTTTATTTAGTACAATTTTAAAGGCATTACAAGTTTGGCTTTTAGACACAGATAAACCTGAAACCTTGACTTCTTAGAATGAGAAAACAGCACCAAGCACCACCAGTTTTGCACAAAATACTTTGTGATAGGCTTGAGGAAGCCTGGCCTGATGGCTTTGATTTTTAAGCCATTACTGAAGTAGCAGAGATCAGAAATAAATCCAAATGGTCTTATGCTGCCTTTAGTGAAACATCCAGAGCCAGGGCCAGCAAGCAATTTATTTTTGCCCTAATTAGGGCGAAAAGGATACTTAGTTGTACTTCTTCTTACCAACTCTGTTTTTTCTTCTTCTTAGGCGTACAATCTGTTGTTCTCTGTGTATTCCCACAGTTTGCAACATCACATACAACCCTCCTTCATCCCTCCATTTCTTTCATTTTTCCTAATCAAAGGTTCATTAAGTTGGCCATCAGGCCTAGAGCCTTGATAGAAGAAAAGAGCGTCCATAACCAAATAAAAAGAAAAAAGAAAATAACCCTTGAAACCCTTCCAAGCGTGGTAAATGCGCTGTGGAGCTATCTAAAAGTAAGCAGTGTGGTTCAATACTAGGCACAGAAATTAGGCAAATAGAACAGAGGGAGGAAAAATCAAGAAAATCAAAAAGAGCGGGACCCTGAAGTTTGCAGTAAACATATTTTCAAAGAAGGTACCCTAATGGTTGAGATGGAGTCTTTCCTTATCAGAGCATTGGGACACACCTGTCCTTGACAACCTGGGAAACAAAACACTTTATCAGAGTTAGCTCAGTGTGGCAGATTATATACAATTGGGGAATGAGAAACAACTTTCATAAACCATGACTGCATGTGGATGGCAAGCAAGTTAAAGACTATCTAAGGAATGAAAAATATATACCATGTCGGCCAAGTGGCTTACCCTGCTACTTGGTCTGCATATATTTCTTTCACTTCTCAGGAATGGTTCAATCATAGTTTTGGAACTTTTTCAACTGTTCCAGACTCTTTTGCTGGTGCTCCTTCTTCTAATCCAAACCAACAAGACTTTGTTAGACCAGATCAAGTGGTAACCCCATCTGTATTTTCACTTTACCTTACCTGTTTAGAGTTAATCAATACCGGTGTACATATAACACAATGCTAAATAACTTCTTCTGTCTTTACCTAGAAGCCAACAGTATTAAAAACAGACAATCTTACCTTCCAGAGCACATGCTTTGGTTGTTACTAGTGGTGCAACGGAACAAATAATTCACGGTTCGGATCGGATCATGGTATTAAGTCACGGATCGGATCACTTTTCGGATCAGCAAAAAAAAAAAAGAA
>JBBPDC010000023.1:8929434-8951185 GCA_037974485.1 Hemigrammopetersius urotaenia
AGAAACAGTTGTGGACTTCTTAAGCACTGATGTACGTCGCTCTGGATAAGAGCATCAGCCAAATGCCATAAATGTAATGTAAATGAACAACAATCACCACTGGAACTTTAGACGGCAGTTGTCCTTTATATCGAGGAACAGCCCATTAGGAGTCAAAGGAGCCAAACCAGTCAAGGATATATTGGTATGGGTCATCAGTAATTGCAGACCCGGGAAGGTGGTGGCCTGGTGTCCCACTAGTGATTGATTGAGCTGGACAAATATGCAGCGGTTCCCTTCAGAAACGCTTTGGGAGCAGGCAGACAATGACAGCAACCACATGGCCATTGACAGGGGGAGGGGGATGTTACAGGTGTGGACACCCATTTAATGAATATGAATGAATATGCATGTGAAAGAGCTGAGAAAAGGTGCCTAGTCTTATTCTTTTACAAATTGCATAAAAACTACATAACATTTCTGAATGCTCTCCTTACCTTTGTGTAGCCAACACATAATTTTATAAGGTTCAAACTTCAAAAGTCTTGCTCAGACATATTTATTCTCCGGTCTCCTTTGGTTCGTATTTGAATTTTGTTTCTGGCCTTCATGCCATTTGCTTTGTGTTTAAATAAAAGGATTTAAATGGTAGCGCCTGCCTACATTGCCTTGGAGATATGGAGGAGGAACGTGAGCAATCTGATGTTTAGCAGTCCCAATATATCTAAGATGCTGAACTTACTGATTGATTGAGAGCAAGACTCTTTCATCTCTCTTTCAGGCTGAAAATAATGCTGGTAAAAATTACTACAAAACACGGCCATGACTACAAAAAGCAAAATGTGTGCTTTGAAAGAAGTACATTGTAATATTTATGGCATTTATCAGACGCTTTTATCCAAAGCGACTTTCATTCAGGCCTACAGGGAACAGTCTCCCTGGAGCAAGTTTGGGTTAAGGGTCTTGCTCAGGAACCCAGTGGTGGTGTGCTGAAGGTAGGATTCGAACCCATGACCTCTTGATCTGGAGGCAAGTATCCTACCCACTGAGCTATCTCCTCCCCCACAGAGTCTTCAGCTCTGTGTCTCATATATTTACAGCAGGGAACTCACTCTGTAAGCGAATACATGGTGGAGTTCCGAATCCTGGCCATCCACTTTGTGGAGTGATGTAGCCCTCCGGACCACGCACCCCATCTAAAAGACGAGATGGCCCGCAACATGTTCTCCGAGACGATGGAAAGCATGATTCAGTTCACGCAAGCCACGTGCCAGCTTCTGACTCTGCCCCGGCTGCTTCAGCTCCTGACCCTGCACTGGTTCCCGCACCAGCAGCCCCAGCCCCTGACCCTGCACCAGTCTCTGCACTGACCACATCGACTCCAGACTCTGCACCAGCCATCTCACTATCACCGCGTTATCAACAACCGCCATGGGGAGGTAGACGTCGATATCCCCTCGTCCTCCCTCCTTCCAGTGTTGTGTGGGCTGGGAGGTCCATTTAGGTTTCCCAGAGTGGCTCCATTGGGGGGGGGGGGGGTGTTACTGTCACAGATCCTGTCTGCAACCGCTGGAGGTCGCTGTGGGACTGTGAACTTGCCTCCTCCTGCTCACAGCTGGTTTGTGTTGGCTCTGATTGTGTCGTCATTGGTCCTCAGTTGTGTATGTAAGTGGTTCACTCATTAGTTTCAGTTATGGAGCATTAGCCTCACTATTCCCGTTCCCCTGTCTGTGTCTGCCCCCTCAAGTCAACTTGTGTCTCTTGTCTCCACTCGTGTTTCTGTTTTTATGTCCAACCATCATTCCTGTTCTGTTCTGTTTTGTGTTTAATACATCTTTTTATTTCATGTAAGTCTGCCTCCATCTCTCCTTCTCTGCTCGGATGAGGCCGGTTTATGACACATATTTGTCACAAATTATTGTTTCAGCATGTCGTGGCGGTGAGAGAATCACCAAACAGACAAAGTCTTCTTCGCTCAAACAAAGCTTTTGTTTCATCTGCAGATGGAGAGAGCTCCTTGCAACCCAGGGCAGTCCTGACTCTTGAAGCTCTCTCTACATTCGTCCTTCGCAGAGGACTTCTTATACTTTCAAAATGACCATTATCAAACATGGAGAGAAACCATGGCACCTCCCCTGCGTCTCCATGGTGACGACCCTGAAGAAGTGCTTTCTGGTCTAAACAAAACACCTAATCTGAACTCTTTAGCTTGTAAACATAGTGCTTATGCAAAATAACACCTTGCTTTAATCATGTCACTGTACCCTAAACTCTGCAACCTTGATAATTAGCCAGCAGAATCACCCTTAATATGAGTATAACTAGAAAGAGTCATCTGAATAAACCGATTTCCTCTTAAAATATGTGATTGCAAAGGAATAAATGTAAATTTCCCTGACAAGCATTTCATGGTTAGAATATAAAAAAGTGAAAATGATAGTGGGATGTGATGGTGTGGGCATGCTCCACAGAGATGCTGCAGCAAGACCTGAAATGGGAAGATCATGTTGAAATCCAGCAGGGCTGTGTTGAAGTAATTCTCCAAAGAAGAAAGTCATTTAAAAAAAAACCAACTGATTCTCCATGTGAAACACTGAACTCAGTCATAGTAGGTTTTGGATGCAGCTGTTGCTGTGTTTGATTGCAATCAGTTATCAAGTTTAGTGGAGTTACTTTTACTCATGTGTGGTATAGTAGGCATGAAACAGTTTTCCTTTAATATATAAAATTATCATTTAAAACTTTTGTTTTTCATGTCCAAATTGCTCATTACATTTAGTATAAGGAGCTGAAACTATTTAGTGTGGTAATAAAATATATGCTTTTACAGAATGCAACATTCACTGTCAGATAAGTAGTGCTATACTGGTACATTTAAGATACAAGCACTGTACATGTAGTTGACCAGAAAACGTAATGATGTCTTAATCAATGATTGATATAAGACAAGTATATTTATAAAACGGTCCACTTTATCTTAAACTGCCCTGTGTTAATGTTTAGCTTTCATCTCAAATTAGTACATTTGCTAAACAAAACAGAAATCACAGTAACTGTATTCTGAATATTACATTTTCAGTATTCTGAATACTTCATTGTCTGTATTTTGGACCATAATCCAAAGACTTCCATTATGTGCAAACCTGAATGTACCATTGTATGGCCTGGAACGGGATGTGAAGTGGAGTTCCAATCAGGAACTACTGAACAGCCCACTCCAGATCACAACTCACACAGACTAATGAGGCCAAGATCAGGATCACCTGAGTACTAGACACAGGAAGTATATATACCCCCTTCTGTCATCTCAATGGTGCGAGGTATACTAAGCCCTGCCTAGATACCAAGCCTTACTTATAGACATTCGTTTTCTTGTTATCGACCTGTTTCTGTTCCTTGGATTTCACCTTTGATCAACTGACTCACTTTGTTTGCTTTTTGGATTTCTGGTTTTTTTTTACTTTTTGCTCTGGACTTTGGTTTTTACCCTTTTGCCTTATGGACTTTGTGTGTGTGCAATAAAACTTCATATTTTCATACTCTGCAGTATTCATTACAACCATCCATCATGGTGTGTGCACCAAGCAGGTAGGGCGAGATGCATGTGGAAACACAAATACTGTTTCTTGAATAAGCCAAGGGGAAAAACAAGCGAAGACCCAGTACCCTCGTTCTCATGTGGGTAACTCTGAATGCAGTTAATACTGATGAGCAAACTATGGAAAGTCCAAGAACAGAAAAATACCTGAACCAAGCGACGATTTGCCAACCAGGTATATCCTCAGTCTAAGAAGTGAACACAAGCCTACATGGCAAAATACAAGCTGTGTGAGAATACTGGAGTAAACACAAACCCAAGACACAGACCAGACTGTTGGCTTCCAGATGGAGCTTGTGTACAAACAAGATGAGTAAATAAAAAACAGGTAAGGGAAATTAAATGAATGGTAAATTAAACAAGAGGTACTTGGCTGGTGATATCATCTAAGGGCCATGAGGTGACAGAAAAGCACATAGCTACATAAACTGGAAGTGGTTCAAGATAAAAAATTGGCCAGGATGAATTCAGCAAATTTGTATGGATGAGGCCCAGTGTATGCATCATGCCCATGACACCATCAAAGGAACAACATGGTCTTTGATGTCTAATTAAGGTCCACTGATTTCCATATCATGTTCCCACACACACTAAAAATTAAGATGCAATCCTGATTGTACCAACCCATTTACAGAATTTGTACCCTTAACATTACAGTTTACTTCCTTTGTTTCTGAGAGTGTATTTAGTGTTGCCCAAGGCAGTCTGTAAGAGTTCTTATAGAATAAAACATTTTCATTTTTAATCCATTTGTAACCCTGATGCCATAATATTATAATTCAATATATTTAAAATACACAGAGCAACAATTTACCACTTTCATTTTTTAATCTTTACACAGGGTGAAACAATACAGAGGAAATGAAAAATTACCACAGTATGAATTCTCACATCATAACTGGTGTGACTTACAAAAAGCATGCATGTAATTGTCAGAATACAAATGGGTAAAAAGCGCACAGATGAACTGAAAACACTAATTACCTTAAAGACAAAAAGCTTTATTCTGGTTTGATTCAACACAAGAGTAGCCACAAACAAGGAAACATTTCAAAGAGAAACAGAAGAATAATAGCCAGTAATTTGCATTTAGCAAAGAAGAGCTTTCTGCGCAGTGAAGAGACTGCTGTGTGCCAAACAGTCATATAAGTGCATTTATATTACACATTTATCTGAAGCAGGGATACATCGCAATGATGAGATTGAGGAGGTGAGCCCCTGTGATCTACCTGTGGTCATACTGTATATTTTGCACTTTACCCTACTCAAGTGCAGCTTAAATTGTAAAAAGCACTCAAAAGATCAAGTAAATGCATTTAACTTTACTTACAATTAAAATGCATTTAGTTGTCATAAGCTGTAAGAGTATAAGGGTACTGTACCCACATATATTTTTATTTCATGGTGGCTCACTAAAATACAAAATGGTAAGCAGTAGCAATAAACAGGACTGAAAGACAATAGAATGACCTGAAGATGGTAGAGGGCACACTGTGCCATTCAGTCTCCTCTGAGTGATCTATACCTGCACTCGGAATTTAGCAACCTCAGTGATGGGAGGGCTTACTCATACCACTGCTGATGGGTGCTGGCACAGCTGTTATTTTGTCACTGACACAGCATGAGCACCGGGCAAAAGCTGAAAAAATGCAGGATAATCTAAAAATACCGCAGCCCTGTAAAAATTCATTAGGAGGTCACACTGATTATTTTCTGAAGGAATGAGCTGTGGGAGAAATTTCTATGAAGTGCGTTGAGCACTGCCCATTTTAATAGCTTGATCAGTCAGTTTTATGTTTTACATTAAAGTTTGTACCCCACATATACAGTACACACACAAACATATATGTATAGACATACTTTAAGGTAGATATCTGTTGGAGCCAGAATAAGCTATTATTATTTATAATTATGATTAAAGGTTATATTTATTTATATTTACATTACATTTCATACACCTTAAAACAAATGATATAAAATGATTTTGTTGATTTTTATCTCTTCTTGGCTGTATGGAAGTGCAAAGTGCTTTGTTCCTTCCCATTTCAGACATGTGACTGCAGCACCTGAACTGTTGGGCCTAATTTAACCACAGGACTAATTTCTTGCAGGTATCTCAGGTGACAAGCCATGCAGCCTCCCGGTTTTTGACCGTGACAAGTGCTGGAAAACAAGAAACTGGAAATCTGTGGAATTATGCACTTCCATATTGTACCGTAGGAACAATTCTCTCCTGCAATCAAGGTCCAAAGTCCTTCGTTTTTTCATTCAAGAAAATGAAACGCTTGAGGGCGTCAACCAAGGCTGTACATTAGATTGCTTTTACAATATGCAAGTCAGCTCTCTATGTCGCATTACACAATAAAGCGATAAAATGTTGTAACTGGACTGAAAAGTACTGATAAGTGGATTTTCCTTTTTTGATGCTTTCCTTTTTTGACTAATTGGCCACAAAATTAATGTTCCCAATCATTAAAGCTCCTAAACATAATTGGCCCCATTTTCAGGCTACGCCAGGGGAGGAATTTGCTTTTAAAGCAAGGATAAAAGAAATGAATCATGGCAAAGTGGCAAATGACAAGTGGAGAGATGCGTTAGCAGGCAGGAGCAGCTCTTAAAGTTCTCTGACATCCCAATAGAATTTGAGCCTCAATGATGGCTCTTCTACATTAGCCTTCATCCTTTCCTCTCCTTTGTTTCCCTTAGACTAAAAAAAATGTATTCTGACCGTGGATCCTGTCCATACCTGTACCAGGCTATTATTTGTGGATTGCTCTCCAAAGTGAAGAACATCTCTCATGAGATCCTTCATGCCCTCTTTAGCATAGCAGTGTAAATAGAGAAGTGCCAGGTAAACAGATGGCACAGAAGTAAAAGGTAATGTCCAAATGGCTAATCCTTGGCATATGCTGCCCAAGATTAAATTATTTTAATAAAAGAAGTAAGTTCCTCTAAATCAAAATGGAAAATTATTTAACGTTACACAGTTGGGCTAAAAAAGAGCAAGAGATAAGAAGGGTCCTCATACTCATTCAGTTGGGAGGTCTTAAAACAGCAAGCAAATTTTAATGCGACATCAAAGAAACAGCTGAGTTTATTACTCACAAACAGCAGTCTGAACAACAAAGACTACAGAAACCATATTTCATAATATGCGATTAAATCATCATTTGCTAAACGTTAAATCATCATCATTTGCTAATTGTTAAATTGAACCATTTATTAATCATTGAACCCATTATTTAAACTAGATTAATGAGATTTTTCTAGAGTGTCTGGAGTTCTAGTCTAATTTTGCATAGTAATTTCATATTTTGGTCAACAACAACAGTCACATACCTTTTGTTCTCAGGATAGTCTAGGCTGCTCAGATATGTAATCATTTAAAACGTGACAGGATTTATTCTTCAGAATAAATTGTTAGCTTTGAAAACATAAAGAGTTTAAAAGAAATTAAAAGATGTTGTCAAATAAAACATATTTTTCAATGAAGTTTTTTTTCATATAAAAGCAATTTGGAAGAGACTTACTGTCACGGTCGCACCGCCCCATCCCCGTAGACACCGTTCCCTGTCCCCTGAGTATTAGTTTTCCTGTGTCTGTCCTCCCTTCTCCCCTTGTGCCCTTTAGAGTCTCCCAGCACCGTTTGTGTCGCGCCCGTCCTGATTTGTCGCACCTGCTTCCCACTTAGTCTCGTCTCACCTGTTCCCCATCCCGTGCACTATTTATAGCCCAGCCCGGCCTTGAATCTGCATGCTGGTATTTGTTGCAGACTCGTGCTGGTCCTACCTCGGTTTGATTGTGCGCCTTGGATTGGCCTGCCTTTGTTTTCCCCACATTCTGATGTCTGCCTTGTTTATGTTCCCTGTTTATCGCTCCAGCACGAGCCTTGCTGTTTGTTTTTGTATCTAGTGTTTTCTGTTAATTCCCCTGAGTCGGGGCTCCCTGTGTTTGTAATTAAACCTGGTTTTCTGTTTACGCAGTTGGCGTCCTCCCCTTTCCCTCACACACATCACCCTGACACTTACCCTGACCAGTTGAACATGACCCTCTGTTACCCCCAGATAATCTTTCTGACAAACACAAGAGTATGTTTTCCTAACACCTGCTGAATCCTGCCTGTCTGTCTCATCTATAGATCTAAATTCCAAATTGAATTAAAGAAAGTACATTTTATAAATGTTATAGTAGTAACAAGAATAGGAGAATTGAAGCAGCCTATAGATATCTGAAAGCATACAATGTATTTTAAGCATCAATCCATTGTTAACAATTGAGCTCAAACTGGTGGAAGAGCCCATATAGTAAGTTCTAATAGGCTAAACGACTAGTAGTAGGTTTAAGAACATGGAAGTTCAGATGCTTAGTGTAAAAAGATTGTTTCAAGGAAAAGTATTTTGATCACAAACTACAATTGTAAATATCATCACAATAAATGTGTTTTATTAAAATTACATGAATGGCACATTTGAAAAGAGTTCTTAAAAAAACAAGTAACAAACAAAAAATAAATGTACATAAGGCCAGATAAATGGTCCTCATTGTTTGGTTTCAGTACCTTATTTGTTAAACTGTGGAGGCTGTGCAACATTAAAACTGTACAAGATGAAACTCTGCTTCGCCAGTGCCTGTATGAGAGTAAAGGGGCTCCTCACGGCTTCAAATTGCCTGCCTTCAGTATGTAAGCATTTTTTACTCTGAGTGCATTGACAATGACAGAGAAGGGGAAAGTGAAAGCCTGTTATGTAGATCAAAGACTTTTTTTTTACCCTGCTCTTGCAGACCAAAAAATGGGCTCGCTCTGTGGGATAGAGAGACAGGTCTCACTTGAATGAACTGTCAGGCCAAAAAAAGAGGAGCGAAGGACAACTGGAGATTGACCATATACCAACCAGCAGGAGAAGCAAAATGATACAATTAAAGCTTCACTCCCTGCACCTCAGACTGTTCTGGGCCTGTGAAAATCATACCCTTACACTTGGGCCAAAAATGAAAGAGCTTAACAATCTTTGTCTCATATCTCCAGTTCCAGTAAAGTACAAGTTAGGGTGATACTTCAACACTGTATGGACCATCATGCACCACAAAAGCCTAAATACACTGACGGTATTTTTTAGAAATAAAATATCTACCATGTTGTATGTATACAGTTAAGATGTAGCTCATCTGTTGATGGACAATATGTACTCGTTATCCTCTAGCTTTTTGTCAATCATCAGTTATTGAAGACAAAGCTGTTGGCTGGATGTTTTGATTTGTGGACTATTCGACATTGCCACTAAGGTGTAATACATCCCCAGCAGTACCACTCTGCCTGACACACCGGATAGAATAGGTTTCACCGGATAGAATAGGTTACTACGCAACTAAGATTTTAAGTTACTGTTGCGTTGACAATGGCTTTTGGTGATCCCTTTTCCACCGGTGGACAATCTGTGTAGCAACAAATAGGGTACAGTATCTGTCAACCTGCAAAATGAAAAAGTCTGGGTGCCTTTAATTCGAATTATGTGTCTCGAAAATAAATACACATCCTGTGCAGTAGTGGTCACCAACCTTCTTCCTGGATATCTACTTTCCTGCTGTGTTTGGTTACAACCTGCATCTAATTTATTTCTTATTTCATACCTTTGCTGAATGTATCATATTGGACAAGATATTAAAATGTGGGTATAAAATTTATGGGACAATTTATGTTTTATGTTTTTAAAATATATTAAACCCAGCAAATCAGCAGAAACTATGTACTAAAAACAGCAGAATAATCATATTTAAAATTATTTCCTGAATATGATGCTTTAGCTTATTTTCTCTTGAAATAAACAGAACATATGACTGTGGTCAAACTTTCATATGGCAGTTTCTATAAAATGACCAGTGAGTGTTGGTGAAAAAAAGATGTTTCCAAAAAACATTGATAAATCAAACTTCAAATGTAAGGAACTGCCACCAACAAGATTCTCCTTTGGAGAATGTCACAGTTCAGCAGAATGTCGAGTTCATAAAAAATATAAGAACTTCAAATAAATTTAAATCCAACTTGATACAGATCAAACACACAGAATGTGTTGTATTTGTGCTTTTGTATTTCACATTTCTCTCGCTCGGAATTCTTTGCCACTTCTGTTTTCATAATCCCTGACTCCTACTATTGGGTCAAACTGATCACGAAACACAGACTAGCTTCCCATGAAACTTTTACTCCCTACACTTTATAAAACCTTGATTACATCTGTGCATCAATGAGTCAAGTCCAACGGGAAGAGCCAATCAGATAGTGATCAGAAGTGTGGAATGGCCTCTCAGTAAGCAACTCAATATATTTCTGATGCTCTTCATTTGGTCTGGGTGACCCCATAGTACATGTCATTCCATTCTTAGCATAGTCAGAATTCTATATGTATTTTCATCAAAAAGCTATCAGATTTGATATTTCACTTTTACTGTTAGATATGTTTTTGAGTGTGCATGAGATATTTGGGGTTCAAGGACAGTGGCAGGTAATACACCATATTATGTGCAAGACGTTTCACTGAGTTTTTCATTTCCTTTAATTTCATTTCCCTTGATTCTGATCCTTTGCTACTGAAGATTCAAAGGGAATCTTAAAGAGATAAGTTTCATGTGTTACATTATATTATTACAATGCTCCTGCAGACCCTCTTTTTTTCTCGTCTAAACTGATATTCAGGTTGGAAATGTAAAGGAAAATGTTACCGATTACAAAAAAGAAGATGTTTTTTGAGGATATTTTAAGACTTCTGTACTTGAATTACCTGAAAACAAAAGCTTTATATCAAAGTAATAAGCTGCCAATCAAAAAAATCTTTCAGGAACAGCATGGCATGTAGTTGCAAAGGGAATACACATGGATGAAATGGATTTAAATTATTCTTGCTACTCTTAATACTTTCATGGAGTTACTTCAGTTTACCTTCAGATAAAAAGTTTGGTGGGTTGTAAAATGAGAAAATCTCTTTGGAAGGATTGTGATAGAACCCAAATAGATATAGATATTTGATTAACTATCCCCCAACCGCTGGATTGTTAACTTAGACATGTGTTTATATATGTTAGATGTGTCTAAACACGGTCATGGAGGGCTGGTGTCCACAGTTTGGTAGTTACCCCTTCTCCAATGCACTCAATAAACCTGGCAATTAACAGGTGAGTTAAACCAGGTGTCTTTGAGCAGAGGATTCACCATATGTTACCATTTTGTGTAACAACTTTTTGTGATGTAGGTATTTAGAGGTATTTATCATCTGGTTCCTTACACCTCCACAATAACAGTTCAGACGAACAGAGCATTTCACATCAAACCACTCACAATGACATTCTGTACATCTTAACCATTGGAAGTATACATTAATATGTTATTGCTATTTTTTCTCTTTTAATTATTTCATAGAAATTCTGTGGAAAGAGAGACATTCTGTTGAATGTAGGACTTTAAACTGACTTTTGTTTTGTTTAGAATCTCTAACAAAAAAGTATTGACCATGCAGTTATATTTTATGCTGTTTATATTTTTGCCCTGCTTATTCTTAAACAAGCAGAAAAAAGTATAGACATGAAGTAAAAGTATAGTAAATGCAAATACAGTTCATCTTGCAACTCACAATGTAATTAAATATGTAGCTACACACCTACTAGAATACTAGCATAACAATGTGTAATTACTTGACTTTTAAGGGACATTGACATTCTTTGCTATGCTTAATCTGTTCCATTTACTTCTATGTG
Source organism: Hemigrammopetersius urotaenia (assembly GCA_037974485.1). Lineage (NCBI taxonomy): Eukaryota > Metazoa > Chordata > Actinopteri > Characiformes > Alestidae > Hemigrammopetersius > Hemigrammopetersius urotaenia. Next base: position 8,940,758 of record JBBPDC010000023.1, read on the forward strand.
TATCATGTAAGCTTCAATAAAACAATGTCTCTGTGGCTCTAAATTCAGAACACTTGAACACGGTCATGGGGCTATGAACACCATCCTTTGCAGAGAACAATCCTTTGACCACTATTGATGTGCCCTGGGTCCTACTGTGGCTGTCAACAGCAATGTCTCTGCAAATTAGAGTCCTACACACCTCCCAAAAGACGGAGGAAGAACAAGTAAACAAGCTCAAAGAAGGCAAAGAGATCTGTTTGGTCAGTAAATGGTCTTTATTTGTGTACTATGGGAAATAAAAAATGAGCCATTACTGTTGCCTCTGTGACAAAAGATTATTAAAACTTTTAAACTTTCAAACTTCCACTTTTTTTTCTGATTCTTATTCACTTCTTCACTTTTCACTTTGACATTTCGAGCATTCAGTGTTCTGTTTGGTAGAATCCCATGGGATATCAACTGAAGGATTTAGCAATTAATTAAATTAGATTGTTCTCTAAAAATCTGACAAGGTGAGTGGACCTTTTTCAACAGTTCATCCTGACCTTTGGTGCATGCTGACTGAACAATGTCACTGGTGGTATGCTGTATTAGTAAAATTATTTACACACAAAGCCTTGGGGAGTGAGCTTGGTTTTAATGGAATTAAAGTGCAAGATAGAGCATGACCTTTATGACCGGGCAATATTTAGTTTTATTCTCTGGGGGCCGCAATTAAACAGGCCAACATCTTAATATAGTTGTGACCTTTCCCCTCCCTCCCTCTAAATATTCATGAAACTGGACAGAAAAAGTTGCTTTGTCCAGCCTCAGGAACTGAAACAGAACATTATTAGCTTATTGTCTGATGGCATCTGAAACTGCAAAAAGTCATGCTCAGTCTCTGGCATCAAAGGCATTGGATATTCCCTCTGTCAAACACTTTTACCAGTACAGAGCAGTACTTTAGCTAATTACTGAAAAAGGTACTCACATTCAGTAACAATGAGATTGAATGTGTACTGTGGGTGATAGTAGAAACCTCTTGAGAAAATGGCACATAGTACACACACATGTATACACTCTGAGCTGAGTAATTGGGATCAACTTGAGCAAGCTGAGTGGTAAAACATGGGAATGATAGAAAAATACAAAGAACCTCTGTGTGTATTTTCTGCTGGCATGAACTGGCATCTGAATTAGAGGGCCAGACCAAACTGCATTAGGGACGAGAGAGACCTGGCAAAACACTGCAGGCATTTCAGCTGGTCCTGATGAGGGAAGTCACTGCTTAGTTAGAGTCATTAGCGTTATCTGGAGGCTGGGAACAAGTGGCAATGGTTAGTCTCAGAAAAATGCTTCATCTGTAGCAGGTCCCATGGTGAAAATGACCAGATCCCCTTACACATTCCAACTCTGCCAGACTGTATCATTACAATCTATTGCCTCTGAGACCACAGCCTGAGCTACTACTTCTTTCCATGAAACCACATGAGCACACACACATGCTAGGGTGAGGAACTGAAGGTCAGAGAGGAAATGATTGCTGGTGGAGCAAAAAATATGGCAAATTAATCCTCAATAGACAGCCAGAGAGTGTGCAAGAACAGGTCATGCCACTGTATGAGCTAAATCAATAGCAATAACACATGTCTACAGTGTGCTGTACCAACACTGCTTCGGGTCAAAGGCGTAGTTCATTTTTTTAAGCCACTGTGAAAAGAGGTTGGAGTTATTATATTGTTATTTCGGGTTCATTGATGCCTTTCAGTTCCAGTTCTGCATTGTGAAATTGTATCATGGTCTGGAAAAGTCTTGAACATCCTCACTTAGTTAAGCCACGTTTTACACTAGTTCTGTTTTCATTCAGCCTATTTTCTAAAAACCTTATCTGGGAATCTGGTCCCAGTAGGAGTTGGTCATTAACCCCTGACCACAGGATAGGGGTCGTCCACAATACCATGTAAACAGTCAGAAACAGGCAATTAAAGGATATTTGCATTTTGTACAGTGGTACCTTGACTTACGAGTGTCCAGACTTACGAGTTTCTTGAGATACGAGCGTCTCTCCAATGTTTTTGTTTTGAGTTGAGAGCTAAAGTTCGAGTTATGAGCATTGGTGCTTGCAGTTTATTTTGCAAAACTTTGTTTGTCCATGTGTCTAAAGAAATTAATTGTGAAGGACAGTGCTGAGAAGAAGCAGATGATGCGAACTGAATTAAAGAAATCAATTCATGAAAAAAAAATCATGACCAAGGTGTTCATTGACTTGGCAAATCAAAATGTTTTCTGATCTATCCATGAAAATATGAAGAAGCTGATGATGGTGTGGTTGATGGAGAAGCAGCTTGCAGGAGATTCTGTGATAATCTGCGAGAAGACATGAGCTGTTTATGCTGATTTGCTTCGGTGAACGAGGCTTTGGGTGAGCCAGTCATGGCTGGTCCGAGAATTTTAAAAGAAGGACCAGCAAATGCTGTACATTATACTTAATAAAAACAGTTTATTGCAGTACATTCTATTGTATTGTGTTTTTATACAATATTCGTTGCATAAAAGCACATTCTTCTTATTTAAAACAAAAACTGCCATGTTTTTTGGAGGTCTGGAACGGATTAATGACATTTCTATTCATTTAAATAGGGATAATTGATTTGACATACGAGTAATTTGAGTTACGAGCTACGTCATGGAATGAATTAAACTCATAAGTCAAGGTACCACTGTATTGCCATTTTACAACTGCACAAATGCAACTTACTACTACACAAATTAATTAGATATATAATACACCATAAGTTAGGTCACATAAGAGGACATAGTGGGAACAAGAATATGTCATTCTCTTACTCTCTCATATAATTTAAAGTGATTACTAGATTATAGAAAATTATTTTCTTGTTGATTCCTGGTGATTCCATGCATGTTTGTCAATACCTAGTGTGCAAAATATCCCATGGTAATCAGGGGTTCCTTCGGTTCACTTTATTTCTTCTTTGCTGATTCTTCATTTAAAATATCCTAGAAGAGAATTTTATATTGCACAATGTACTTTATTTTCATTTTGCAGTGTTAAATCCAAAAATCGAGACGTCCTTATCAGTCTTTGGTTAAGGAATGGCTAAAATATCTCTTTTTCAACCAACCTGTCTGATTAACAAATATTACACATGCTATACTGCAGCAGAATTACTGTAATGTTCAGAAGGCTTGTCAGAAGTGATCACACTTAATTACAATTTCTAAACTATGACAGGGCAGCTGCTGTTTAACTTGGTCAATTTATTGCTGCGCAACTCTAGGATAGCTCTAATCTACCATTATCAGAGTAAGCAAGCTAAAATAAAATACTGTAAAAAAAAAGCATTTCAAAAGACACTATAATACCACAGCACATTCTTAGTTTCATGATAAATGTTTAATTTTGAGACAAAGAGTTAATTAAAAAGTCCCAGTCCAGCCAGGTCCTCACTATATTTCACTCTATGTATATACGACATGAATGGATAGTTACAGCAATGTTCAGTAACTGTATCATTTCACTAAGTCTGAAGAGTAATTTTGATAACTGAAATGTACCTAAAAGACTAATTGCTACGTTCCCAGGCTCATGATGTTCTTATGATTCAGAGTATCAGACAAAAACTTGGCTTGTAAGGTAATTTTAATCTTGAAATGATGTAAGTAGCTTAAACTATGTCTCAACAAACACTCAAACAGTACATTATATGCTCTACTGTAATCCTGTTGTATCAGAGTATGAATCAATACTAGATACATAACTATTGTGTGTATTATTAACTTGTTATTGCACAGTTATTAGACACACAATGTAAAGTGTGACCTTTGGTTATTACTTTTATTACTTATCTCTTATTTTAATGAAGTTCTGAAAGGCACATGTTATTGTTTTTTTCCCCTGATGCACTCCAAAGAGTGTAAAAGCACTCATCAAAAAATAATGTATATTTTAGTTTGCTAGATTCCATGTATGTGTTGTTCAATAACATTTTGAGATTGGCTCTTCCACATAATGGTTACTAAAGGAATTTTAATTAAAATAAAAAGAAGTGCTTGAACACATAAGCTGGGATGAATGGTTGTTATAATTATCTCTGTGATGCATCTTTGAAAAAATGTATATTGTTGCTCAGCTCACATACACTCAAAAACTCTTCCACAACAGAGTCATGCCTGAAGGGTATGAAGATAAGCCCCATACCTGCAAATCATATCAATGTTTTAGAGCATTGAAGCTAAGTGTAGAAAATCATTTTCACAAAAAGAAAAGAAAAAGAAAAAGAAGAAAGTTAATAGAGGTGAAGGAAAATTGGAAAGGACTGCAGTCAAGCATGGTGTGGCACTAAATTAATCCAGCCAAGGAAAAGGGCATTTAAGAGAGAGTCTGACTGAACCTCTCAGAGAAGCTCTACTTTGTTTGGCTATGATTTAAAAGCCAAGCGAAACATAGGAAAAACAAGCAGTGAATAATAAAGAGCAAGCCCACAAAGTATAAAATGCACTGGTGTAAAAAATGTTTAAAATGGGTTTTTGACCTTGTGGAGATTCATTACTGACAACCCACAATATTTCAGTGTTGCATTATTTAACATTACACATAAAGTCCAAACTTTATGACTATTACTGTGAATAGTGTGGGCCTATATAGTGCACTCTGCTGTGCTTCATTACTTGAAAAGGACTTTGTAATTTATTCAACGGCATGCCCACATAACCAGTTAATTACCCGAACTCCACTGATCAAGGTCAAGGGATGCTGTCCACCCACCTATGCACCAATACTAATAACAGAGAAGTTTGGTGTTAAATGCAGAAATGGTGACCTTGTGACCTTGACACGTTGCTGCAATGAAAAGCCTTTTCCTCTAAAAAACAAACTACAAGTTGAGCAGAGAGAGTGGGTTTCAAGCCATTACCTAGCTGACAGGTCTCAGCTGGGGTCGACTGTCACTGTGCACCACACATGCAAAGGCACCTATTTACCGAACGGTGAATGTCAATAAGCACTGAGAAATGATTGTGATAAAACATCAGGAAGATTTGCCTGGGGAGGAGAGATAGCTTTGAATTTTGCTAACATTTTAGACACTGGCTTCATATGTTTACTTCAGAATGACCATCAGATAGTTGGGATGGAAATGTATTAGCATGTGAAGAAACTTTCATTTTTTGGAGCATGTAGTGTATTAATGTGTTTATGTCAATCTGAATGTAGCACTAATGCGAAATCATTTTATTTTTCCTGTTCCCTCCTTCCAAAGCAGAGAACTTCAGCATGGCAAATGTGGTCACCCATCCAGTGCTTGTCACAGTTTGAGAGTTATATACTTTAATTGCTTTCTGGGCACATTTGTATGGAAAATTATGCAAAGCAGCTCAGCGAGCATAATGAGGGTTAGTCTGAAGATCCTGCAGAGAGTATAAAGGAGTCTATTTAAAAAAATGAAACCCATAAGTGATCTTTTGATTGTTTTCCTCACTGAGGTAATATGTTGACATGGGGGGGTAATTGAAAGCTGAAATTTGATCAGTCTTAGTCATGAAGAGACAAGGCATGGCAGTCAATTGAATGCTGCTTTACCTTATCAATACAATACACTATAGGCAAAACCTGTTATTTGTGGATAAATTGCATCTATTACATGTGTTCTCTTGATGCTCCTTGTGTTCTTAAGACAGCTCTGACCAATCAAGGCATTGACTCCACAAGACCTCTGAAGGTATTTGTCACAAAGAGATTATCAGCAGATCTGTTTAAGAGGTGGGACTTCCACTGATCAGAGCTGTCTGGAACAGCTCACAAATGCTTGATCAGACTGAGATTTGAAAGCCATACCATGAAGGAGTATTCTTGGTCTGCAACAATGTGGCTCTTATGTGGTTTCCCAAGGTTTCTCAACAGTACATTGCCCAGAGCAACACACTGCTGATATGATTTATCAGAGCATATCACCTTCTTCCATGGTATAGTTCTGATGCTCACATGCCCATTAGTGATGGGCAGGTGTCAGCATTGGCTTTCTGATTGGTTTGTGGCTATTCAGACCCATTCTCTCCCCACGTGAATTACAAAGGCTTTTGTGCCCATTACCCTGTTGCCATTGTCTTTTGTTTGGCCACTACTGCAAACTAGGAACACCCCACAACACTGGTCATTTCAGAGATGCTCTGACTCACTTAAATAGTGTAAAACATGACTGAAAAACTCATTTCCTGTGGGATATATCTTGAGCATACATATATGTATTTTATGTCTGTGCTAATGACAACATTCACACAAATGATTAATGTTTTCTGAGATCTCACTGGACCATACACTTCTGATGAAATGTTTTTTCTCTACTTTCAGAAACACAAATTTCAGGGTCTAAAATACCTGCATGCAAAATAAATGCTGAATGTTACTTAATATTCTGAAGGATTTTATTGGAAGACTTCCTAATTGTAATGTCTGGGCCAGTGGCCAGTAAAGGTCACTGTTTTGGGTTTTGTTATGTGGACTTTTATTTTTAATTTATGAGTGTATGTTCGTGTCTTGGGTCACTGCGTCAGCTGTCTTGTATTAGTTAAGTGATTGTGTTTTGTGATTGGTTTCTGTCAGAGTCTAAGTATTTAAGTTCTTTGGTTTCATGTTTGAGTTGCTGGTCATCCCTCACCCTGATCCTCACCTTCCCTGATCCTCCTGTTTCTTCTATGTAGTTTTGCTCTGTGTTTTAAAGGTCCACATACCTGTTTTAGTTTTGTATGTAGAGTCTGTGTCTTTTTGTAATAAAATTCCATCACATGGAACCTGCCTGCTTGTGCCTCGCCTCACTACCCCAAGCATGCGATGTGACACTAATGGGGAGCTCAAAGTTGAATTAAAGCTCAAATTTGCAAATGTCCTGAACATTGTATAATAAAAGTGCATAGTGTTTTCTTGATTAAATAATAAAACAAAACTATTTCACAAATCCTTTTATCTACCTATTTTTTTTCAAATTGCTTAAAGAATTATTGGAATAAAAATTCTTTGTATTAACATACATTTGAAATGAAGAACATATTTGCCTTCTGCAGTAAAGTTTAAATTTTTAGGTCCTTGAAATGCAATTGCTGATGTATGTGCAAGATTTATACAAATTTAAACTAATTTTTTCAAACTAATTTTAGAGTAGTTTTAGTTCTTCAGTGCATTAATGCTAAATGTTAAAAATCAAAGAATGCAACTGTGTTTGGAACTGGTTTTACTAAAAAGACAAACTGATGTTGGAGGGCATAGATCTATATAGAACTTCAGCTGCTGTCTTGGAAGCATCCTTGAATTACAAGCTTGTTTCTTTGCCCTGGATATTACACCTGCATTGCAGTCCTAGCAGCAGCATTATTTTGTTTCCTCTGGGCATTATAACATTATTTAAGGATTTATGCATCTACTTTTCATGCAAAAGTCTGTTTACGTTACATCACTATTACTATTATAAGTTCCCGGTGCTGTTATTCTGCCTCAATAAAGTCCACTGTAGGAAGCAGATGTTAACCTGAGGTGAAGTAAATGAAAAAGCTAAGGGATGGCCCCATAGAGAATCCTTTTTAAATGCCTCAACCACAAAGAAGTGCAATATTACTCAGCCAGCTTGTTGTTTTCAAATGCTAATAAATTTCACAGCATATCATGAGTCATCTTTAGCTGAATAAAGTGACCTTATAATAAAAGGATGCAAATTGCTCATTGTTTAAAAGTAATGCAGTAGCATAATGCTGGCCAATAATGGTAAGGTTTATCCTGAGATGTGCCAAGGCTTAAAATTGATGTGAAAGCATGCAGTTTTGAAATGTAATGTGTAAATCACGATAGAAAAAGCAGATTCAAAAGGAATTGAAAAACAGTCATATAGCTTTTTTCTCTTAGCTTTTTGCCTCTTGAAAGAATTTATTGTAAAAATTGCATCAATTAAAAAGAAGAAAAAAATGAGAATTGAGAAACAGCTTTAATAAAGATTAGTATTTTTTCTGGCAATATTAAGCATAGTGTTGTGATGAAAAGAGATTTGCAGTTTGTTTGGGGTTTTCTGTCAGAAACACCTGCATTAGACAATCTGTAGGCTTTGTATCAGGATTCCCATATTAACCTGATTTATTGTAATGCTACAAGAATTTCTAAGGTTTAACACACTATATAATTTGTAAGTTTTGATAATTATAAATTGTTGAACATATACTGTATTATAGAAAACTATAAGACAATACTAACAACCTGTCTCTGAATGTGGACAAAACAAACTAGACGGTTGTTGACTTCACAAAAACATGCCTCAATCATTCTCCACTGAACATCAATGTAACCCCAGTGGAGATCATCCAGAGCACAAACTTCTTGTTCAAATCACAGAGAATCTCAAATGAACCCCAACATTGCTAAGATTGCCCAGCAGCATCTCTACTTCCTGCGATGACTGAGGAGAGTGCATCCCCCACTGAACCCTCAAAATGTTCTATCAAGGGACCATTCTTGATAGAGGAATTGTTCAATCTCAGATTGCTGAGAATAATGGGGGCAGGTGAGAAAATCATTGGGGTCTCTCTCCCCTCTGTCACAGACACTTACACCACACACTGCATCTACAATGCCACCAACACATCTCTCATATGCCCTTTTCTTCCTCATTCACCCTTTTCTGCCTCCTCCCAGCAAAAGACTCTATAGCATGCAGGTCTCCATTGCCAGAGCACCAAACAGTTTCTTCCCTCAGGCCATCAGGAATTTAGGCCTACCCTCAGGACTTCTCAATCAGTCCTGAAACATAATTTGCACCACCCCACACACAACTTTAAACTAAATTTACTCTTCTAATACTGTGGATTTACACTCATTGAACTGTTCTGCCTTAAACAAAAATTTACACACTCAACTACCACTAAATGTCCTTCATTTATATATTGCTGCTGCTATAATTTGCACAATTATTTATGGGGCAACTGGTAGCCTAGTGGATAGGGCATTTGCCCTGCGACCAGAAAGTCCGGGTTCGATTCCCAAGACCGCTAGGCACAGCTGAGGTACCCTGAGCAAGGTACCGTCCCACACACTGCTCCCCGGGCGCCGTGTTCCTGCTGCCCCCTGCTTCACTTGGTGAATGGGTTAAATGCAGAGATTGAATTTTGTGCTGTTCACACTGTGTGCAGTGGTGTGTTCACATATGACAAATGGTCACTTCACTTTATTGCTGTTTTCTTCTGTTGCTCTGCTGTCCCAGTGACTCTACGGCAAGAATACTGTATCTGTCATAATATCATATTCATTAAAACAGTGTTTGGAGTAAATGCTGCCTTGTCCTTTTGCTTTAATGCACTTGTGTTTTTCTTGTACTCTCTATTGCTGTCTTTGAGCTATGCAGTTTGTCCCATCTGTACTTATGCAGGGCCCCACGGTACCTGTGACCCTAGTAAGGCTTAAGCGGTTACAGAAGTGAATGAATGTATTTATGTTACTTTGTGGTATTTCTGTTTTGTTCTTGAGTTGCACCATGGTCCTGGAGGAATGTTGTTTCCTTTCACTGAGTACTGTGTATATGGCTGAAATGAAGGTGTGGTGGTCTAGTAGGTAGGATACTTGCTTCTAGACCAAGAGATGGGAAATTTGCTTGGTCATGGCAGACAGTGAACAGTAAAAAAAAGAGCAGCAAACATTAAGAAATAGAGTAGAATAGAATAAAATAGAATAAATAGTATGACATAATACTGTATAAAATGTTCAAATGTACAGTCTAAAAATGTACAGTGTAAAACTATATATAAATATGGAATATAAATATGCGCATCTGTATTGTAAAAATATAGTACAGTAAAAGTAAGACTAGATGTAGGCTTGGGCAAGTTGTATGCGTGTACACAGTGAGTATATGTATGCAGTAACCCCTCAGATTTATGCGGATCAGCATTCTCGTCTAATGCGGATTTTTCAGAGAACCGAATTGTATTACTGCGACCAGTCCAGCGGTGGCAGTAAAACACTGAAAAGTTGTTGACCATCGTAAAAAGAAGAAGAAGAAGAAGAACCCTGCTGCAGCATGTAGCATGACTGCTCTGTGTCTTGTCCTTGTATTTTAGTGTTTTAAACGTTCCCCCCAAATTTTTAACAGTTATCTCAGTTTATTTAGTATTAGTAAGCTGTGACCTGACTAAACATGTGGGTAGAGAGAGTTATTTCAAAGTTTCTTTTGTGTATGAGTCTTTGCACACTGCATATGTTGTATCAGAAAAAATTTAATATTGTAAAATGTAACTTAGTAATATTGCACATAAGAAAATTGAATTTAACGAGAGCCTACCCTGGTGTATTGGATGTGTGTGTGTGTGTCCGTCTGTCTGTCTGCACATGTGTGGTCATCTGCAAGGTCTTTGTTGTGGAGTCTGACAGCAGTTGGAAGGAAAGACCTGTGGAACACATAATGGGTGCTGTAGCCT
>JBBPDC010000023.1:8966911-8978456 GCA_037974485.1 Hemigrammopetersius urotaenia
ACAGGCAGGAACAGGCAGGAACATGACGGGAACATATAACAGGCAGGAACACAAGTGCATAACTAACCAAAAGGACCTCAGCAAACGCTGGCATAGGGGCATACAGAAACAAAAGAACAAAAGAAAAACAGAAAAACCAGGCCTGGCACCACGACTAGCGTGCCAGCCATGACATAAACCCTACTTTAAAATCATTTTCACTACTTTGATTTTAGTTTATTTATAAAGACTGTAGTCTCATATATGCTTTTAATTCTTTGACAAATTCCTTTGTATACTTTTTAACATCCTTTTTTAAAATACTTTTTTGTATTCTAATACAATATCCCCCTTCCTGGAGTCTGGCTTGGAACAATTTCATGCTCAGACAAACAAATGTGTCAATACAAACGCTATTCCATCCACAAAATGGTAATAGGAAAAGGAGTCCGCATGCATCCAATTACAAAAGCAGACAGCAGATATTCAATCTCCTCTGTTCTTTTAATAAGGAGATATGTTGGCTGAATAGGAGTCTGTTTAATATCCTCATGGGAAAGGATCCCTGCATCCTTGCACTGTTCCAGCCATTGTCGTTTGAGCCAAGCCAAAAAGTCTCTGCCACATTGTTGTCCTGAAATGGCTGTCCTCATATTTTGTCCTTTTTTTCTCTGTTGGGCTTATTTGAAGGGGCCTTTTGTTGTGCTGCCATTTCAATTCAATTTGTTGTCAAGCATTCTTGAGTTGAAGTAATAGATGCTCCATTATCATTTTGGCTCAATTTGAAATTTAATTTAGCAAATCTCTCTGTATGTGCCTATCACTAATGGAGACAAAAGTCTATTGATAAAAGTGGCTTTATTTATCACAGAAAATACATCATTTGAGTTCTGGAGCTTTGCCTCCTGGCGAAAGATAGCTATTATTTAATGGTGCAGGTTTGGACACCGTTTAGGTGCTGGCTATATTATCACAGAAACATCAAAGCAGAGGGGGTCTATTTTACTATTCAGCTTTGTCTTAGCTTGTACAGGTGCATAACTCAAACATATAGCATAACAGTGTATTCCATCAGGCAGAAATATATCTTCTGGAACCATGGGAACCATCAGATTTTTTGCAGGCGTGAGTTATGGATGGAAAATTCTTTTTGCTGGTTTCTGGATATGCCTGTCAGCTTAAGCAGAAGAGCATTTGGTTGATTTGTCATTGTTATGTGGATGCTTCCGTGCATTACCAATGGAAGGAAAAGAAAGAGATGTGGAAATTTCAAGAAATGCTTCAAAAAATTATGCCACATTTTGAAGCAAAGTGCAATATTATTTGAGACTGTATATTATGTGTTGGATCAAAATGAATGTTTTTAACTGGTTCCTGGTCAAAGGATCTGGTTCTAGGAAAGGTTTTTAAATGCTACAGAACATTAGAACATAACTCACACATCTCTATTTCTAGACAGATCAGCTTTGGCTGAAGGTAGAAAACACTGGTCATGAGAGGAATTGTTCAAATGCAAACCTAACATGGCATCAATGCTGTAAACTAACTGGCCGGAGTTGTAATATAGCCACAACTGTATTTCATTGCTTTTGACATATTTTAAGAATGAATCAGTAAGGTTATGTAGAGGTATACTACATTTACAATAATATTGCCTAATACACATTTATATTCATGTTCATTTTTGAGAGTTTTCATTATGTAGTTAGTTCCCTCTGAAAAGTCAGCAGCAGATTTTGTTCTCAAAAGTAACTTTTGTCACACTATCTGACGCCTTACATAGCCTTGACGCTCTGAGCAAAACTCCTACACACCTTCTGCCAGCATAAAAAATTCAAATAATTTCATGATGATTGAATTCGGGCTAAAGCACAGATGAAATTATGCTATTGTGCTTGTACACTGTTTGAATGCCATGTTCGTTGTTGAGGGATTTCTGACAGATATATATCTTGCTTTACTTGCAACTGATTTTTAGACAGAATCAACCAAACAGTAAGAGAGTAAAGAAAGCATTTCATACTAAATTAACATCATGACTGTGTACATTCAGACTAAAAAGGGTACCAAAATGATTATTTGTGCAAGGTGTTACAAAAAAAATACTTTCCCTAAAGAATGTTTAGTGAATAAATTGAGCTGTAAGAACTACCTCATAATGTTCTTCCTAAATGTGGTTTAGGAAGAACAAGTGGTTCTAAGGAAACCTCTGGTGGGGCACAATTTTTAAACTAATTATATATAATAAATATATAACATATACGTATGCATGATGTGCATATACATCATGATTATGTGTCTAAAAATTTACATTTTCATTTGGGCATGTTTTCTCTAACTTTTGCATAAAGCTGTAAAAGCTTGGTAGTTGTTTAAAATAGATTGTCACACTCTGCCCCGTGTTCTCTCTGATCCCATGGAGTTGTTATTCATCTCAAGCTCTGTCCCTGTCCTGACATACCACAAAATGCTTCACTTGCTTATTTAGTCTAATGTGTCTACTGTTCCCTGTTTTGCCTACTGTCTATATATACACCTATATTTTAGTTTGTCTTTGTCAGTCGATTGCTAGCCCTAACCGTATATCCTTGGTCTGCCATTATTGTTCTCCAGTGTTTTCTTGTTTTTTTAGTGTGAATGTGGTTTTGCAAGTACATCCCTGCCCTGCCAGTATTTGACAGATCAATCACAAAATGGATTCAACAGACCTCAGTGCTGACTTTGTTTGCTATCAGTAATATGGAGGAGGTAAGTAAATGGGGCAGGCAGGGAAGGGATGTTTCCTCTTGGTTTGACTACAAACTGACTGACAGGCTGCAGCTCCACCATGACATTAGGGGAAATAAGCGTATTGTCCAGCTAGCAGAATTAGTTGCTACCCCTCTAGGGGAGATGGAACCTGCTTCTCTCCCTAAAACAACACTCATGGTCCCGGAAGAAAGCCAAGAGGTGGCTGGGGACTTATTTGTTATTTGTTGTTTTTGAGGGAGTTGGGTCCATGAGCCAGACTACCGGTGTAGCTTACCTGAAGCAGCATGGAGTGGTAGCCACGGTGGGTACAACCCTCGGATCCTCTGTCATGGCCACAGGTGAAATGGCAATGCTAAGTCCTGGTCCTCCCACACTATCGTTTGTTTGAGAAACGCTGCTCTGGTCTTTTGTACCTCTATCACCAGGAGCGCTTGGTGAAATTAACAGCTACTCATCCCTGACAATGCCACCTGCTGTCCAAGGGAGCTGTTCATCGTGGCCTGTTGCTCCCGAGAGCTGTTAGTTGCTGCTGGCGCCTCCTACTGTCTCAAAGTCCCTGTAGTACCCGAGTGTCCCCAGATGCCCCCCCCGTACCCCCTGCTGTACCAAAGGGCCCCAAGTAATAGCTGTCACCTCTATGTCTATGTTCAGATATGTCATGCCTCATGTTCCCATTCCTATCCCACCTGGTTCCAGCAAGTGATTACACAGGTCAACAAAAAAAAGTTTTACAAATGTAGTTAAAAAAAACACACAACACACTTTTCTAAACCAGTTTTTCATGCTGATTCAGTTTTTTCAGTCACATCTACTTTTTGAATGATGAGTAATATTAGATTTGCAATACACTTGCATGCAGTTTTTATTAAACCACAGACACCAATCAAGAACTGTTTCAATATTTTCACTGTGGCATATATATAATGATCAGTGTCAGTCAGCTACCACTGTTTCTTCAGAAACGCTCTGCATATGATCATGCAACATAGAACTATAGAACATCACAAAAACTGTACGTGCAGGAAAAACTAAAGACAGTTTTGAATTCCTCATGAAAAACACTACAGAACCCACATAAACTAATCTCTGATGACTTTGACCTGTTGACCTGTGTTATCTTTCCAGTCTGACCCACTCTCTCATTATCTGTCATATCCTGTATCCTTGCCTTAGTCCCATCATGTTCCCAGGTTTCCTCCTTGTTCATTGTCATCTTGGTCAGTCCTGCGTTTGGTCACCAACATTTGTTTCCCCTTAGGCACAGCCCACTCCATAATGAACATCTAGTACTGGGTCCCAATAGGGCATTTGACATTTTCAGTTCAAGAATGTTTTATGCTATGATTTTTGGAATAGTTGTCTTTGAGTTGGCCGTGAGTTTGTTCAGTTTTGTTCCTGTGCTTTCCTGTCCCTTCTTCTGAGAAGACTCCAGTGGTTTTCTGTTGCATCCTTGAGGGGTGTCATGTCCCTGGCTCTGTTGTGTTTATTTCAAGTACGTTCTTATTCATCCATTACCTCTGCTAGTCTACAACACAGACCTACTTTTCAATTACCCGACCATCATTGTAAGCAACAACAAGGCAACAGGGCATTATGTAAAAAAAGACCATGTGTCCACTGCAATATTGTTTTGGTCATATTTTCTTAAATAGAATATACTTAAGCATTTTCTCATACCAGTCACATTTGCCTTTTGAAATATTCCTAATAATATTTCAGCTTATAGTATGGTATAGAAATAGTATTCATTAATAAGAATGATTTTCACTGATGTATATTACCCTAAAGTTTGTGCCTGTATCATCCAACACACATGCACAATAACTGACAAGTTCCATGTCTTACTTGGGGTTCCTTTACCATAATTACATACATTATTCATAAAACAGTCATAGGTCATAGAAGAGAGAAATACCAGCTTGAAGCCATTGGAGAGTCTGGATTGTTTAAGAGGTTAATTTTCTCTTCTCTGGTATGCAGTAATGAGCATCACCCATGACCTCCTAATCCCAACCAAGCAGGAGCACAGCTTTAACCAATGTTCACATGCCAGTGGGTTTAGCGGCCTGCTCAACTGTGAAATAGACCTAAACTGTGAGCAATTACCGTTTTACAAGAGCAATGTCTCATTTCAGCAGACCAGAAATGATAATTAATAAATTAAACTTATAATTAGCAAATCCCATTAGGTTTGTTCCCTCGGTTGAAAACAGATTGAAGAAATTTCTAATCAGATGCAGGAGCCCTCGCACAAAACATTGAGAATAATATCGGAAAGTTCAAGGTGATTTTTTCCCCTCCACTTCCTTGTCTAAGTAAGAAATTCATTCACCTTTCCTGGATTTTCTCTGCAAACTGTTTGCAAATTTCAGCTGTCAAAGAAACAGTTCACATGTAAGCACAATTCCAAAATAAATCTGATAATGTGCGCACAACTCTTGGAGGTTATGACCAAGCCCTTTCACAGCCTCTTTCCTGCACCCCACTCTGCACAATGAAAGTGTATTTGATCCTTTATGCTGTTTTATGAAAGCTCTACATCACTGTCATTCATCAGTATAAATGGTGGTGAGCTGAAAGCAGAAGCTCAGTTGCCTTCATCAGTCTGCTCCTCCACCTCAGAAACATCCCCAAAGGCCACATGTCTCAATTACTCTCTTTCAGTGGATGTCATCCTCTGGTTGTGGTTGAAGGCTATGGGTTAAAGCAAGCTTTCTTTAAAAATGTTATTTTGTTTGTTTGTTTTTGTTTTTAAACCTTTACTTCTCATTTTAGCAACATTTAGCAACATGATCTTGTAATGTGAAGCTTTTTTAATGTGAAGCTCTTTGTATATTTACAGTCTCCTACATCTTTAGGATTGCTGCACTTGTTGCTGGCATGGAGGTGTGATACAGTGAAAAAGTGCAAGGAGAAATTCAAATGATGGCTTTTTCCTTATTCAAGTGTTATTCTCGGTGGAACAACACTCATAAATACTTATTAAACAGGGATTTATAGTTCCTCAGATCTACCATAGTTCCTTTCTTACACATCTTTACTTTTAGCAGGTCCATTAAATTAGCATTTTCCCTCTCATTATGTAATGAATATGGATCAGGGGAAAGATTTTTGATTTGTTTTATTGATTAATCAGTGATAATGAATAACCCCTTCCCCTTTCCTCATCACAGGCTTTGATGGCTGCGTTTGATGGTGGAAACAGCCTGTTGCTTATGTGCTATTCAGATAGGCTGGCTAATTATGAGGGAGTCCAGGGCATAGGGTGCATATTACAGCACTGCCCTACCAGTCTGTCTCACACACACACACACAAACACACACACACACACACACACACACACACTACACTCTAATCATTGCCTGACTTGTTTGAATACATAAATAAAAGCAGAGCTTTGCTGTTTTTCAACACCTTATTAAAAGTGGCGCTTCCACCGCACAACCTCATGACTGGTTTAGTATTGTGAAACATTTCTGCTGTTTCCTACTGGCATTAAACAGTGCCACAGGACAGCTTTTAAAATATCACATATATCTACTTTTTATAAGAAATAACCAGTACTTCTTCAGGTGTTCTTTTATTTTAAAAAAATATACAAAACCACACTTTCTGTTTGTGCTATTAGTACTTTTGCATAAAAAGTCAGAAACCTTGACCTAGGAACCTTGGAAAAATTAAGTATATCAGGCTTCTTCTCTCGTTTAGTTGTAGAAATTGCTAAGGGAATGCCAGTAGATTAAATATTTGTTATTGTAAAGTTACGGTGAGTCTCATTGTTTTTTAAATTCTGTACTTTCTTAAGAAGCTCATGGAGTTTGGAAAATGTCAACTTAATTGTTTAAGCAGTTCATGCCAAAAGTTATGAGGAGTTACAGAGTCAAATTACATTCAGGCATTAGTTAGGCATTAGTTTACATTTGGATTCTATGTCACATTAATGTAATGGGTACCCAGTGATTTATTCACATGACCAGGACATGAAGAACTGGTATGATGAAGCATAGGAACCACACTTTCTGAAGGGGCTGCATAATGACCAAGAATTGGAAATCTCTCCTTGAGTAATAAGTTACACCCTGGCAATATTGATAATGTATGAGACTCTTGCATCACTTTTCAAGTTAATGAAAGATTTGCAGTTGCAAGGTACATGTTCAGATTAAATAAGATTAAACTTTTAACCATGCATCCTCTGTTATTCATTAGTGACTTTTTTTATTAGTATTGTGACGAGCAGCAGAGGAAGACGCCAGACACTTTGGATCTTGCATTTGTTCAGACTTTATTTCTCTCTTTCTATCCAGCACACACACACACACACACACACAACCTGTCTCTGTGCTGTCTGAACCCTAACTAACCTAAAACCCCCTAAGCACCTCCCTCTGACAGAATTACAGGTGCATGTCATTACCCAATTAACCCCCCCACAGTTTTTGGGCGCCAACTAGCAATGACCCCTAACTGAACCCCACAACACCCACAACAGGCTCAACAGAGTCAGTCCTGCCCACCAGCTCGCTACAGTATGCTGAATAATGTTTAAAAATCATACAGGTTCAAGAACAGGAAATGCTAAAAATGTCAAATCCATTATTTTTTATGTCATTTTTAAGTTTGTTACACATAGAGGATGTGTACTTATCTTCACTTTGAAAATCAACAAAATGTGTTTTAGTTTAAGTGATTGTGTCTTATGATTGGTTCCTGTCGGAGTTTGTTTTGTGTTTAAGTCTATGAGTTGCACTTGTGCACTTGTGCCTTGCCTCGCCTCACTTCCCCGAGCACGTGATATGACAATAACACAATGAAATGTTGTGAGAACCAGTCTCTTTCTGTTGCTGCATAACAAAAGATATGTACAAATCACTGCTGCCCTAACAAAACCATATGTTTGCAAAATCTTAACATCTTAAAGTCTTTTACCAGTGTCTTGTGGCTTTTGTTTTCCTCATTCCTTGCTCCACCATTGTCCTACATACCTTGAGCTGTTGCTCTTGTGTTTTTTTTGTTGCACTCTGTCTTTAGTCCTAGAGGAATGTTCATTTTACTGTGCACTATGTATATGGCACGACAGACATCTTTTTGACTGGACTTGATTTGACTTGATCATTGTATACAGCTGTGTTTCTGTAACACCTCCTTTCCCAGGTGTTCCTCATCATTGGCCTGTTTAAGTAGCCCTCACTTTAAATCCTTGTTTGTCAACCCTCACCCTGGGGATTCCCTATGAATGCTGTACCTATTTCTACTGTGAAGGACTTCCTTTTGAAAATGACACTGCAAAACATTTCTATGGGCTTAATTAATAGTTCTGCCAAAATGAAGGTAATATTACTAAAAATAAATGAAAGTCAGTTGTCCCCCATTTTCTAAATAGAGCAATGCTTATTAAGAATTTTCTTCCTTTTAATATTTCCCATATTAGTATGCAAACATGGCATTGCAGAGTGATGTTGCTCAGTAATTAAGTAATTATCAGTGTTGTGAAACTGAGAATTAAAAATTATTGGAAACAGTCTATGCATTGGCTCCATCACTGGAAGACGGCATTTGATTTCCGTGTATGGAAGTCCCAAGAAACACAATTGGCTTCCCGCTCTGTGGGTGGGAGGATGACCCCCCCACCGTTGTAAGCCAATGCTTACAGGACTGGGAGGTAGTCTTTACCCTCTGTGTTGGTGGTAGTGCAAGACTGGGAGAGTTCTATTTAATTCGAGAAATTCTGACAATGACTAAAATGGGCAAAATCAGATGGGAGAGATCCCTAAACATATACCTATGTGTTTTTTCACTGCCCTCTTGTATAGTTAAGAACACCTCCTGGAGGACAATCATGGCTCTCCACTTACTGCCTCAGATGCACACAAAACAGCAGCCTTACAGAAAGAATATTAAACTGGGGGTCATGACACTCTTGTTAATACAAATCACCGCTATACAGTCCTGTTTGTCTTTTGACAGTTTACACAACGGCTATGCCGTCTTGGAAATGACAAGCTATAATAATGGCTGATGATGAACTACAGTAATAGTGCTTATTTGAAATTAGGAATATTTTTATGACAATAAAACTTCTCTCAATAAAAAAATCTCTTTGTTTTTTTTTTTCAACAAAAAGCAACTCTAAGCTGGGCTTTACCTTGCTGGTTGTCATTATGTATATTAAAATGTTTTTTAGGTACAAGGCCTTCCATAAACAAAATGTCAATTTTCACACAGACAAATGTTTCTTGTCAGCAATGCTCAGTTGTAAGATTAACACACTTTTAGTCTGTTGAATTCACACCTATCCTTAAAAAAGCTGTTGTAAACATCCAGACATGCAGTAATTGAATGTGGCTAATGTGGTCAAGGCACTGCACCTTCTTTGTGATGTGCAGGACTGTTGTGATGTGCAGGAAAAAAATCACAAAGCATTTTGAATGGAATTTAAAAAAGAAGCTGCGGTTCTTCTCAGCCTGAGAACTCCTTGGCTTAATGCTATAGTGGCCAAAACTTCTCTTATCGTGGCCAGAACTTCTCGTCTTCAAACAAGAGTGGCAGGGGTGCAAATGCTCTTCCAAAATTCAGGTTTTAATGAGCTCTCACCAAATCCCCATCAGCCGTGTTTGCTGTAAACGAAAGGACACTTTTTCCGCAACAAAAGACAACATTTACATGTGGCAGAAGGACTTCTGCTCGCAGATGCTTAGACAGACATTGTTTTTTTTTCAGCTGGCTTCAGTGGACCAGCATCCAGCCCATTACCCAGATGGAGATGTTAATGCTAGATGAAAAGGGGCAAATGTGCACTTGAATTTACCTTTGTGTTTATAAAGCCAAAAAAAATATTGAAGTGCAAACTAGGCTAGTTTGTGAAATGGATGTTCAAAACTGTACACAGTTGATACAAATGGGTGGCAGATTTGTTTTATGCAACCAAGGAACAACTTCTAATGTGAAAAAAAAGTTTTTTTTGGTGATTTATAGGTTTATTTAACTGGGATCGGTCTCATTGCAGTTTCAGGTGAAGTATTAGATTAGTCTCTGCTTGGGAAACATGCGATTGAGCTACCATAATTGTCAGAAAAGGAGCAAAGAGTTTAGTCAAGCATGGCGTCTGTGATCACAGACATCTTTGATCAAGTGTCTGTCTGGATTTGAATAAGATCTTTGAGTCGCTTCATCTCAGTGAACATTCCTGAAGTGACTGACACAAACAAAGAGCTCCTGGAGGGAAGACAGATAGATGCAGTCTAGTCTGGTGGCAAGTTTCTTCATATATGTCCTGGTTGTTGATACTGGATCCATTAATGTTACTTCTCGGTACATCTGATGCAGTTAATTTATTTTCAAGGATGACGTGTTTTCAAACATGATCCTTTTGGCCTACTGAACCATTCATTCTGTTAGCGTAAGTGCTACAAATGCTTCCGGATAGCCCCAGGGTAACCTAGTTTAATTTAGGCCAGTTTTGCAAGGCTAGGTCAAATGTGGTTTATATTCATAAAACATTTTCAGTGTTGATAATAAAATATCACTACATTCCACTGAGATATGATATTATCAGTTGAACCCAATATTTTTTTAAAGACCACACATGGGCTTATTGCCTTAAACCTCCACATTGCCACTTTGTCATACCATTGTAAGACTTGATAGAGGAAACTATAGCAACAGCTTTGCTCTGGAGGGATTTTCACACTTTAGCTATTATGCATTCATAGTCTGTCAGGGTAAATGAGAGATGAAAGCACATTACATTAGAGTCAGTCACTCAAACATTGCAGCTATGATGCAAAGCGAATGAGGCAGGTAATCACTATTTCAGTCATCATCGCCCTTCTGCCCCCTGCTTTCATGGCAGTTGTTGAGATTTTTAAAGCCACTCAGCTGTTGTTGTGATTTTATCTCATTTAAGCATTTTGTCATTTCATGTGATTTTATCCAATAATACCACTTGGATATTGTTTGGATATTCCCCACTTACTATGGACGTGCATAGCGTAAAATCAGATTATTCTAAGTGCAAAAAAGGTTTGTTGGTGATAAATACAAGGCAAGCTAACACAACTTCATTCGTTTACATGCAAAAGCTAAAGCTCAAACATAAAATTAAATAAGACTGGACTATGACAATCATTTTTTACAGTTCTTTCTGAAGTTTTTTTCTGTTTTTCCCCTCACAAATGTTTCGCAGTATCATATGCTTATTCTTCACCAATCCACATGAAACTTGGCATGCTTGGAGTCCCAGAGTAAGAGATACAGAATAAGAGATTTGTGACCTTAGATTGGTATGTTCCTTTGTGCTAGTGCCTCCTGAAGTGAAGTAGGGGCAAAGCTCTATTTGGACAGTTGCTTGCCAAGCAATTTGCCAAAAATAGCTGCATTTGTATGGTCAGTTGGCCTTTAGAAGGCAAATTACCTTGACTTATTAGGACTCATTTGTTAAGTAGTGGTGCCTTGTGAATAAAGTCTATGGCAAAATCTAGTGCCTCACTTTGCTGTATCTTATAACACAAAGGTTCATGCTTCACAAGCATTTAAAAGTGGCTCCACTACCACAGCATGTCACCATAGAGCAGGGGTTCCCAACCTGGCGTCCGTAGCTCTCAGGGGGTGCGCACAATTTTGTCTGCACTGGGGTTACCAAAATTGTTTGTACACATTAAATTCATAAAATCCCAATGTCTGAGAAGCATAAAAGTGTGTGTGTATGTGTGTGTGCGCATACATATTGTGACGAGCAGCAGTGGAAGACGCCAGATGACTTGGATCTTGCATTTCTTCAGTATTTATTTCTCTCTACAACAACAATGGGTACAC
>JBBPDC010000023.1:8978556-8992642 GCA_037974485.1 Hemigrammopetersius urotaenia
TGTCTGTCTGTCTGTCTGTCTGTCTGTCTGTCCGTCCGTCCGTCCGTCCGTCCGTCCGTCCGTCCGTCCGTCCGTCTATCTATCTATCGATCGATCTATCTATTTTAATGTTATAATGTTAGGAAAGACTATATCTTATTTACATTTAACAAATACAGTTGTTCGATAATGTATTCCTGGTTCAATATTTGTAACATAAAGTATTTGATAAATAATGCTTATGTAAAAAAGTATTTTCTAAATGAATATTTTCTAATGATCTAGAAAGTTTGTATCCTTTGTTATATGTGTTGTTTTGGGGTCTGTGATGCATAGAGGCAACAAAAAAACTACTTAGTCTTGTAGCATTTCCTGGCCATGAAAAAAAAAAAAAATCATTTACAGTTTCTAAGTCTGATCCTAGTCGTTTTCTATCAGCCTAACATCACAAAGACAAAGCTTCTGGACTTCACAAAGCAGGCTCCTCCTCCCACCCCTGTCATCATCAGAGTGATGGATGTTGAGGTGGTTAAGGACTACAGGTACCTTGGGGTACACATGGACAGTAAACTGGACAGTAGACTGGTCTAAGAACACCAACACTGTTTTCAAGAAAGGGCAGAGCCGGCTGTTTCATTCTTATGAACAAAGATTTATTTTTTATTCTTATTGAATTAACACTAAGTCACTTTCATAAACCATTTTGCATTACTCCTTGTACAGCACACTAATCTCTAGACACAGCAATGTCAGGATTACAGTGTTATTTTGTTACAAGCTGGTGGTCTGGTGGTTGTGGGTTTTGACCTGTCATTGCAGGTGGCACCACTGAGGTGCCTTTGAGCAAGGCACCATTACCACACACTGCTTGGTGAATGGGTTAAATGCAGAGAAATAATTGTTTTCGCGTGACTATAAGGGGACGCTTCACTTAATGCTTTTGTCATTGTGTTGCACTATTGTTTAATGTCTCTTAACTATTGCTTATTATCTTTTATTCTTGTATTATTATATTTTATTCTTTATTGTTGCGCTGAGTACACTAATGACAAAAAATCCCCTTGGCATAAATAAAGTTATTACCTCATGAGTGAGCAAACCTGACGCGTATTGTGGGCGTGTCCTCATGAATTGTGTATTAGTTTGTCGTGTGGGCGGGGCCACAGTCCCGGAAGTGAGATGGTGATGTTGAGTCACCGCTACTCTCCCGTTTAGACAGTGAGATGGACTCTTCTGGCTCCAAATAGTGACTAATTACATGAGTTTTTAGTTGCCACATCGTATCAAACCTCGGTGCTGCGCTGTGCCAGACGGCTGCCTTCCCAAAATGATGGAAGAAATCGATAAGTTTCAAGTGCCAGCAGTGAACTCTGAGATGCAGCCACTGGTAAGTCTCTTTACGGACCATAAACAACAACAGCGGAGGGGTGGGCTATCCCAATTCTCACTTATTTATCAAAATATGCCTGTGAAAACGGGAAATATAAACAAGGGCTTGGTTTAGGTGTCTGTTTTTTTTCTATAAAAAATACGACCAGTTCAGCGCAGGTGGGTCACGTTGCGAATTTGAGAGGTTTTGCAGTGGGAGTGGGAGTGGGGTTTGCCAGTCGTTCTGCTTTCTGAACCTCTTCATTGTTTTAAGGACTTTACAGTCCCGTGTTTTGACCATCAAATAGCCTATAAAGCGCCATCCTGGGCTTACCTACCCAAACCAGCTATCTTAAGCTATGAAACCCAATCGGGACAATGTACTGTTGCACTTGCACAGTTTGTGGCTATATTGGTCCTTGATTATGTTACTGTTGATATCAAAGCATGTAAACTATGGGGAGCATACGTATGCCGTGAGTTTTTAATGCAGAACCAAGTATAATCATCAGAAGGAGAGCCGTCAGTGCCATTTTTCTGAGATTGAAATATGCGTAGTTTTATTGTGGGGTCAAGTTCTCCGTCTCTCACCTAGCTAGTGTGATTAATGGATGGTTTCAAGTGTAGACTACTGTACCTAACTACATTTAGCTACTGGGTCTAAATAAACATACATAGACATATAATTGGGTTAAGAGTATTAGCTTAGAGTATAGCTTTAAATTATGTTTCTTTGTAGCCAACAGTTCTTACAGCCGAGTAGTGTTTTAGTCAATAAGGTGAGTAAGTCTTATTGAAACTGCTCTAAAGCTTTAAATGAATACAGCAAAATATAATGGATACATCTGTTTGTGTTGTCCCGAATTTTCTTATTGTTAAAATTGTCTTCCTTATATATGTTCATTTTCTGGACACAAATTAAATAAGTGGTTCAGTGAAAAGTTATTTCCCCTTTATCCTGAACATATCAGCCAAAGACATGTTTGTTATTTGAAGCTTTTTTTAGTTTCCCATGTTGTTAAAAGGCAGGGATGTTGGAAAATATTGGGATCATGACAACACTGGCCGATAATAGCTTTGGACACAAATATTGCCAAACTGACATTTAATTAGGCTATGTAATTGTTCTAAAAGAGCATTTTGTTGCATCGTGAAACGGCTTAATGTTATATTTCTCTTTAATGCTAATTCGGGTAGATGCAACTGCAATATCTGCTTTCATAAAATTGGCAAATATGTACATAGTCAGCATTAGTAAACATACTGGAATTAATTTTTGACTACATTAAATCCACTATGTTCTGTTGAGTGTGCGGTTTACATGGATGTGTGTAGTACCCTGAGCTCAGCTTGCCATGTTTTGTTAAAAAGGAGCTGGAATGAGGTGAGATAGCCTGGAATTAAACTGTCTCTTTCTTTCCCACTTTCCCACTATTCAGAGAGCCAGCTGTTACCCCACACAGCAAAGATGTGGCACTTTGTCATGCTAATGTCTTTATTCTAGACCAAAAAGCATGTAGCTTTATAAATTTGGCACCTTTTTTTCTCCCAAACGCCCTGAAAGGAATTCATTTTAGTGATTATTTTCATATTATATAGAGAGTATACATATAGTAGACATATTGTAAGAACTCTAAGGGTGTGTTGTTTCAATTATCTTTTTATATCTTTATTTTATATCTTGTTTAACTGTCTGTTAAACCCATATAGACACCTATTTGGTTATATCAGACAGAACTGTGTAGTATTTTCCAACACTTTCATGTAGCTTTTTAGTTCCTTTATATCCCTTTTTCTTTACTGTGTCCCTATTCACAGCTGTTGTCACATATTAGTCACATGACTGATGAGGCTTTACCACCATTGGTCGGAAACACAGCTTGACAGATCCCACCAATCCCTTTTATCGTTCAGCTGTGTCAGCAGCCGCATCAGTTCTAATTAACCCTGTTTATCAAATACATAACGTTCAGAACCAAAGGACACAAGATCATCACTTTTTACAATAAAAATGAAACACACACAGGTGATTTTTCATTATTTTGAAACGTTGCTCTTGTAAGAGATTTTTCTCATAAAATGTAGCTATAATCTAAGATGGTCTTGCTTCAGGGTTAAAAAAAATAGTTTATTGCTCCTGTAGTTCAGGAAATGTAATGTTAAGCATGTTTATTTAACATTTAATAAATGGTATGTCACTGTTTACATCACCGGACTGCCTACAACTGAATTCTTCTTACAGGAGTTCATTTTGAATGTCATAATCATCTGGCAGGATCTCAGTTTGGTGGAGTACCAGGCCACCCCCCGTGGTGTTCAACAGTCTTATTTCTCTGTCTGTGGTTGGGAGAATTAGCATAAACTGCACAGGCAATTGAACATGTAGCTGGCAGAATATGAATAGCTGCTTCGTCCTTTGATGCCATGTTTTGTGCTGCTTTTGGTGTGAGCTTTGTGTCATCTGTTTTGTTTAACAAAGGCCGACTGTGTAGCCGAATTCTCTTGTTTTCTTAGAAAGGGGTCAGGGTGTAGCTCATGTAACAACGTCATTGTTTCTACTTAGATTGGGCAACATCAGTTTTTCAACACTATCATTCTGTTCAGAGGTGCTTTTTAATTCAACAGCAAAGTAAAGTAGAGCAAGGGTTCGGGGCAGTTTGGTGATTTCCCTGCTCATATACATTTGATTGACCTCATGTGTTAATTGGAAGATTTAACGTGTGTGTGTGTGTGTGTGTGTGTGTGTGTGTGTGTGTGAGAATAGGGAACTACTAGCCCCATGCTGGACACTGACCCTCCAGGAGTTGAACACCGATGCTGAAGGGTTTTATTTAGTGCTGGGCCATTAACGGCGTTAATCTATGCCCACCTCTAGTTTTATTACAACTCTAATCAGATCCACCTGATTTCCCTTTTCACATGAAAAGGCTTGAAGGCTTGTTAAGCTGAAAGATAAATAATAAAAGCTGCTCAATGTAAGAGACTCAACACAGACTATGAAGGGTTTTCTAATATAATATACAAGTGTGAGACAACCGCATACAAGACCAGTGGAATATTATGGAAAATTGTTTTTTCTACAATGTTTTTTCCTTTTGAGGTCTGTTTTCTGAATTTATGTTAACATTCATAATTCATTTGAACGTGTCCCCTTTTTATGATTCAGAGTGAATCAGGCTGTTACTGTGACTGTTATGTCTAAAATATTATTTTGTTTGGCTTGCGTTTGTCGTGCCACATTCAAAAATTGTTTCTGGCAGATGTATGTAAATGTGTTCAAAAACGTTACATGCAAAAAACTGTTTTGTACTTGGTTTTCATTTTGCATATTAATAGCAAAGATAGCTAGTTGCATCTAAGCAAAGAAACTGGTGTATAAGACACTATTTTGGAAAAAGGTGTTAAAATAATTCATGTTAGTCCTTACTGGAGCTGAATTCTCAATTTACATGTTCTGTTAGGAAGTTTTTCTCCTCCTTGAATATGGAGATCACAACTGAAAAATCCAATATATAACAAACTATACAGTATAGCAACAGTTTCCCAAGCAAAACTTGAACTAAATTACTGTGTCAGTGGAAATGAAAATAGGTAATAATAATAAATAGATGAAAATAATTAGAAATTGCTGGGTTTTGAACCTTTCACAACAGAAAAAATGTTTTGCTTCACGCTGGTATGGGTACCTGCACATTCTCCATACAAGCAGACCTACAAGCAAACCTAAAAAGCCTGTGTATTTAACAGACATTTTTGATGATACAGTAGATGATGTGATTTGCTCATATGTTAAGATTAAGCTCAGCATGTTCCTTTTCACAACTGCCAATCCATCTGAATTATTTATCATTTCATGTGTTGCTTGTTGAGGCTGATGAGCTTAGTCTGGTGCTTGATATTTTTCAAAAGGAAAAACTTTTGGCTGAGAGTGCTGTGGAAATTCTTTGGAGCCTGAGACTTTGTGTCTCTACATGTTGGTCATCCTTGTGATTTGGTAAGATGCCCTGTTAGAATTTTTTTTGGGTGTTCATGTTAGGGTTTTCCCGTCTTTGGATCAGTGTCCACATTCAGAGAGTGAACAGGCAGGGCTGGTTTTAGACTGCTAGCCCATTTCCTGTCGGGATCGTTGCCAGAGGGTCCCCATTTACAACCACGCCTTTGCATGTTCCCCAAAAAGACAGATCCAGAAGGAACACTTTGTTCTTAAAGGACCTATATCACACACCTTTCTCGCTTTTTTATTTATTTGTTTGCTTGCTTGTTTGTTTGTAATAAACAGTAAGCTCCAGCGTGTTGGCAGCTTAGTTTTCTGTCTTTGTGATGATGCCTGTTGTCAAAGTGCCATAAAATTAAAGATAGACTTGGTGTGATGGAGATTGGTTAACAAAGTCTGCCCAGTAGTGTGTAGGGGGCTGGGCAGTAGTGTGGGAAATAGTGTATTCAGCTAATAAATCAAAAATGAGTTATAATAGTGTGATATTAAAAGGTTTCTGTGATTTCATTATTCACTGGCACCTGGAATAGTTAAGAGTACTTGAGTAACAGTGCACATCCATAGTAATGTCTCATATATCCAGAGGCTCTCTGTGCCATTCTGTCAGCAGTGAGAGTGGGTTCAACATGATGCTCTGTGCCAGACAGGCCTAATTAGTATAGCTTTATGAACAGTACTTCTCTGTACTTCTGTTGCTGTAAAGAAGTGAATGTCGGATAAGAAGCAGCTCTCAGCCTCTGTTAGTTAGCCTTGGTTGTGTTCACTTGAGTACTATGTGTGTCTGATTGTGTGCACTGCAGTAAGTGTGTTTTGTTCAAAACCAAGGAGCATCATGCTGGTGGTTCCCTATTTAAGAGTGACTAAACAATGAATGGAATCTTTGAGCGCTTTTGTGGCTATACAGACACTTCTCATCACTGCAGCTGTGTCTGTATGAACCTATATGCCACATTTTTTGTATCACTCCACTCTAACTTGCTCTCCTCGCTCATATCTTATAGTAGGTATTTTGAAGACAAGCTCAGGGTGATGTATCCTAATGACCAGCCATGATTTCAGTTCTTGTAAACCTTAGTCAGAAATCTTTAGTCTGACAGCTCCTGTGTTTACTGTGTCACTTGTTTGAGCACACCACACTGCTCTGACTGGTTCATGACGTGCTTCTGGCTGCCTGTAATAAGGCCAGGCTTGTGGTGGTCATAATGAAAGCTCTGTTGGCAGAGTGTCTTACTCTTGCTGTCTCTTCAACAGATGCCCTCTGTTCTCCTCCCAATCCCTAGTGATGTCACACAGGACCCAAACCCTGCAGACCAAACAGACTGACATACTGTTCATGTGTGGCATACTAGGTGGTTGCTTTGGTATCTAGAAACTTTCTCTGCTTGTATTTCTTTACTGAGCACGGGGAAACCAGGTTAGAACACTGAGAGTACAATCTTTGCATAAAGAAATGGAGGGTTGGCTTCCGTCACAAATACTTATGTCCCAGTACAAATTTATATGAAGAAAAGAGCATGTGGAAGCAGTTACAAAGCTTTGCATGCATGGGGAATTTTTCAGTTTCTTTATCAGAATGTGTCCTTGATGTTGTCTGCATTGGAGGACACTGATTACACAAATACTTTCTCTTCTTTTCTCCTAAAGAATTTTTTTCTCTGTTCAGCTCTTCTTTCCTGATTTCCCAAAAAAAAAGCAGTCATTTGTGATACGGCAAATAACGTAAGTCGTAAGTGCCTACACAAAGACATATTAGCACTGTTGGCAGTCTGTCTATCTGTTTGTGTACCTGTCAATCTATATCTACCTGTCTGTCAGTCTGTCTATACATGTACATTTCAAATTATATATGACCTCATATTACAAACATAAATTTAACACATTTAGATTAAGTTTGTTGGTAAAGTTGGGAAAATGATTGACGAACATTTATTTTTATATATTGAGGGCAAGTCTGTCAGTACAACCCTTTCTGAACATATTAATTAATGTGGGAAACAACAAGCCAAAAATGTGGCATTTTGCTGTTCACTATGTTGCATTTGATAGGCTATATCTTGGGTATTCAGCTAAAATGTAAAGACGTTCGGTTAGAGAAAAATTACAGAAGCGAAGGTCCATAAGATAATAATGTTTAACTATTTAGTGTGATTATATATGCGTGTGTGTCACCATTGCATGCTCAATACCTGACTGCCAAAGTTATTTTCAATGCTTGAATTTCCAGTTTTCTGTGTCATATTTTGACTCAACAGTCTCAACCAGTTTTACAGAAAACAGTTTTAAAGGCTCATTTTCTTCCCCTCTTATATTCAACTCCCTCACAACTCCGTCTGTATCTCTCCCTTTCGCTCGCCCAATATTCTGTATTTCTCCCTTTGTTTGCTCATGTATCGCTATCTTTGTATTTCTTTCACCCGTTCACCTTTCCTTTAACTTTCTCATCTGTCTGCCCTGTAGAGGCGCAATGTTTACTGCCTGGATCAAACGTGCTTGATTGACTGACAGGTATCAAGTGGGATGGCTTAACTTGCATGCAGTTGGTCTGTGGGTTTCCTTGGCCGCCAAACTGGTACCAGAAAGACCGTAAAAGACGCGTCCTGTCAGATTTTAATTATAACGTTCTGATTTGGCCGCTAGGTCCGGGTCTGTATGGGACAGATTCTGGGTCCGGACTGTTAGTGACCGCTGTTGTATTGTTTACTGTTTTATATTTGTTTTTATTGTTTTCAATTTCAGTCATTCTGATTAAGTACAAAATTGTAAAATGTAGTAAATATACAACTTTGAGTAAGTGGCTGATAAATCTCTGCATGCAGGGACTTCTGACTGCTTCCTGCTTCCAAAGCCTGGTTTGCTTCTCTGTAAAAACAAAAGTCAGATCAAAGAGATTTCATGTTTTTGTAGTGTGATGAATTGGAATATTATTTACAGGTGATTTTTCTCAGGATATGCCATACAGTGTACAAAAAAGTTCTGTTGTTCGGTCTAAGAAGAGTTGTTGCCTCGACTTTATTCTGTGGTTGCAGTGTTGATGCAGATTCATTCATGGTAGTTATCATCTGTATAGGTATTTTACTGAGAAAGACCTAACTTATATTCAAAAAGATTTGCACTGTCAACCGCTAATCATAACAGAGCCTGAAAAATTAACCAGAGGCTACAGAGGTGCATGAATTTTTTATCAGGCTGAAGACTCAAATATGCTCTTTATGGCAGAGGGTTGCTGTGAATTTCTTCTAGATGTTAGACCTCCACATATCTCTCTGGACAAAGTTATTGTGCTGGTAAGGCACAGGTGGTTAATTCTGACAGGCTCTGAGAGAAATTTTCAGATGGGCCATTCCTGCTAAAGCCTGTGGGGTTCTGCTGAGTCATGGTATTTGAAGGAAATGGAACAAGCACCACCTTAATCACCATACACAGGCTAGACACTCTCTGGAGACACTTTCCAATACAGGTTATTGTTTATGCATAGAATTTCTGCTGCTGTTTCTCTGTTTTTCTTTTTGTTTTCCTCCAGCTGAGATCTCTTCATAGACTTTCTTATTGTGGGAAGTCAGGATGAAACACAGAGTCTATTACATTGATCAGAAAGAAATAGGTTTTAATGATTTTTCTCACATTATTTTCTCTCTGCTTTACCTGTGGGAAAGTATTGTTGTTAATTCTGTATATTGATTAGTGTGTATGTGTGTGTCTCAAGGACCCTGAAGCGACATCCACATCAGAAGCCAGTTCAGACCGAAGGGAGACAGAGTCCGTAGCCATCAACTACAAGCCTTCCCCTCTGCAAGTGAAGATTGGTGAGTTTCCATTCATTATGTCTCTGACAGGTCAGTGTGCTGCTTGTGACCAGATGACCATGCATTCTTTCAATGTAACTGTTGCCAGGATGTTGCCAACTTAAAAAAAAAAAATGTGAAAAGCAACAAACATTAACCTAATGAGAAACTGCTGTGCACATGTTTCTTTTTTGTCAAAAAACAGAAATTTAGAGCATTAATGCTGTTTATTTTTCATGCATAAGAAACACTGGTAGGCTCGATATTATTTTTGTGTTGCATGAGTCTCTGTCTTTGTCCGGAGGGAAAGTGGGGTGGTTCAGTGTGTGCAATATCTCGGTCGTTGTGGGGGGATGGGGGGTGGTGTTGCGTGCATGCAGAGTCTTGTCCGTTGTCCGGGAAACAAAAAGTGGGGGGGACGAAATGAATGATTTTGAAGGTTGGGGGGGATATGCCTCCAGGTGAATGCAGCTGCTGCTTATTAATTAAGCTGTAGTTTTCCGATGGCAGTTGGCTATTACTCACTGGACAGAGAAATAAGAGTATACAGGAGCCCCTGTCTTAGGGGGTTATGCAGAAGTCAAGCACAACACTTGTTTATATATTTTTATTGCATAACAAGTCCCTGCTGTGGTCGATTCTTCAGACATTCAGAGTAATAATCAATAAAGTCATTGGTAATAAAGTCATTGTGTGTGGTGGGCCTAGTGGGTAGGATACTTGCCTCCGGACCAAGAGGTCATGGGTTCGAGTCCTACCTTCAGCAAGACCCTTAATTGCAAGTTGCTCTAGAGAGACTGCCCCCTGTAGTTAGGGAATGGAAGTTGCTTTGGATAAAAGCGTCTGATAAAATGCCATAAATGTAAATGTAAACTCTTTAATGGCATAATGTGAAATGTGCTCTCAGACTGAAATGCATTACTCAGTTTTGGTAAACTGCAGTATAAGGGAATTTTTGGGCAGACCGGCTTTAAAACAGAAAATAGATTACTTTCTGCACACACCTTTAAACACTCAGTTTGAATCAAAATGCAGAACAAAATTAATGAGATTAACATTTAGAGCATGGCATCAACTAATTTTAATGAGTATAATGACAAGGTAATCACAGGTTAAAAATATCTGGAAGCTTTCCTATCTCTGTCATGTTAGTCAATTTATTTTGAGTACTGCTGCAGTGGAACATGGTCATAAAGTTATTGTTTTTTCTTCTGTTTTTCTTTTTGACCAACTGTTAGCTATATCAAGATATCATGTATGTAGACAAAATTTCACTGAGAAAAATAAATACAGCAACCTTCTCAGTCCATTATTCCCACAAACAGCAGCACTCACAATAACACACATTCATTAAAACACTAAAAACACATTACATTATTAAACTCTTGCTCCCAACTTCTGCAGCAGTTATAGTTATTATAGTTATTTTGCCATGCCACTTGTTAATTTCTGGTACAAAGGAATTTTCTTCTGGATGTCAGGCATGATGTGTTTTTTTTTTTCCTCTCTAATTACAGAAAAACAGAGAGAGCTAGCCAGGAAAGGCTCTGCAAAGAATGGAACAGTGGGCAGCCCAGTCAATCAGCAGCCCAAGAAAAACAACGTAATGGCCAGAACACGGTATGATTATTATACAGACTTATTCTGGAGAGATCATAAATGATTGTACAATGAAATCTAAATATTTGGGATGCATTAGGTGTTGCCACAGTAGATCCATTTCCTTCTCTCCTCTGCAACTTCTTCTCTCACACCAACTGTCTGCATGTCCTCCCTCACCACATCCATAAACCTCCTACTAGACCTTCCTACTCTTCTTTTCCCTGCAGGTTCAACCTTATCAGTTTGTAGTAATATAATCACATAACCACCAAAAAACCTCATCTGCTAATAGACATATACATTTGGACAAATTGAATTGCTTTTGGGACAATATATGTATATGGGAGGTATATCTATATTTTAGAACTTAAACTAAGTTTACATTCCACTACAAACATTAATTCAAACAATTCAGTTTTCCATGATAAAGTGGGCTTTAACATACCTTGAAACCACATGGCTGAAACTACACACAGATCCTCAAGTAAAATCTGACAGCAGAAAGCTGGTGAATGCTAATAAGGGGCAGGTCTGAGAGTAGAGTGTGTGATGCTCCCCTGCTGGGATTAGAGGAGATGAGAGGACACTGGCGCAGAGCGCAGGCCAGTAGATTAGCTGGACACAGGCCTAGTCAGAGAGCCTGTGGACTGCAGATTAGCCCAATCCTTTGTTCCGTGAAGGGAAATGGTGGATGCCTTGCCTGTGCATGGGTTCATGTAGCATTGGTTTGATGATATTAAACTTAGCAGAGTTGCATACTTATCAAGAAATTTCATTTCTGAAGTTTGCTTTAAATTCTTAAAAATGTATAATAAGATGATGTCTAATCATATTTTTGATCAAAATTATTTAAATTTTTTACTGTAGGTTGGTCGTTCCTAATAAAGGCTACTCCTCCTTAGACCAGAGCCCTGATGAGAAGCCACTTGTTGCCCTAGATACAGACAGGTAAAGTATTCTTGAGTACTGCAGTATCAGATAATGGTTTTGTATGTGTTTCTACCTTGATAAAAACCCTGTCAGTTCATCCATCTTTAAGAGGCTAAAGGTAAGTCCTTCAGTTGACATTTTGTAGATTTCATCAGTGAGATATTATTGCACCTGCTAAAAGAAATACTGCATATTTAAAGTGAAAGAATTCAGGGTGTCTCATATTGGCATGAGAAAATTCCATGTATAAAAGGCATGCAATTAGGGTTGCAAATTTTTCAACGTTGGAAACTTTCCATGGGAATTTATGAGAATTAACAGGCATAAACTGGAAGTTTGGGAATAGAATATATAGTTGGTAAAATATATATATTGTAGCATAATCAAAGCTAAAGCAAATAC
This sequence comes from Hemigrammopetersius urotaenia, assembly GCA_037974485.1. Taxonomy (NCBI): domain Eukaryota; kingdom Metazoa; phylum Chordata; class Actinopteri; order Characiformes; family Alestidae; genus Hemigrammopetersius; species Hemigrammopetersius urotaenia. Next base: position 8,990,614 of record JBBPDC010000023.1, read on the forward strand.
AGGTGAGTATCCTATTCCTCAGCAGTCACAGGCACATAGCATATTACTTACTGCAGGGCTATTGAGGCTATACCCCCTTACATGCATTGTTCACTCTGTCATATGCACAATGATTTCTAGAATCAGTAAAGCTACTTTTTTGAGCCCACAGCACAGATACAGTCTATTGAAGCCACACATTTGAGCCCAAGGACTACATAAGCACAATTTTGTGATGTGGTTAAAGAATGCACAATTTTGTTGTGCAATCCCTATATATACCCCCAAATATACTCCCAAACTAATTTAATTTAAAACTCTTAGTACATTATACCTAAAACATTACCCTTTAAAACTAAAAGGGAGGTCTAGTGGTAGGATACTTGCTTCTGGACCAAGAGGTCATGGATTCTAATCCTACCTTCAGCACCACCACTGGGGTCCTGAGTAAGACCCTTAACCACAAATTGCTCAAGGGAGACTGTCCCCTGTAGTTAAGGAATAGAAGTCACTTTGGGTAAAAGTGTCTGCTAAATCCCGCAAATTTAAATGTAAACCCGTATCCGTACTCTACAGTTTACACTGAACTGCTGTCTCCTGCAGTGCTAGAAGGTCAAATACATATGTTACCCTTGTATAGACTGTTCTGTAATTAATGCACGTTGTCATTTTAGCAGGGTAAAATACAGTAATAATTAAATAAAATTTGCAAGAAGAACAAAACAAAAAGCACGAGAACACTCGAGATGGCTCCACGCGAGAACCTGTTCTGATGCAGGAATTCTGAACTGCAGTTGCCAGAGATGTGTCACAGGACAGCAGTCAATCAGCAGCAAAGAGAAATTAATAACATTCACTGATTGTCTGCTGTCAAACCCCTTCCCTCTGAGTACAGCAGTATTCTTTGTGTTCTCTTGACAGTACCAAAAAATTAAATTTATATACTGTTAAAATTTACTAATTTTGTAATCTAAATAATAACATAAGATTTAGCTACATTTCCATAAAAACATATTTTCCTTAATAATTTAGCACTAAAATGCATGTAAAATTATATATTGGCACAAAAAAAGCAAAAAATGTGGATGATCTCTGCGGTTGGATTCTGCAAACAATTACTAGTTCGGCTCTAAAAATATCTGTGAAAGACTGAAGTTAGCTGGGTTTTATTGTATTTGATCTATGGTGTTTAACTAGCAACTTTTAAATTAAAAAAAATCATACAGTAAATAGATATACCAGATATGTTAAATGTAAATTAGCTAGCACAATTTTATTGAAGAGGCTAGCTTATCATGATGCGACGCTGTTTCTTCTGCCTCCTGCTAGATGATTTTTTGTAACCATACAAGATTTTGTACATTCGTTGTAAAATATTTTCCACTTGTTCAGCAAAAATGCAGAACATGCAGAAACTTGAGAAGCTTCAGGAAAAATGCTTTTATTTGACATGCTGAATGGGAGTTGTTTTGGGGAAGGTAAAGCAGTTTTCATTTTACATTTTGACTTTTTGGGGTCAAGGGAGTTACTTTCATTTCATATTTTGACATTCATATTTTTGTTGTTCAGTGAAATAATTTATTATTCAGTTAAAGAACACATAAATCTGCATTATGTTTTTTAATTGTATCATTTTGCATGCATATCTGTTTATGACCAAAGATTTTTTTTTTCCACAATAAATCAATTTTCCAATTTTTGATTTTAATCGATTTTTCCCTTCCTTCCTCAAAATCAAACTACAAATGACAAATAAATGGTTCAGAACAGCTTTTTAACTTATAAAGTTTAATCTGACACGTACATTGGATCTAAAACTTTTAGCATGTTAATGAATCCTGGCTTTTCCACAGTATGTATGGCCACCATATCTTTTGAAATATACATTGCGACAGTGTTTATTATTGCCTTCCACTAGGGGTGTGACGAGACGAGACGAGACTGGGTTCACGAGAACGAGACGAGACGAGACTGACATTTTTTTTAAAGAAATCCTCAATGTTTAAATATATAGCAAAAATAGCCTTTTATTCAACTGAAAAACTCAAAA
>JBBPDC010000023.1:9004123-9026581 GCA_037974485.1 Hemigrammopetersius urotaenia
GACATACCGGAGTGGACGTAAAATAAAGTTGCTTGGAGAAAAGTCGGTACGTGTGTTCAATATGACCAATCTCCTTTTTTCAAGCCATATTCATGATGAAACAGTTATTCCACAAACTGTGTCCACAAAGTTGCAAGCATGGTGTTGTCCAAAATGTCTTAGCATGCTTCATTTTACACCTCTGTGGCAATGGGTATAATTGAAACACTTGAATTTCATAATTAAGAGTTTTTTGTGTCCCAATACTTCCATTTGCTATATTTGGGAGGAGGAGCAAAAATGATTCGTTCAGTTCAAACAGTTCCAACAGGTATTTGGAGACATTTAATTAAAATATATAGACTTTAATCTTGAGTTGGTCCCCTATAGCAGCTGTAACAGCTTCCACTCTTCTTGGAAATCTTTCAATAAGATTTTGGATTTTCTTCGGGAATCTGTGTCCATTCATTCTGTAGAGCATTTATAAGGTCAGACACTGATGTTGGACGAGAAGGCCTGGCTCACAAATCTTCGTTCCAGTTCATTCCAAAGGTGTTGGATGGGGTTGAGGTCAGGACACAACCCCATGTGCAAGCCAGTCAAGTTTTTCCACATAGAATTCATCCAGCCATATCTTTTTGGCTTGCTTTGTGCACTGAGACACAGTCACGCTGGAATAAAAAAGGATCTTTCCCCAAACCGTGTCCACAAAGAATGGTGTTGTCCAAAATGTCTTGGTCTACTAAAACATTAAAATTGTCCTTCACTGGAAGTAAGGGACTACTTGAATTAAGTGATGAAGAGCTGCGTCCCAATACTTTTGTCCATAGTGTGCGGGACATATGAATCGGTGGCGTAAGGTAACTCTCTCAAACAACTACATTTCCCAGCGTTACACAGTGTGTCTGGCGCGTTAGTCACCTCCCACTCCCAAAAACATCCACATCCCCAGACGTCATTGAACTCAACTCACGAAGTTGGAAACGAACGTGAGGGTCGGTAAGTTGATTTACGATTTCACATGTTTATGGACTATATTTTGGTTAAAAATTGAGCTACTTCTGCATGCGCAAAATCCGGGTTAGGACGTGTCAGCCTCAGTGTCCAGTGGTCACTGCATTATGTGGCGTCTTCTGAATAACGGTCCCTTACGACGAAGTCAAAACAGGGTGTTTATAGCAGTGGATATAAGTTTACTGACTCTATTTATAACCTTAACGTGTTCCCTGCTTGAGAGCAATCTGTAGGGCTTTTTGAACCGCCTGTGGCAGAAGCTGGGTTGTATATTGGAGGTTAAAGACTGAAGTTATGTGATCTTCATGAGTGCCTCTGCAGAGCAAGACTGCTTGACCAACAAGTCTGGCCTCTATCTGTGGTAGTATAGTTTAGTAATTCAGTCAGTGCATACACTACATGGACAAAAGTATTGGGACCTGAAATCAGGAGGCCACTTTCTTCCAGTGAATGACCTAATCTAAATTCTTCAGCATACCAAGACATTTTGGACAACGCCATGCTCCCACCTTTGTGGACACAGTTTGTGGAAGAACCTTTTCTATTCCACAATGACTGTGTCCCAGTACACAAAGCAAGCAAGGAACATCAATTTATGACCTCATAAATGCTCTACAGAATTAACACAAACTCCAAAATCTTGTGGAAAGACTTCCAGGAAGAGTGGTAGCTGTTATAGCTGCAATGGGTGACCAACTCCATATTAAAGTCTATGTATTAAAATGCAATGTTATTAAAGTTCCTGTGGGTGTAAAGATCAGACATCGCAATAGATTTGTCCATATAGTGTAGGTATTTCACTCCTATGTTATGTTACAAATTTATTAACCTCTTTTACACTTGACCCCAGCATAGAAATAGCTGAACTTAAAATTGTTGCCCAAGTTTACGTGTCATTTTCTTTCTTTGTTGACTACTTAATAGTGCTTTAAATAAGACATACACAATTATTACATAATGCCCACAAAGCACGGATAATATCACAATTCTTGTGGAAAACATGTTTCCACTCCCCCATGTAATGTGAGCTATCAGTGGTTCTGACACTACTGCAGGTATGATTATGTTATGGTTATGGCCCTAAAGCACCGGGAGTATTTTTGAAGATTCTAAAACTGCAAACAAATGTGTGTAAAATGTAGATATTTCTTATACGGTTTATAAAACAGTTAAACGCGCCTGGGGTCAAACTGACGCCGAAGAACACAGATGCATACAAAATGTGTCATTGAAAGCACATCATGTTTAATTTTTTATCCATTTTTCCCTCTAAAAATTAGAAAAAACCTTTAACCTGAAGCAAAAATAATATCGGCCATTTGTTGAGGACGTTGAATGGGCTTAACCGGATCCCTGAAATAAAGGAGGGTGACCTGTCTGCATTTACACAGGTTTGGGGCCCGCTGGGGCTAATTCATGCCACACTGACAGTGATTCGTGCTCCTTCTCACACAGGCAAAATTAAACACATCAGCTAAAGGAGTACATTCCAACCTAGATGATTAAATGTCTGTGTCAAATAACTCAGAGCCAAGTCCTAGGATGGAAATTCCCAATCTAGTTTCTTAATCTCTTAAATGTTAACCCAGCAGTTATTTTAACATTCTGCTTTATTGAAGTCAAGGTCAAGAGTTGTGGTGGACATTCTTGATTAGGCTTTAATCGCCTGAATATTAAACCTACAATCGTTGGTTAAAAACAACACAGAGGACAGAACAGTGTTTGCAGTTGTAAACCAAGTCTCTCTGTGCCTTATTTCCTAAGTCTTATTTCCCAAATGATTCATATCAATCATTTGTTAGTCTGACTTTGTTATGTACTTCACCAAAATCTTTTATTTTGTCAGGAACCAGGATTTGCTGGGAAGGGCAGGTTTTGTTGAAGGATTTTCATAGTCTGCCTACAGAGTTTGTGCTTTTTTTGCTTTGAACAGCTCTCATTTGCACACTTAAAGAACAAGGCTTCATGCTGTTAGTGATGTGCCTCTTCTCGTCCTCCACTCATTGTTGTTATTAGACCTGTTTTAAAAATGAATTTCTTTAATCAGTAGGAAAAAACATAACTTCGTTTTCTAAAATGATGACATGCATCTTTTTTTTCAATCAGCAGCCTCCTGATGTTAAGAGACATTTTAAAATCAGTCAATGTTACTTTCCTTTGTGCTATTGAGTATATTTTTGATGTTTATTTTCCTTAATAGTGTTACATAATTCCTAGCAAAATTCTTAAGAAAAAAGTCAAAGATCCCAGGTTAAACAGGCATAACTTCAGTCTTTCTTCTTTTGCAGGTTTGCATCGGATGAGGCAAATAGGATATCCGAACAAAGACACTGACAAACCTATTTGCCCATCTTGGGTAGTTCCTAACCGCTTTACCAACTGGATTTTTGCAAATAAGTACAGCATTATCCATTACCCAAAGTGCACTATTTAGTTATTTACTTGTTAGACCTATTTATTAATCACCAATAGAACGTTTTCACAAGTGAATGTAAAGAACAGAAACACAATGTACCAAGTAGTACCTGGAGGAGCAGGAGGCACTATTACAGATGGAGTGCCTATTAAGAAAATAAACAAAGAGAGTCGTCCATTAGTAGGTGCTGGAGTTCTGGGTCTAGTACTGGTTATAGCTGCAGTGACAGCATGGTGTTATTATATTGCCTCACTCCGCAAAGCTGACCTGCTGGAGACAGAGTTACTGGATCTCAACAAGGATGGCTTTCTCATCCGCAACCAAGCTGGGGGGATTGTGTTCAAGATGGCTTTCAGGTTGGTGATGATACAACATGTAAAAAAGATGACGTTCTTTACTTTAAGGCAATATTTGTATAGTTACATATTACATGCACATGACCATTTAAAGTAAACTTTATAAACTAGTGTACAAAGTAAAAGCATGTTATTAAGATTGTGGCAGTGTACTGTGGTGCAAAACAACAAATTTCAATCTTGAAAGTATTGCTGTATATTGTTATAATATTATAATATTAGAACTATATACTATATATACTATGCTATATATACAATATACTATATTATAATATAGTCATTTTTGAGCATTTTTGTGGAAAGGGGAGTGGGAAATAGGAAGGGTTGGTTGAACCAAATCAATATGAGGTTAAAAAAAAATAGAGCCTCAGCAAACACAGCTAACATTTACATTTATGGCATTATGCAAGTGAATGATAAAGTAGAAGCATGTGATGATATTCATTATGAATTTCAGATCTGGAACACTTGATCTGGATTCATGTTCTAAGGACGGCGTTATCCTACGCTGTTTGCGCTCCAGCAACGGGAAGGTGAATTTCTTCATCATGACGGTCAAGCCCAAAGAGACCGTCATGTGTTACCGTGTGCGATGGGAGGAGCTAGAGTCGGACCGGCCTGTGGAACACGCCATGGCTTACAATGAGTCGCACTGGTACGGAGGAGCTGAAAGCGCTGTGCAGCACTGGCCTATTTCCATCTCAGGGCAGCAGGCGCCCAGGCCCTTTGTCACCAGTGATGTTTATTCCAACCGTCACGACTTTGGCGGCATCCTGGAGCGCTACTGGATCTCATCCAATGCAACTGCTATCAAGATCAATGACTCTGTGCCCTTCCACCTGGGCTGGAATGACACAGAGAAGACTCTGTACTTCCAGGCACGATATCAGAACAGCCCATACAAGCCCCTGCCAGGGATGCCACCATACGCTGAACTTAGCTACCGTGTCTGTGTAGGACCAGATGTGACCTCCATCCATAAGGTCATGGTTCGCAGATACTTTCCTAAACCCAATAAGGTTCCCTTAGAGGTCATGTTCCGCTATCCTATATGGTCCACCTGGGCTTTACATAAAACAGACATCAACCAGGAGAAGCTTTTAAGTTATGCAGCAAACATCCGTAAACATGGTTTTAACTGTAGTCACATAGAATTGGATGATCGCTATACCAGTCGGTATGGCGAGTTTGAATTTGATCCTGTTAAATTTCCCAATGCCTCTGGCATGTTCCAGAAGCTGAAGTCAGATGGCTTTCTGGTGTCTTTATGGACACATCCCTTTGTAAACTATGACTCCGCTAACTTTGGGTTGTGTGTGCAGAAGGGCCTTTTTGTGATGGAGCCCACTGGCCAGCTTCCTGCCCTGGTCCGCTGGTGGAATGGCATTGGTGGTATTTTAGACTTTACTAACCCAGAAGCTCGGAACTGGTTCACTTCTCATCTTCGAGCTCTTCGCTCCAAATATGGCATATCCACTTTTAAGCTGGATGCTGGAGAGACCAACTACCTCCCTTGGCAGTTCAGAACGCGAGCTCACCTCCCCGACCCTAGCACCTTTACCCGCCGCTACACTGAAATGGCCATTCCCTTCAATGAGCGTGCAGAGCTTCGCTCAGGATATGGGTCCCAAAACATCTCTTGCTTTTTCCGTCTCATTGACCGTGACTCTGTTTGGGGTTATGAACTTGGCCTCAAGTCCATCATCCCAACAGTTCTCACCATCAGCATCCTGGGCTACCAGTTCATCTTGCCCGATATGATTGGAGGCAATGCGTATCCAAACCGGACATATGGGAATGGCAGACTCCCAGACCGTGAGCTTTATATCCGCTGGTTGGAGCTTTCTGCATTCATGCCTTCCATGCAGTTCTCCATCCCTCCATGGGAATATGATGCTGAGGTGGTGTCCATTGCCCAGCGTTTCACTGCTCTTCATGAGACACTGGTGGCCCCCAGAGTTTTGGAACTAGCAGGGGAGGTGCTAAATACTGGTGACCCCATCATTCGTCCTTTATGGTGGATAGCCACCAGCGATGAGACAGCCTATAGAGTAGACTCACAGTTTCTAATAGGAGATGATTTGATGGTGGCACCTGTACTGGAACCAGGCAAGCAGGAGAGGGATATTTATCTGCCAGCAGGTCATTGGAGGAGCTATAAGGGAGAGCGTTATGAAAATAAAGAGCCCATGCATCTCACAGATTACCCTGTGGATCTTGATGAGATTGCATATTTTCTTTGGATTCAGTGATGCTGTTTTTTTTTTTTAGATTTTATTTTTTCAGGGAAATAAGTATTTGCATTATGTACTGGGCCGAGCTGTCTGTTATAAAGATATATGCATGAAAACAAATTGCTTCCAGAATATAGGAGCAAAACCTTGTATTTCTTTTATGTGTTATTTAAGCTGAGAACATCATAATGCAAACAAATGCTTATTATGTTCCGTTTTACCATATTTGTCTCCAGTTCTGCCTTACATTTTTGAATGTACACACCAGATGCCATATTAGTGAGCTTCCAACTTAAACAAAGATTTGCTAAAACATATTGCAGGGCATCTTGGTCTGCATTATTTAAAAAAAATTTTGGGTTGATGCCAATAGTTATATTACAATAATAAATAATATTACTGTACGATCTATAACGACATCGATATGAATTCTGATCTATATTTATTAAATCTAAGACATAACATTGAAGGTTGATCTTCTGTGAAATTGAACAATATGACCCCTTTAAATTTAGCCTTAAACGTTAGGGAGAATGACACAATGGTTTTACAGTGTCACAAGCATAAGCTAATTTATGTGTTATTAAGAATAAGCTAATCATTGTATCTTCCCAAAATTTTGGTTACATCGTAATATAAAACTAGTACCAATGTGCTGATATGCATGTCTCAAGGGCTATGTCAATTTAATAGACATTTATAATGTTTAGTATGTCTGTCAGTGCACACTAGCACCCTTCGCTTTTTGGAAAAGGGAAAAAAAGTATGTATTTAGATTTTGACTCGGTTATGCAAAAGATGCACCCTGTGTTTGGCCAAAATGTATTTAGATAGTACTGTTGTAGTGGTTTGCTAAAATGAACAGCTCTGATTTGAAATGCAACACTGTTTGAACCTTGCTACATAACACTGACAAACATTACCAAGTAAAACTCATGGCATACTATCATTTTTAATGTCATGGCCTTAAATTAACACGTGGCACAAACTTATGACACCAAACAATAGTATCTGTCATTACAGAATTGTTAATGGCAACATGACACTTACATTAAAAGGGCATCATCTGCATTTGGCATTTAACATCTATCATGGCATGTATGTGGCATGTTTGTGTCAGCTATATGTAGCAGGATTTAAATAAAGTGTTCCCATTTTAAAAATGTTTCTGCATAGGTCTCATACTGCACATTGATTGTGAGCAATAACTGTATTCTATTATAACTTCAATTTAAAAACTGTAGTCAAAGTTGTTCAGTGTTCATAAGCTGCCTTTTCAATTCCACCATGCTCTTAGAGAGTCAGGAGGGAGTATTGGCTTGTGCAGGGAAGCTACATGTTGTTACTTGAAAATGCTGTTACTCATTAGACATCGTCTCCCTCTGGTTGTTGCCATATAGGCATCATGGATGCCAAAAGTTAAATATAATCCGTCCTCATTTGTCATTATTCAGACATGTATGTAATGTCATATTCATGTTGTACATGAAAATTTGTATTGTATGCTTGTGTTTTAATGTTATTCTGTTTTTGCATGACATGATTCCACAGCTTTGTATGTTTTCCAATGATGACAGTGCTTATTGCTTAATCAGTTAATCTGCATCAGATTATGTTTCTGCTTTGCAGCATTATGCGTCATTTTTCATTGTTGTTTATTTTGTATGCTCTTTCAGTACACCAGCAGTCAGCCCACTGCCAGGCCTTTGCTACTCCACAACCTCAGAGCTTATTTTTAGCACTTTCCACACTACGTCATGCTTTGGGCTTTTTAAAGATATTTGGTGATGTTGTTTCACTGTACAGTAGTAAATCAGTACTGATTCTTCAATATATTGGACAAGACACTGCTATAAGGGATACACCTTTGTAGATCATGGCAGGAAAAAATGTTTCCTTCAAGATGTTGTTTAATGTTGGTATTAGCCACTGGACTGCTGTTTTTATAGCTCAGGCTTTCAAAGTCTCCTCATTACTTTATACAGTATGTGTCTGGGTTGTTATCCTAAAACCAAGAAAAACTAAAAACAGTACCAAAACAGTCCTATTTGATTTATCAATAATCTTTTTCTTTACCCCTACAAAATCAGACAGTTATTGTTACAGTTACAGTTATTGTTAGAGTATATATTTATATGGGGAGTGAATGCTACAGTTCTTTTGGAACTTTAACAGTGTTTAAACCCTTTTATTTCACCCCATCAAGAGACATAGAATTTTTCATGATACATGCCCTTTAAAAGTAGCTTCAAAGAGATGCATCCCATTTTTAAAGTAGCTTAAGATTTACGGTTACATTGTCCTTTCAGTACAGTGCAGCTTTGTTTGAAGGAAAAGTACATTTTATTTGCACTAAAAATTCAGTTTTGAGCTCTGCGTGACTTTGAATTTCTATTTATTGTGTGCAAAAGACATGCGATCCTTTAGAAAGTATGTCTTTTCAGATGCACTCTGTCTGTCCTGGAATTCAGGGCTAGAAATAGATAGACATTTCTGCATTGCAAAACCAAACAGCCTGTGTTCACAGACTGTGTACTGTGCTTATCTTGTTAACAGTGACATGACACTGTGCCCCTATTTATCTGGTGGAACATTGATAGATTGTAGAATGCTGCTGTTTGGAAAAGTTAGCAGAGCAAAAACAGGATTTCCAAACCCCACCCTCACCATTTTCTTCCCTGTTGTGTAAATTGGTATCAACAGGAATTCATTTGAAACAAAAGACCACAGTTAAGGCTGCTTCTAACATGTCTGTTTTTCAGTGAATTGTTAATTTCAGCCCTGTTATCTTTATTCTATGTTAATTACTTGTTTGAAATATTGTCAACTTGATTATGAGCTCTGAAGCATGCTGAAATGGTTTTAACTGTGCAGTTGTATAACACTGAGGAGTGGTGTTCTAATTTCAATAAGGCACTAAAAGTCTGTGCTTAACCTGATCTTTTATTCCGCCTTTGCACTTTACTGCTTTGAACTGTAGCACAGTATTTAGGGCTGCTGCAAAACAGAAAAGGCTTGGAATTTGTATCCGACAAATGTTTATCTGACGTTTTGTGGTGCAAGTTGCCTAGTTTAACACAAGTAAGACTACAGAAACTTACAGATGAAAAGTGTTCTCTTTGTTTCGTAAAGACGTTCTAGCGCTCCACAGGCTACTTTTTGATTGCATAATAACATCTAGTTATCTAACAATGAAGCTATCTGTTATCTAATGCTGATGCTTTCTAAGAGAGCTTGCAGCTAAGTCTGATTACATATATTCATGCAGAGGCTGTGGTTTTGGTTTTCCTATGCAATTGTGTTCATTTCCACTAGGGGACAGTGTGCTATTGCTTTTTTTTCACTGTAATGTTAAGGTAAGGCATGAGCAAGTTCTGCCCTTAACTTGTTTACCTTTTCTGTTAATCCCTAACTTCTCTTCTAACAATATGTAATTTCACTGCTCTTTTTTATGCTATTAACAGTTTTGACCTCATCCACAAATGAGGTGCTATAGAAATTTGAGCCAGCATTTTGTTTTTTCCACTTCACTGAAGTCGTGTGTATCCTGATCGCTCAGCATTATTCGATATGATGGACTGACTGCAGTCATGCAGCTCATCGAATTTGATGTGTTAATTGTTTTAACTCTTGTTTTCGGGAGAATCAAAGTTCTTTTGTTTGGTTTCTCAAGCCCTGACCTTCTGTTCTATTAAAAGTTAACTTAACCGTGTTTCAGCTTGGTGGACAATAAAAGAAACTATTACTGAGTGCAGAATGTTTGCCTGAATGCTCATATTATTAATGAATAAAAAATAAAGTAATGTCTGAAGCCTGTATGAACCAGAAACGAATGTGTCACAGTTTTAATGCTTACCCCAGATGTAGTCGATCAGATAAAGGCAAATTTAAAGGCTAACGGTAATAGGTCTTAACAAGAAATGAAATCTTGGGCAGCTGGCATCATGCAAACCACATGCTTAAATCATCACTTGCCTCAGAGGACGTTGTTACACTTCAGTAATTATCATTTGTACATTATCATAACATTTGTACATAAGTTCTAGAAAATTTGCAGAATGCACTACTGTACATTGAGAGTCATGTATGTATTTCTTATACTATGTTTCTCCAACATTTGAACACAGTAGATACCATTTACATTAGGAAAACCGTTCACGATAAGCTAAGTTACGGAAAAATTAAACTGTTCCAGAGATTCAAGACTCAAGATCAGAGAGACTTCTAAAATCAAACAAAGTTTATTATATCTGCCAGGCAAATTGAACAGGTCTGTTGAGAGTGTTCTGGCAAGAGAGTAAGAGAGTGCTGCACAAGACAAGTTACATGGGCAGGGGTTGACATAATTGTTTTGCTGTAATACTCTAATGAGTACCTGCATGAATTAACTGGTACACATTTACGCGGGAGGGGTGGGAGGGTGAAGGGTGATGGCAGAGGTGTGTCTCCACGTGGTTCCGGGGGGCGTGCCCGGTTCTATGTCTCGGCGTGGTTATGTCCCTGTACATGGGTTTTTATTGTCACTTCAACATGATTTCATGGTATCATACACTACCTTTTTTACTTTTTTGTATTTAAAATGTTAAAATGCTCAATGGAATTCCATGGTTTACCATCGTATGGCCCCTTTAACAACTCATGTAAGTGTGTGCTGATTTAGGCATTAGGCCTACTGTTTGTACAAAACCGAAGAAGCAGCTCTTGGACACCAGCAATATCTCAACTGGATGACTACATTTGAAGTGAGCCAAAAGTTATGTATTTTTTTTAAAATTTACTCCTAACAATTACATTTGGAATTGCACACATTCATTGGTTCTTAGAGAATGGCTATTTGTGTACTGTTTTTTCTGCCTCTTGGGACACCTCTACTAACTACACTTACTAAGTGTGTTTTTTGTGAGTGCAAAATAATTAATAGTATTGTGTACCTTGTGCTCTTAATACATTGAGCATTCAAACTCTAAATGAATCAATATTTACAGATTTACCCCAAAATACGTTTTCGTATGTTGTGCACGTTACAGTTTTAGAAGGATCAGAACTGCAAGCTAAAACATTGCTTTTTGTGAGACGTACAAGTGTGGAGGGCTATTCGCTGGGCATAATTTTGTTCGCTTAATGATTGGCCTGCAACTCTCCACTAACTTCAGACAAGGCTTAGAGCTGGCGCTCGGTCATGGGTCTCTGGATTCATTGAACCTCCAACCTTCCCCAGCCCCTGACTGAAATAGTAATTATTGCAAAGCAGGTTAAGCTTGATCAAAGTTGGAATCAGCCTTTGGTCTAACATTGAATTAAGTCTCCTGTGAGCAGCATCTTCAGGCTTTTTTGGGGCTGCTCATCACTGCTGGATAATGCCATAGTGCCGAAGTAATTTACAGGTTATATGGAGGTTGCCCTGGATCAATAAATCATTTAGTTGAGTTTGGGTCAGAGGAGGGGCAGTGATGGGTGGGGAGGGGGTGGGGGCAGGGCAAAGACCAAGGTTGGCTTGTGAGAAGAATGGCCAGGCAACTTGCTGAACAGCAATGATCAAACGTGCTGCCTGCACAAAGAGGCAGCACACTTGTGAGCTTACTTTATTTGTATGCCAGTTTGCTGCAAGCTGTATGAATTTCACATTGTTGGTGTAAGTCACAAAACACAATGAACCACTCATCAAAAGTTTCGTACAAGTTCTTTTCAATAAAGTAAAGGAAGACACCCAAATTGCATTACACAACTACTTGCTAATACTTTGGACATATTTTACCCAGCCTCAGCGCTCAGCTTTATGTTCATCAAATTGTCTACCTGAATGAATAATGGGTTTTGCCTAAAGCAATACTTGACAGTTTAGTTTTCCAAACTATTACTGATAGAATATATTGAAACTCTTTGACTGAATGCAGCTGTAACAGGAATTTTATTGAAGCTTCAAAACTTTTGTATAATTCAAACACTGATACATAACCAAATGCATTCATGGTGGCTTGATGTGAAATGGTTCATTTGAATTACTTGAATTACTTTTCATTGTGGTAAAAGGAGTCAAGGTTCGGATTGCCTACAGACATCCATATCATGTACTGTTAATTATGACTAGTGGACCTATGTCAGTTCTGAATTTTAAATGTAGATTTAAATATTGCCAATGGTACAATAATTTGAAAAAGATAAGGGTTATTTTAGTGACTACGAGCTTTTAATTACACTGCATGTAACTGAATTCTTTGTATTGGTTCATATTTTAATCCAAAAGTTAATCTCAGAAGTGCTGTATTGTTTCATGGGCATCAGAAAGCACACTTATAAACATTTTGGGTAATAGCTTTTTGAAGGCTTTTTGGTATCTTTTAAAATGTCTTCAGGTAGCTGGTTCCTTTTAGCAATTCTGACTTGGTACAGTGTTTTAAAATGCACACATCAGACCACTCTGAATGATGTTTTGAATTATGTAGTTAAGAGGAAATGTTGAAAAAATGGTGGAATTCTCTCGTCAACACCTGAAAGATTTGAGAACTGATTGGTACTGACATCACAACAAAGGGATAAATGTGTGGGTTCTGGCATTTTGTCTCAAGTTAGCACTGTCCTAATTCAGTCACAGAAAATATGGCTTTGGTCGTAAGGAAAACCTCCAAAAAAAGCAAAGGAGAACAATGTAACAAGATTTTATTCTGTAATTTTAGACTATTTCTATTGGTCTGTTTATCATGATACTCTGAAACGATGTAAACAGCAATGACAATGTGCCAGAATTATGAAAAAACAGAGTTAAGTTAAAAAAACTTGCAAAGAAAACATACTCATTCTAATAAAAACATTTTATCTGTGAACTTTATAACTACAGAGCAAGCGCAGCTTGCTTATTTTTCATGCTTCATTGTAAGAAGGTCACTAAATGCAGCTGGGAGCAGGTTTACTTTGCCTGTCAATGACGCTTCCACTCCCATTGATCTGCAGTCACAGCCCGCACAGAAGACACACACTCTCATCGATTAGCTGTCTGTTTTCTGTTCACAAAGAATCAATGCTATTTGTAGCTTTTCTGGCTTGCAATGATATTGTTTATTACTGAAAGACTGAGGTAACAGGCAGCTTTCTAATCACGTTTAAAACTACGTCTTACAGGTTGGGCTTCAATAACAGCAGTCTGTTTAACGGCAGGCAGCAGTACACTGTAGCTGAGCATCTACACCAGTAAGTCTATGGTGGAGGGCCTCTACACCAGTAAGTTGATAGTTTGTCATTGGACTTGGCTGGATGTTCTTCTAATTACTGTTTTTAATTAATAAGAAAAATATTTGCGAATAGCTTGTAAAAAAAAACCGAACATAAAACCACTCATAATGCTAGGTACTTAATACAAAGTCAGAGCAATATCGGCAGAATATTGTGGATGTCCCATTATTAGTAAGACGGCTTCTTCTCAGAGAATTCAACAATATTTTAAATGCTCTCAATTTGGAGATAACTTTGGCTCACAGTAGTCCCAGAGCTTCAGAAATTACTGTTTAATTATTTCTAGACTGATCTATTTCAACAACTTTCTTTATCATCTCTTCTGGAGTACAGCAGCCAGTATAGTGTGCTGCTTGTTGGATGCCTAACAGTTAGAAAATCAAAATTATGACCATAAGACTACATTTAACATAATCAGTCATGGAAAAAAAATCTTTAAATATATGATTTGACTCATATTAAACATTTCTACAGATTTGAGCTCAGAGAACAGTGAAAAAAAGAACCCCATAAACAATTGCAGTAAAGTTACAATGCAGTTTTGAACTCACACTCAAAAATTAATTCAAGTAAGCCATGGATACCTTGTGTATGGTGTGTTATTGTGGATTATATCGATATCTGTCAATACCATCAAATGGAAATTGGAGATGTTAAAAGACCACATTGTATTTTTTAATATCAATGTTGAAACTTTGATTACCTGAACATATCTGATACTATTTATTTATTCATTTAAAAATAAAGATTTTACTTTAAGCACTCCTTTAAGATTAGCATCTAAACTCAGGATTAACCTACTCAAACACTCCTTTACCCCACAGAATGAAATACAGCAACATGACATCACACAAAGTGAGTTCTGCCATTTCAAGCTAGATTTACTACAGGCTTGGAACAGATTTGTTCATATTTCTCCTTCCATCCAACATTTCCTACTGATATTGACCTGGTCAGATCTGTGACTCCTCTACTCAAAACTAGTTTCAATAGGTGTTCACAATATACACCCAATACTATGTCCAATGATGCAGGGTTGACCACTCAGATGTCCAGAGTTTACTTTGAACAGAGCTGACTAGAACAAGCAATTATCTGAGCCTTCCAGGCAGTAAGACTATGATCCTTTAGAGGGCAGTGTAGCTTCACACTGTCATCACCAGCAGTATGGACCTCAGCCCAGATGTGATCAACAGAAAAAAAAGAATGCACACTCTAAGCAACAAGGAGGACACAAACCTGGCAGAGGCCCCCTGCTCTCCCTCCTGCACTGCCGGATGCCCACCTGTGTGCCCATCTGCATAAGAGCAACGCCAGTTGTTCTGTGTGTGTGCCAGGGTGAATCAAGCTTGTCTGCCCAAGTCCCCCCCCCACCCCCCAGGTGTGTGTATGTCTGGCTGTCTCTTTCCCTAGCTCTCTCGAGTACATGCTAGCTTTCCTATGAGGAGCCAATGGGCGGAGAGCTCAGAAAGTCCACTTGTCAGAGCACAGCGTGTGAGAAGGAATGGAAGCAGATTGTGCTCTGGCTTGTCCAACTGCTATTTTGGCTTCAAAGCTGTTGTCTCCATCAGTGATAAAGCATCCTAGACCTTTCATTGTAATAATCAAGAAAACTTCGATAATCTTTGAAATATGTCAGGTAATAGACCTGATTGCTGATAGCAGGGCAAAATTCAACATGAGAAACATTTATTGTGGATATTCATGTAGTTGAACAATTTTTGGTCGCTTTCTCCTACTCCAAAAGTGATGGCAAGATTCACACTTGTACCAAGTAACTTTTTTGTCAGAAGGGTCTTTCAGTTATTGGGATTAATATTGATCACTCTCTTTGCAGTTGTAATTTTGAAGTGTGTAGTTCTAAAAGTGAGAACTATTCATGCAAAACACAGCCCCCACATGGTGGGGTCAGCCAACAAAAGTACACAACTGTTTAATGAAAGATACATACAAAAAGAATCTAATTTGATATATTTGTATGCATTTAGGTTGGAAAATCCATGCGATCTACACAACACTGAACTGCAATGAATGAATGGTGATTATGTTTTGACTGTTTAGTAACGCTTACAGCCTGTTTCACATATAGGTTATAACATTTGCATTGTTGTTACTTTTGACTGCATTTTTCATAACCGGTAGGTGCTGGAAACAGTTTTTGCATTTTCAGTTGTAGCAGAGGTGTGTTGATTTGTTGTGTTTAATTATTTATAAAGTATCATAAAAGTACTAAATATGTTATTACTCTTCTTTCCACTAATAAAAAGTGAAAAATCACACAAAATTTTCAAGGTTAATTACCTCTGTGAACATAGCAAATGTGTGCAGCTTGAAGCAAGTTTTACAAGATTAGTTTTGTATCATTACTGGTGATCAAATCTTGAACCATTTTCTCAATAGTTTAACTATATCTGTTGTTAAACCTGTTCACAAAGCATAATAACTGAAAACATATCCACCCTCCTGTTCCAATTAGAGGTCTCTTATCTGACCCCAGCCTGATAAGGGCTTTAGGCCTATTTTTATTTAAAAGTGTGTTAAGAATTTCTGCAAGTAGCAGCTGTAGTGAGAGGAACTTAGAGGGGCTAAGAGTTGGATGCTATCAACACTATCAAAAAATTATAAACACTTAGCGTAAAATATAAGTTTATCTCTGTGTGACAGCTGTAGTCACTTAAGTTAAGCTCTGTAAAACGGTGCTGGAATGTGCATGCAAACAAATTTGAGTTTGGGTTAAAGTTCAGGCCTGATCATGTTGTGTTTCAAAGCTGTGGGCGCAAATTGGGTTTGTGTTTCAGAATCATACCCCTGCATTTCTTCTTTTTCAAATTCATGAACAAGACTGCGTTTTAGAACACTATGAGGTGTGGTCAGTATGGAGTACAAACTGTAATTAATCAATGGGAGGATGAGCTTTCGCCCACTGCGGTTGATCAATTGAGTGAGATCTGTAAGCACTCAGTAGGAACTCATCAATACCTATTAGCTCATATGCCAGATCAAACGGAGAGAAGACTAATGGAAAGAAAACTTACTTTAGTCTTAATTTCTCCAACTTGATGAATATTAACGATGACTACTTTAAAAGCCCATTTGAAGAAATTGTTCATTAAACGATTATCTTTGTATGGGGGCCCATTCCTGTGAGCATTCATGGTCCTTTTAAATCAATTTCATGAAAGTGGGGCTGTCTTAGACCAACTGAAAGCTGGCATTAAAGTAATCCTTGCAATTCCGCTGAATAGCTCTTTATGAAGATTGGTATCATGTGTATGACACTATATTTAGTATCTGGAGCTATCCATGCGCAGAGTGAGCAATGAGGCTGGTGGGCTCTTTTGTGAAGAACTGAACTTAAGTGTGGCAGCTACATTATTAGAGGAGCTGATGCTATAATGAGAGACTCATTGATCCGATCTCATTTCGCTTTGTATTATTAATCGATAGCAGTGGCCACAGGGAGATATTAAAGAGGTAGCTAATTAATGAGGTTGGTAATGGTCAGAACTGCTGCTGCGAACCACTCAAATATGAAGACCCAGCTGTTCTAATGGACTGCCTGACCCAGCACGGCTCACTCCCACTGATACTGAGACAGAGAAAGGCAACATTTCTACCAGAGATGGAACCTTATCAGCTATTCGAGCTATTCGACCTTCAGCTTGTTTTATGTTTTATGTGAGGTGACACTCTGGGAAACTCTGGTGCTTCTCGCGTGCAATATCCAAAAAGCCAGAAGGAGCTGAACATTTTTTTGAAATAACTTCTGTAGCCAGCAATTTGAAAATGTCAAGGGTATGATTGACTTTGGCATTGCTTATTACATCCTTGTTGGTAAAAGAGGTCTAGGCTTTAAAAATTACATTGATCTAAATGAAGGCTAAATTGATTACTGCTGCAAAAGTAGTTTTGCCACATAAATCCTCTATATTTTTGAGGGCTGGGGACATTAAAGTTGCTAGAATTATTTAACTTCAAAACTTTACAGGAATGTTGTGAAACTCTGCATCACCTGAAACTGTGTGAAACGGTGAATCATTTGTGCTTTAGTAAATAACCCAATGTATAAGCGGTCAAATTTTATTTACATTGATAAGCCATACCTTTTTTGCCCCTAGTCCAGTTTTTTTGCTTCCTCTGGAGTGACCTCCCATCTGGCAGAGCTAGGCTGTGCACGTCTGAGTGGAATGTGTGTGTCCTCACTGGGTAACAAATGAACCTGACACACCAGAGACTGTGGGCCTGCACCTGCTTAGCTTTTTCACCTGCCTGTCTCCCACAGCACCAGACTGACAAAGCTCAGGCCTCCATGGGCTCCAGACGATGCCTTTCGGTCTGAGCACTGTTCCACCAGGCACAGGCTGCTTATTTGGGCTACAGCAGCATCTGTCAGCACTGGGGTTGGTACAGCCCTTGGGGGGATGATAGACTTGCTTATAAATAACCCCAAAATGAATTTTAAAAAAGAGAAAAGATAAAAAGAGATGGGTCTCCTGTTGTTGAGGAAATGTGGAGCTGGAGGGCAGGTTGGAGGATGTCATGGTGGGCTGATGAGGGCAGTGGCACAAGGCTATAATTGAAACATTGTGCTGTGGCTATGCGGCCTTTGGTGTGATTGATACCATTTTAGGATAGTCCTGTCCACATGGACACTAGAGATTTACCTGAAGAAAAGAGAGCAAAGGGTGAAAAAAAGGTGCTTAGGTGGCTCATCTGGGTTTGGTGGAAAATTGGTGCAATCCATCAAGTACCGGATTTAACGAACACTGAAGCCAGGCTGCCCAGCAAAGGATTCTTATTTAAGGCAGTGAACCAGGAAACGTGTGAGGGGCAGGGACTGGTGAGGGTCTATCAATCAGCCAGTCAGCTCCTTTATTTAACAAGCAGAGGACAGCCACTGGGGCCAGTGCGCATGGTTCCAGCTTGTTGGGCATGCCATACTCTCCTGGAGGGAGGTATGGAGAGGAAGAGGGAGAAAAGGAGGGAAAAGGGAGGGAATCTAAAGGGAAGAAGCATCAGGGCTTGGCCATGTCCCCTGATGAGCTAGCATGCTTCATCTTTCTTGTGCGTGGACCTGGAACTGTGTCTTGATGGGATTTTCAGCCCCATGGCCTCAAAGCATCTCCAGAGTGCAGTCACAGACCTGGGGCTAGCCAGGTGCTCTAAAGCAGACCACATTCACTTTGGCACAGCAACCATATTGCTTTACTTGCAACAAGACCCAGAATTTAATGCCCGTATGAGTGCACTTTTAAAAATATAGTTACTAGAAAACGTTCTTTGCAGCAATGGTGAAGAAGAAAAGACTTTCAATTGATAATTTTTCAGAAATTAGATGTAAGAGAATGCTTTGAAGGTAAACATTTTCATTACTGTTTGAACTAAACATCATATGTAAAATGTAATTTCATTTTTTTGAAAAAACTAGCTGTGTGAAAGTATCATGAGTAGGCCAATGAAATTCAAAACATTGATCATAACATTTAAAGTTGTCCATAATCTAGCCCATTCCCATCTTATAGATCTCTTTCAGATTTATAGTCCCTCTCAATCTTTCCTATCATCAACTGCAGTTTTAAGCTCTGAATTATGGGTGCTAGATCCTATTCTCACACTGCACCTAGATCTTTCTTCCCCACTACATCTGGCAGCTATTCATTAATACATTTTACAATTGATATTAAAACTATAGATGTAGTCAGTCTAAATTTTGTGCAATATTTTGTGTTATTTTTATTTTATTGATTTTCAATTCACTCTCAATATGCTAAACTAAACAATTAGAGATTGTGCACTTTGCAGTAAAATGACATACTGTACTTAATTCTGTTCCTTGTTGTGGATGTGTATCACATCAAAAACATGCCTGAGTGAGTGTTTAAACTTGCATATCATAAAATAGGAAATACTTAGCTGTATTAAGTAGTGACGAGTTATCTCCAAAAGTCACCTGAATATCTTCGATCACACAGCAAAGAATGGAGCTCTTTTTTTCCCTTCCTCTTGTGCACGCCTTACATTTTTCTTCAATTTATCTATCGTATAGATTTTTCCACCACTCTCTGTTCAGATAAAACACCACCCACAAAGACATTGTGGAGTAAACACTGTTTCGTTAGCAGTGCCTGAGAGGGAGGGCTACTGAGGGGAGACAGAGAGCCCAGCATACACACAGACACACAAAATCAATGCTGATCAATATTTTTATATCAGCGAGGCGCTCCTCTTCCTGACCTGCATCACCTAAAGGAAAAAAAAGAAGAAGAAGAAACACTCCCCAATCACCTCTCTTACAAGAAGGTCTGAGCTCCCTCTGGTATCCCAGCCAGAGTTCAATAAGACACTCTATTCTCAATCAGAGAAAGAAAAGATGATAATGATTGGGGCAGGACATGCAGAGCCCGCCGGCCTTGGCTGGCAGTAACCAAAGTAAAATATTTCCGAACTGCACCATCGATATTTAACATAATGACAAAAAATCCTTTCTGGAGACATATTATTTGTGTGGAATACGCATCCTACTTATTTTCTACTTGGAACACTTAAATGATCTAATCTACTGTGTGATTAACTGTAGATACGCACATACACAACTTACATAAATATTGTATATTGCGCAGCATGAAGATCAAATATTGCCTGACACCAGGCCCATGAGTACATGAATACAGAATTATATTCAAAAAGACAGATCCAAGATAACACCCATAATTTTGTAAGGTGTGTGCGCTACTGTGACAAAAAGGTCACAGAGTATGGAGGAATGAACTGCTACATAGGCAAGACACTAAATTCAATAGTACACAGTAAACAGGATTTCTTGGAGCATGACCAGCAAACTTGGAGACAAGCAAATTTAATCCAGAATTTTTAACAGATCTGAGCGGATCAATATCTCAATCCCTCGGATGTGGGGGTGTGTTACTAAAGAGACAACAACATCAGGAAATGACACCAGTAGGAAAAAAGAAAAGGTAAAAGAAAAAGAAGAGCGACTGTCTGAAAACGGTGGTGGTGTGTGCTCACTCTAATTAATTTTCACAGAAATGGAGACAAAGTGTGCCAGAGTTTTATTTCCTAACCCAGCACAAGAAGCTAATGAGTTTCCCACTGAGCAAAGCTGAAGATAACAACCAAGTAAGAGAACGAATGCATGCAATACCACTCCAACTTAATCTGCTCTTCAAATTAATTCCCTATCAGCTCAAGTTGTGCCATAATGGTGATTTTATGGCTTTTCGAGCTGCTGCAATGGTAAATGTACTGCAGATGGTTCTCTACAGATAAAACCTTAGGCTGTCTTTGAAAAAAATGCGGAGTTTGTGAAAGGAGGTGATACATTCTTTTAACGTTTCACTGCAAGGGATGCTGAATCAGACTGCATTTGGGTATAAACCTAGTAATAATAGTTGCAAAATCTCTTTAATAAGGCATATTGGCTGTCACTGACAAGAAGAAGAGAAGAACCATTCCATTGCCCATTTCTGCCAAGAAGCCAAAAATGCCATAAATGATCAAAAATTCTAGGGATAAAGGCTTTCAGGGTATGAACACATGCAATTAGCTCATTGCATTGAAAATTCTGGGCTTTTTACGTAGTATGTCATTCCTGACAGGCAAGGGCAGACTGGGACGAAAAAATGGCCATGACCTTTTTTTAAAGGTCTGTTGATTTAGCAAGTGTACACAATGTGTTATAAATAGGCGTTTTCCTAGCGGTAACACTAATATTATTAGCTCATTTACCCGCATTCATAAAGGGGAGAAGGCAAACTAGTGGGACCGTAAAACAATTGTTTTATTGGTATGTTGTCACCATAACTTTGTGAACAGCTAGTAATTTTGGAACATTTGGCAGCGTCTGCTTGAAGTGGCAATTTTCCTTATCCACTGGCACACAACCAAAGGGGAGGAGTTTAAAGATATGATTGGGCCAGTCCCGTGTCAGGAAAGAAAAGAACCAATGGGCCGCAGTGGAGTGTTTTGTGGTTGAGGAACGCATTACACTGGCACAGGGACCAAAGTGAAAGGTGGTGGTGTTTAATAAGCTCATTGAACCAGCCTAGTGTCACTTGGGCCACAGATCTAAGAGTTTTATGGAGTGGTCAGACAAATAAAAAAGGAGTGTCAGCCCAATGACAAGCTACAGCACTGCAGAGTGTCCTGCCTCATGAAACACACATGGTTCATCAGCTAAACCTTTTTGAATTCAGTGTTGTACAAGAGAAAACTCTAATCTCTATAGAGCTGTGGCCCAGAAAGAACCCAGTTTAACAGACCTGATGTAGTATGAAAATACATAGTAGCTGACTAGTCAAGTAATTATCATGACCAGAATACATAAATATAGGCTCCTGCGTCAATTAAAACTCATTTTGTAGCAGCTTACTGCAAAGATCAAATGGCAGATTCAGTGTGTTAGAAATGTATTGCAAGATGATTTTTGCTCTGTTTTAGTTAGGCATCAGTTAAGCTCAGACATTCTGATCACAATTTGATATGCTGATCATCTGATGTAGATTGCATTCAAAATTTACAACAGTTTTCCTTTCACTGCTATTTGTGATTCTGACCAATGTTTCATAAGTCCATTGGGAAATAAAGGAGTGTGCTTCTGCCTAAAAGCTAGTTGTATGAATTTTATTCCTGCATAGCAAGCCATTTATATCCAGAGATAGTTGGTTGGCTGATAATCTTCACTAACTTGTTTTGAAAAGTTAATTAATTTAGTTGAAAGCCAACCATTACAACATGTCACTTTGTTTTGGTCTTGTTAAATTCTCTATGATAGATTGGTTGACAGTTTACAAGCAAGGAGTTCTTAAGAGCAATGTGCTACAGTCTGATTCTTCTACTTCATCATGACTTTACATAGCTTGCAGTGGGATTGAATTCATTTTGTGTCATATTACCTCAACAACAGTGGACTTCTGAAATCTGTTTCCTTCACTTTTCTTCAATGTATACCCAACTATACTAGTCAACTTCCCACAGACCATATGTGGAGATATGTGGAAAAAAAACTGCCTTTGTAATATCAAAAAATTTACATTTACATTTCTGACTGAGGTTTGACTCAATTCAGTAGTGAAATACAGGGCAGCTAATCAGAACATAGATCATTACTGTGACGGTCAGGGTGTGACCGCACATGAATAAGTGTTTCTTTAGTATGTTGCACATGGATATAGACCTTTGTGCCCACTTTTAAGGGTAATATTTATAGAAAGCC
>JBBPDC010000023.1:9032838-9043945 GCA_037974485.1 Hemigrammopetersius urotaenia
CACACACACACACACACACACACACACACACACACACACACACACACACACACACACACACACACACACAGACACAGTTTTTGGTTTAATTTATATTTCCAAAGAAAACATTGTTAAAGACCATCATTTGTACTCTTTTTCATGAATCATGGTGAATTGTTGCCAGCTCTGGGACATGTCTTAAGAAGCAAGCTATGGCAGGGTTTCTGAATAAGTTTCAGTTTCAACAAACTCTATTTCAGCAAACTCTGCTATTGTTAACTAACTATTGTTAAATTTTATACAGGCATTGAACATCCTTCACTCTTTACTCAAGAAGTGTTTATGAGACCATATGAAAATTAGACATTTACAACAGTAAGCATCAACACTGTGGCTACTTTTTGGAGTAATAATGTATGCTTTGCTTCCCCTACCTTTGAGTAATATTTGTTATGTGACTGCATGTGAACAGAGGGGTGCACCTCTGTCACTGATGGTGTGAGAAGCTCACACTAATTGGCCCGTTAGATGTTTTTGATCCATAATTCTGAACTTAGCCTGCCCTGGAGCGTTAGGTATGCAGAGCGATTTCCTACAGTGACATAGGTTGGCGAAAAGTGATCCACTGTAATAAGACCAGGGTTAGATCAAATGAAGTTACCCAGCTGAGCAAGAAATCCAACTTTTTGAGACATGCCTCTGTGAGATATAAGCAAAAAAAAATCTCATTGCAATATATATTATATCAATATATATCAACAATATATCACGATATTAAACATTTTCTGTTAATTTTACGAATTAATACTTTGTATTTAATGACCACCTGGAAAGGACTATTTTTTACATTTTAAAAATGAATTCATTTCTACATTAGAACATCTTGAAGGCAAAAGTTTAAATAAGAAAACAAAACACACCTTCAAGTTTGAGTTATAGTTGAAAACAATTAAAATGTAAAAGGTAAATAAATAATAATAAATAGTTTAGCCAAAAAATAAACAAAATAACAAAATATTGTTATGTAAACGTAAACCTCATATATATTTATCTAGCCACTCTGTACATGTATGCATACGCATACTTATCTAAGTTTACATATACATATACACATATATATATTTCAATACACATGTCCATATTTATATTTCTAGATTGTTTGTATAGTTTACGCTAATGCTGTCATGCAGGTATAGTTTTTATTCTATTGCTTTTAATTTTTGCTGCTCTTAACTGTACTGTCCACTTTTTGTTTTTTTAAGTATTTGCTGAAACTTTGTCTATTAGTACAATCCTCTGTAGCAGCTGCTGTTGGAAATAGGGATGCCTCTGCTGACGCTATTAGTTCTGTTCACTGTTGTACTGCTGACCAACCAAGGAATCTGTAAATTTCATTCTCGGACTTAACATCCATGTCTTGACATGTCAGGACTACATATCTCATTTTGTTTGTTTTCACGGAGGACCTCTGCTCCTGGTCTATAACCTCTCAATCATGTCTTGTAGGGAGCCCCACCAAAAGGGGTGTCTGATTAACTGGTAAGCAGGTAACCGCCATTCTGCTTTAGCCCTGGCCAGATCATGCTCTGCTTGAGCCTTGGCCAGCTCCTCTGCCATGAATTAGAACAGGCACTCACCAATCTCTTGCAGACACCAGCCAATTGTTCCTCCCGATGTTGTTTTTACAGTCCACTCTGTGTAAATAAATGTAAGATAGATATATGCATTTATTTAATGCACTTAACAGCAAAGGTAACATGTTATAGGCCATTTTGTACATTATACTGTAGGCTACTCATACTGTATGTACAAGCAGGAGGGAAAATTATGCTTTATGAATTTGGCATAGTTTGGATAGCAAATAACTTAATATTTACTTCTACTGGGTAACCATTAATCCTAGTTTTTAACACCTAGTTTTAAAAGCACCTTCAAAACTGTAAAATCTGTAAAAAAAAAAAAAGAAAAAAGAATAAATAAAACAAATAATTGCTGAAATATAATTTTACATTTATATAGTCATTGGTGGCATTATGCATAGTGACACATACTATATGATCCTCATGCAGACCCAACAACTCCCTAAGACCTCTGGCGCTCATTTCTCTTCAAATCTGATTGGTAAAAAAGTGTGTCTGCAAACATCAACTGCAGAGTTCAGTCTTGGATTAAGTGTACTGTCAATCTTATTTAGGGATTATCTGCTGTAGTGAAGCATTCTACCTTGTAGATTTCCTCCTCTAGTTAAGGAACTCAACCTGTATGAAGTGTTTTCTGCTTGATATTTTGTATCTGGAGATGATATTGCAGATATAAGTTGCAATGGTTGCTGTTATTTCCATACATCTTTACAGGTCTTTGTTATATGCTGGGCCGCAGGCAAAAGCCTGTTGTAATATTTGACTCAGGGGTTTATTTTGAGTACCTGATGGTTCATTTTTGCATCTCATTCATTAAGTCTCTCCATTAAGTCTCTTTAACAAGGTTCTTGCGTAGATAGTAGAAGAGGTCAGTGTTGTTTGAGTCTGCTGTGGGGACGGATGTGAAACATAGTTTGCAAAATGCAGTTTTCTGGTCTGTGTTAGACTTTTCATAACCAAACCAAATGGTGCAGTAATATTGCTAACTTTGTATCTCTCATATTCCTGAGTGGTATTTGCAGTAGATGTCTTGTGAATTCAATTTGTACTAATTTACTCCATGTGGCTTGATGTGTAGTTCAATGCACACTGTATCTTTTTGTCAGGGCCTGGTCTTGAAAGACATCAGAACTACCAAATCAAGCTGGGCTCTTTCAATTTCTCTAGAAACAACTTTCATAAGTCAGCTTTTTTCCCCCTTAATGGGTTGATGCTTACTCCAGCTTAGGATAATTTATTGCTGTGGGTATTCTTACTCAACATTTAAAACATGCAAATGGTGTGATTAGCAAAGCATCTAGATGAAAGACATGTTATCATGATTGTACACCACTGTCAGTGAAGAAGAAAAAAGGTTTTGTCGCATTTTCATCAGTCACATTTTCATTTGTCGCATTTCTCCTTTCTAGCAAATCAGTGACAGTGCCTGTTGTAGTTCATGATCAATTGTGACTGCTTTCATTCGGGTTTGTAAAAATGTGTGAAAAGAAAATCAGAGAGAAAGATATCACAGATAAATGGCTTATTCTGAGAGTGACCTACTATTTTTAATTGAAGTTCTTGTTTGAGCCATTCAGAACTAATTAGAAGAAAGCAGCAATATTTATTGAAAGTCTTTTCCATATGTTTTCATAATTGCTCTTAATTCTAGTAAAAGACAGTTACTCAGAATCGAACTCAGTGTGGAAGCATTACATTAGAAATGTGTCACTTGGAGAATGAGTGGTAAGTGAGCTGAGTCCCTATTATGAACATGATGGCAAGTATAGAATGACACAGGAATACAGGGGTGTGACTTTTTATTCTCCATGACTTCAGTTTCTTCAGATGCAGATGAAAACTGTTGTAGACATAATGTGTATTGTACAATATGACACTAAATAGTAAAACTTACCATTTTTTTTATTTTGTACACATTCATTTTTCTTAAACTCTCAAAAAATCCACGAACCACGAGTAAGAACACATTTAGAGTACTTAATACACTAAATGTGGAGATTTAAAGCAGAGGACAAAAGGTTCTTATTTTTTACACTGAAAACCCAGTTGATGTACACACCCAAATAAAAGCAAAGAAAAACTTCCAGAGTACGTAATGACTGAGACACATTACGGCATGCACCATATTATAATCTTCATTATAATAGTAAGATGGACTCCTCAGCTTAGGCAGGGGGTTTTAAAAAGTAACCTTTGTAGAGTGTAAAGAGAACACTGTAAGTGTATCTGAGTTTGTGCTGGTGCTAAATGATAGACAGTGTCTCCCCTCCTGCTGCTCCCTGCCTGTTAGGGGCTCACTGGTCCATGCCTGGCTTTATTATGCCAAAGTGTATGTGATTGCCTCCCACCACACTTCATTAGCGTCCCTCTGATACTTAAGCACAAACACACGGGCTTAACAGCAGCACCAGAACAAAACAAATTCAGCAGGGGAGAGCCCCGGCGGCCTCAGATCACTCAGCCCATGCCAGGATATCACACTTCTTTCTTCCTTTTCGTTCTCCTTTTGTGAGAGAGATGATTAAAGGTGTAGTGGCGTGTTTTTA
Organism: Hemigrammopetersius urotaenia; assembly: GCA_037974485.1. Lineage (NCBI taxonomy): Eukaryota > Metazoa > Chordata > Actinopteri > Characiformes > Alestidae > Hemigrammopetersius > Hemigrammopetersius urotaenia. Next base: position 9,037,007 of record JBBPDC010000023.1, read on the forward strand.
GAACTTCAGAAATAAAAAAAAGCTTCACAAAAGATTTCAAGAAACACAATTACCATTGCAGAATTTGGCAAAAAGTCAAAATCAGCTCAGTGGGCTCCCAAGCGGCACAGCTGTCAAATGGCTTTGACCTTATCATTTGGAGATTGGGAGTTTGAGCTCCAGTAGGCTCCATGCATGGTTGTCTTCCGGGTTCTCGTACACCGCCAGATCAACTTCTGGTCAATAAACAGATAGCAGATGGCTCTCTTTTACTTTTGCTGTCTTCAATACTTTCCTCATCTGAGAGCTACTAATGTAGACTGGCTTGTGAAAATGTTGTGTACTAGTCTTTCTAGTAAGCACTAGAAGGGTTTCAGAATGTTTCAAAAATCTCCCACTACATCGACAATGAGGGTAAGTGACCCAGCAACCAATCAGCTAGTGTATGAAACTTTAACAGTGTTACTGAAATGCCTCGTCTAGTCGTTCTCCCTCACTTTCCTGCCATGCACGTTGTGTGTGCAAAGGATGGGTTAACTGTCTGGGCTGACTCCTATGGTCCAGAGGATGTTTGCTTGCCAGTTACTCAAACTGCCAGTGGTCCAAAGAGAGTGTTGAAGGTTGTCTTCAAGCAGTGTGAGTAAAAGAAAGCAATAGTTCAGTTCAACCCTGTACGGCTAAATTTGCAGGTAAACCTGCATTTTGATGAGTTCTGAAAAAAACTGATAAAACCAGATTTGCCAGACTTTACAATTCAATTATTTGCTCTTTGGGCAAAGAAACATTCTCTTAACATGTTATAAACTTTTGTTGCTTCATTAGTCACAGAGAGAGCACTACTCACCCCCCCACATCTTTTCTTTCCCCTTCACCTCGTACCCATTATTTTTGCCACATTGTTGATGTAAAGAGTGGCCATCAAAAATATTACTTATTTAGAAAATATAGAAAATAAAAAAATACACATATAAAAAAAACATTACACAAAATCATTGCACATTTTGTGTGGATGAAATGGTTACCAAAAGAAGACGCTGCACTCGTGCTTTTATAAGACTTTGTAGCACAAATCCTCATTCTTTGTTGAAGTGTTTGCTTGAAAAAAGTGAGCAGCAGAAATGGTATAGCAGTGGTGTGGTGGCGATGGACAAAGGTCAGGGCCTGGTCCATGGGGAAGAGAAATAAATCCAAATGTTTCAAGGTTAATGGCAGTGTGCAACAAAATGGATTCCATGTCAAAGACAGGCTGACAGGTGATTTGACTCGGCCAAACCTGTGTAATCAATCTCCAGCCAGCCACTTTCACACTATCTCCTCCTGCTAGGGCCACAGGCAGGGGGCGCCAAAAACAAGAATCTTCAGACTGAAGTCCCTTCCACATCTGAAACCTGGAACACTATTACCTGAAATGTTCAGGCTTTGTGCCGTTCACACGTGCAGGACTTTTTTCAGTATATTATATGTTCATACTTGCCATTAAACTCCTGAGCATGATACATGTCCTCAGCATAAAAGGCCAACAGTTTCATTTCTAAACAGTCAGGGAAAAAAGCAACAAAAAAATTGCCTCAGAGATTCGCCTGCACATGCATAGAAGGCTAAAGCTATGTCACTTGTCTCCAGAACCCATTGACAAGAATAGAAAATTGTTCAAAGAATGACCTGGCATTTTCAAAACCAAACTGTACAAACAGATGGCACACTTTCATAACAATTATAAGAACGACAAAATTAATGCTCATCTTCAATATAATCATGTTTAAGAAATAATTTCAGGGTTTCAGAGACAACACAGCTTTACAAACTCTCTCCTACAATTCTGTGAATCTTGACTGTCTAATGCTTTTGGGAAATCAGGCCCAAGTGTTGCGGGAGTAAAAGCAAATTCATGACTCATTCACTTGTATAGTTTGCACAAAACCATACATAAAAAAATCAGGAGTGATTATCACTCATTAGGTCCAGCTCATCTCAATCTACTTAAGAGGTCTTTAGCGGCCACATTTATTCATGATCTTTCAGTTAATCTCTTATCCCCATGGCAACTATATGTGCTCCTACGCTTTAAATTGTGAACTTGAGAAAAAGCCTGATGTTTAAGGGGTTATTTTTTCTGTCTCTGTGGTAGATTTTTCAAAGAAATTATATCTTTAGAAAAACAACTGTGTATCATTGATCAGGTATTGATCATGGCCACTGGAACCAGAGGGCAAGTGAGCATTTGACCTTTTTCATTGAATCTGGGATGCTTACAAAATCTCTTCTCTCCTTCAACTGCACAGACTGCTGTCCTGCAGGCACAAACAGACTCAGCGGCAGAACCAATCAAAACCTCCATTTCAGTGTTGTGGGGGGTGGATGAGGCTGAATTCAACAGATCACAGCTTCAGCCCGACAAGAGTGTTTTAACATTTTATCTCACTGTGAGAATTATGTGTCACTTTCTTCTAATGTGTTAATTAGCAAAGCTTGTTAATTGTGTTCATGTAGTTCTGAAACCTAATTTCAGATAGTGGGCCAACTTTAAACAAAGAATAAACTTCACCACTTTTAGTGGTGTGGAATATTGATTAGCTTAATTTTTTGCTTTATTATGTTTTTTATTCATAGCGAAAAGTAACATTTTAATTTTTATATTTTTGATTGGGCCCCCAGCCAGGTCTTACCACTTCTTACTTAGTAGCATTCAGTTAAAAATAAAGTTGCTACAACGGCACCTATATTCGTAAAATAACCACTTCTGATTTTCAAAATCTTGCAGTGTTTTTTGCAATAAGATGTTAAAACATTGTATAATATTAATATTCTGAAACAGTTAAAAGATTTATGCAGAATTGTTCGCCCAAACTAAGACTTAAGACCCATTGTTTTTAGAAGTGAGGCCTTGAAGTACTGTATGGCAGGGGTGTGATGTACTGGGTACAGATCAGTCTGTTGAAGTCTTCTGTCCACACTGGTTGTGAGTAAATTCTGCTCTGTGGCAATGCCAAGAGAAGCTGGCACTGCAAGCATTCCTCCTTCTCTGCTCTGTCTAAAGCCCCAGACAGCAGCTCCCAAGAGCCTTCAGCCGCTTGTTTAAACCTGACACAAATTCCCTGTCACAATGCCCAGGGCGGCTGCGCTTGTAGGCACAAAAGCAAATATTTCCTTTTCTGATCGCAGCCAATCCCTTTAAACACCCCCACCAACACCTGACACCCCCTCCCATTCCCATTCCCTTTACCTTTCCCTTTCCTTGTCTCCAGCAGCTCCGGCACTGCGAAACAGCCATTTGTCACAAAGTAATTATAGAATTATCGATTGGCAAGCAATTAACACCCCCACCCTCTTTTACTCCCCCTCCCCATCTTTTAATTTGCAGTCAGAGTGGCGAGAAGAGGAAAAAAGCTTTTGGAGTAATACATTTAATCCCCTTGGCATTTCTCTACAGTCTTCAGATTAATGGAGGGACAGGGACAAAAGGCCTTTTTTCCTCTCGATTTCATCCTACTGTTTCCCTTCTGCCTGCAAATCTCCCTCAGGCAGCTGCAGCAGGCTCAGGGCCTCCCTGGCTACTGCTCTTACACTGCTCACACACACATAGAACAGAGCACTTCAGATTAGCATTGGGAAGAGCTATTGGTGCAGGATCTCTGAAGGCTTTGATAAGCTCTGAGCCTGCTGCTGTAAAACCAGAGACAGCTACAACTATTGCTTCCTAAGGGCACGTAATTCCATTGACCATTTGAACAAATCCAAAATGGAATGACCCAGAAAAAAAAACTGTGATTCACCAGGAGACGGCTGCTAATAGCAAAAAGTTTTCTCAAAAGAGAGCATTGAATATTGTTGGAGAAAACTTTCAGGAGTATTCCTAACCAAATTATTTAACTGTGGGCAAAGAAACCTTTTACACTTTAAAAAAATAATACTGGACGGTGCATTCAGTAGGGGCATTTAGGACAGGGGAATAAAAAGCCAAAACCGGAGCCTTAATTCTTGTTCTGTGTTCACTGTGGCCTGCAGATTTCACTCTCTTCCACAGTACTTCCTCGCTGCTGCCCAGATGGACATGCAAAGGATCAGACCCCAGAAATTCAAGAGCTGGCAAATATCAAAAGTGTGATCGATTTCATGGAACATCACCTTGGTAACATATGGCCACAGCTGAGAAAGTTGATTTCCCTTCTGTCGTCTTTTATAACTCACGGCTTTTCCATGTTTCAGTTGTTTCAGATTTTCATTTTTTTTCTTTCTGCTCTCCCCTGTCTCTGCACACTGCAGGGCAGAACTAGAGAGCCTTCGCATTTTTGCATATCTATCTGACACTGTTTTAAAACACTTTTGACATATTGTCAATAGTGGAATAAAAGCTTGGCTAAGGCCAGTTGCTGCAACCATCTGAAACTAGTCAATGTTGTGTTTATATTATTAAAATAAAAAATATATCATTGCTGACCTAAATCCTTTAAAACTTGGGCTGTCTTTTCCTTTTTTACACCATTCAAAGTTCCAGCTGGCCTTTACATTGTGTGATCATTTTGTGACAACAGACATCAAGATTTCTTTGTTTTGGCACATACATGGGGGAGAAGAAGTTCCACTGTTATTTTCCATAAGATCCCTCCGTGTCTTTACGAAGTATTTAAATTTTTACCCAGTTTCTCTCCCAGTTTAGCTCAGTAGACTAGGTGGATTTCTCTTAATCAAGCAATGCTCTTAAGCTAGGAAGGTGAAGACTATATTATTCCTATATACAGTATACTATCCTGGCCATGGTGGCCTGTGTCATTGAAAGTGACTGAACTTGACATCTTGTTGGTTTTGCCACTCAGTAACCCCTTGCAATAATTCCAATGTTTTACACTGTACCCATGTAATCTTATTGCCAGATGATGTATTTTTACCATCTTTAATTCTTGTTTCTTGCAGTATTTTAGCTTAATGAATTTTTACTAGATATTTGTTCTAAAGAGACAAAGAGATTTTACTACATATTTGTTCTCTAAGTGGATGACAAAAGCACTTTTGTGCTTTTGTATGTTTCTAAACAAGACTGCTAAATGTTGTAAACATAAATGCACCCTTACAACTGCAGTTATTGCCCATACAACACTTGTTAAGCAACATTATCTCCAGTGAGAAGGCATTCAAATGCTTGAGATACCTAATGCGCAAAATTAAATCCACTATTAGCACCTGTATTAAGAAAATACTCATTACCTAGAGATCCCATAATCAATGTCATATTCTCAGCTTTCATTTCTGCACCAGGGACTGTACTGTAATGCAACATGAGAGTTTTTTTTGTTTCCACAGCTGTAGTCTCTCAACAAAGCCAAAATATAGGATATAGTTAATGCAGTTTCTAACATCTCTTATTTATATGTGGTGTCCATGTCTGTACAGAAAGTATTCAGGATACAAAAGATTTCAAAAACTTCAGCATTAGCTGATCCCCTGCTTCATAAATTCACAGGACAGAGCGTAGAATATAGGTGGTGTATTTCATCTCTTTGTACATGAAGAACAATACATACTGACTCCATCTGATTCCTACTGTCAATTCATAGAGCTCACAGCCTGTTAAGTCATACGTACAGCAATATCGTCTTATGAAATTCACTGGAATATTGATCTGTTTATCCTTTGCTGTGCAATTCTCATTTTCTTGAAGAATCACTATGTGAGACGCCATCACGGTGCTGCACTCTCAAACCCTGTGATGTCATTGAGCTAGAAAACAGATTAGTACACTTTCCAGTTTAATGCTAATAAATCAAAACATTCTTATGAAGGCTTCTATTATCTTTATTAAACCATGAATTCAGAGATAAGCCTTACTATTGGAAACTCTTAGAAGTGAGGTGATGGTGGATGCATTCTAATTGAATACAATTTGCCTTGAAATTTTTAATTTGAAAAGCCACGTTCAGTATGTACAGTAAATGCCTACTTATCAAAGGAGTTATGTTCCAAGAGCACTCGCGTATAGCGAAAAACCACAATATTGTGATGTCCTAAAAATGCCTATTTTTATAGTGTAAAACCTAAATATGCCACCAAATATGGTCCCAGAACACTTTAATTTAATTTAAAACTTGGCTTAATACTTTAAAGATGTTAAAGACAATGTAATTCATGCACATGCACTTTCTTTGGTTCACACTGTCATTTTCTTTAGTTCTTTAGCAATGAGAAATAAATAACATTTTTGGATTGGCTACTTTCAAATCTCCCACATCTGAGTACAGGTGACTGTGACATCCAGGCCTCGTCCGCCACGCCCCCTTGTCCTCATGCCAGGTTGTTTATGTCTGGGCTCATTCCATTCAGGTGTCTGATTTCCTTGCTAACTGGCTCACCCAAACAAAAACAACCAGCACAAGGACAAGGGGCGTGGCAGATGAGGCCCAGACATTACAAAAGCAACATGTGGAGTTTCCATGATCAATTATTAGTTCAGTTATCTGAAAAAATCCTTGATAGACTGACGCGACTTACTGTATTTCTATTCCTATTTTGTTTAAATTGAGGAAGCAAGTACTAGAATATGCACACATTTATGGTGAATTTACCTTTGCCATCTGCATTGCCCACAACTGTGTCCTATAGCACATGTTTGGAAGTTTAATAGAACACAGACATAAGTTCCATTCCATTCATCCAAAATAGAAACCATACTCAATTGTTTTTGTGTATTGCATACTCTTTGCCTATCCAAGAACTGTACTCAGGACTTTCTTGTTGTGAAGTGGCAGTGCCACCATGCTGCCCTATAGGCCTACTACATTTATAACATTCAAAGTTGTAGATGTTGCAGGGAACCAGTATCAGACATTTTTTTAAAGTTTTACAAGAACGAAAGTGTCACGGTCTGGACTGGCGTTAGCCGAGTTTCTGATTTTCTGTTCCTGGATTTCTGTTGCTCTAATGCCAGCGTTATGCTGAGGACTGTATGTTGACCGATGTTTATGCTCT
>JBBPDC010000023.1:9138163-9161151 GCA_037974485.1 Hemigrammopetersius urotaenia
TCTCTCTCTCTCTCTCTCTCTCTCTCTCTCTCTCTCTCTCTCTCTCTCTCTCTCTCTCTCTCTCTCTCTCTCTCCAATTAGCCACAAAAATAAAAACACTTGCCTAATGTTGTGTGGATCACACTCATGCTTCTAAAATAGGCTTGACTCACTGAGGCATGAACTCCACAAGACCCTTAAGGTGTGCTGTGGTATCTGCAACCAAGACATTAGTAGCACAACCTTTAAGTCATTGTAAATAATAATGTGTGGCCCTCTATGGATTGAAACACTTATTACTGCATATAAATTGTTATTTTTTTTTAATCATAATGTGCATAAAAATTGGATTTTGTAAAGTGGTATGTTTAAATATGTAAACTATAGCTTTAAAAATACTTTAAGGACTGCTTTCCTGCATGCTGATGATTGTTCACAGACCATTTAACCAATTCATAATTTAAATGACAGTGATAAACAACATGTTTGTAGTTCCTACATTATACCTAAACCTTGATTTGACAGCAAGATGTCTGAAGATTCTGCTTTAACCTTATTGTAGGCACAATAGCTTTCCAGCAAATGCTATTAACTGTGATAAACAGGTGTGATCTGCACACTGCTTCTTTTATTACCCTGATTTTGTGTAATGACTTTCACCCTGCTGTTATTGCATAATGCATTACAGTACTAGATGGCCTTGGCTGATAGTGTTTCGGGAAAACCCCATGTTATTTGTCCTGTAGAAAGACGCAGATGTAGGGAGGGAGTGAATAAAAGAGAGAAGGAGAGAAATGATGAAAGAGGAGAGAAAGGCAGGTTGGGCTTGCAGTAGTCCTAGACAGGTTGATGTAGCTTCTGCAATGAACATCTCATAAAAAGTACTATCCTTAGGCCTTAAGAAGATCCTCTATCTCCTCCTGCTAACGGCAGAGCCTGAAATCACCCTCTCCATCACTGTCAGGCCAGACCTAATACATACACCGCACCTCGCAAACAAAAGGAAAAAAAAATCCTTCATTGGTGGTATGTGCAATGTGTATGTTTTAACATGCCACCAATAATTGTTACAGTTGGAGGTTCAGGTGATGATGGTGCACCAAAAGGAACACACAGTTAGTCAGTGTTCTATAAATACTGATTATGGTAAAGATGAAAAACCTCTTGTAGTACAATTTAGTGTGTAAAAGACATCACATCACTCAAGCCCAATTCTGAGCCTTTTAAAATGGCTTTTGAAGACATTTTAAAGAAGTCTTTATCTGTCAGTCCCCAATATACTTCCAACATTTGTCATTAGCTTGTCTCACATATCTCTCCTCTGTTTGATCCAAGTGCTTCTGTTTAATCTCAGATGTACATTCATTTTACTTTCATCAAAGCTGCCCTAATTGGAGAAGCTCAAAGGATGATAGGTTCTCAATTTGATTTTGGGTTCTTCTGTGTTTCATCTTCCTGTTCTTAGGGATTTTATTCTTTTGAGTCAGGATTCTTCTGCTAAGTGATTGTCCTTTATGCACTTTGGGAGCCCATCCTTTTGAGTCTTGAATCCTCTCAGTGTTTGTTTGTAATTCTGTGAGGGAGTTTATTCTTTTGTGTCTTGGTAGTGGTTCCTTTTGAACTTTGATTCAGTAAAACTGTCGCATATATAAAACTGAACTGACCTACTCATTCATTTCATTTAAGTGAAAACTGATTTCTGGTAAGTTCAGCCTCATAATGAATTACAGCACTGCTCCGACACTGTTTTCCGATAAAAAACAAACAGATCTGATTCAAAGTGCTCGGCAGGCTAACCAGCCAAGCATCAAAGCTAAGCTACAGCTTATTGCTCATTGCTCATCTTGCCTTTCATGCCTTGACAGCTTGAGGTGTCCTCTCTTCTAGCCCGTGTGAATTTTATTACCTTGGCTAAAGCTGGAGGGAGCACTGGAGGCTGTGGCATCACTTGCGCTGTGACGTCTGCGGGGAGCCATGACAAAAACTCAGACCCTAAGGAGTTCAGAGTGATGGAAGTCATGATCTGATGAGGGCTACTAGCCCCCCCGCCCCACCCCCACCCCCCATATGGCTTGCAAACACACAGAGACAAAAGGACTTCATTGGTGCATTGGTGTGCATTGTCCATGTCATTGTTTAAATGTGCTTTAAGTATGCTTTTGTTCCCAGTGGGGTCTCGTTGCTGAACTGTAAAAGCATATTTGCAATGTACTTGATTCTCAGTTTATTGTACTGTAGATATTGTTTTTCTTTGTTTTATTTAAAACATACTAAATTTACAGCACAGTGTTGAAGTGATACACATCTAATTGCCCATGCAATGACATAAGATTGTCTTGATGCAAATCAGAATATTTTGTTTTTCTGAGGTTTGTTTAGTTGGAAGAGACCAAATAGCACCAACAGAACCAAAATAGAACCAAGATCACTTTATTTCTATATATCTAAACTATAAATACAATGGTTTTGTTTAACGTATCACATACTGCTCTGCACAAACTCTTAAATCTAGTTAAACAGGTCTGTAAGAAGCTCACAATTGCTAAGTGTTCATTTAGAACTGGCAATGAGGTGCAGACAATTTGACAGTATTTTAACATATCACGAGAAATTATATCATAATTTGAAACAATACCAGTTTCTGAGCACATTGCAGATATTGTCAGGACACAACAGTGACAAGTTACATGAATAATGTGAGGTGGTTTGAGGGCAGAGGTCTGTTAACCTTGCCGACAGATATGAGTATTAAGATTTTTTATGTGAATTGTAGCATTAGTATATTTATGTTATCCTGCTTCTATTTGTTTAGTTATGCAGTATGCACCCTGACTATAAAGCAACATTCTACTTGGGACAAAATAATTAATGTACGAGCAAACATACAAGGATTCTTAAGAGGTGAGGTGTTGGTGAGGTGAGGCCCTTTTTTTCTCTTTCAGGTCTCTCTCTCTCTCTCACACACACACACACACACACACTGCTGACCTGGGGTTGGCTCATTTTATGAGTTGCGCAGACCCCATCCATCACGCTGTTAGGGAGCACTTTACGTCACGCTGCAGAAGTCCCTGAAGACAGGGAACTTAAATTTCCTTCCCAACTAATGGAAATTTAACTCTCCACGCAACTCTATAAAGTTTCAAATCTGTGCAGAATGGCAGGCCCCATAGGAAATGGCTTCAGATGCCATTTACTTTACTGTTCTCTTCTTATCTTTTTCATTTCTTCCCCATCCCTGTTCCCATATCTTTTCATGATGTTTGCTGTCATTGGTGGTGGCTTGAGTGGTCGTGCTGCTGAAATATTGATTTCCTATCTCAACCTCTCTCGTTTTCACCTCTCTCACTTTCTCTCTCTCTCTCTTTTCAAATCTCTCCCCTATTTTTCACTCTCTTTTGCCTCTTTCTCTCTTTGTCTCTCTTTCTTTTTCTTTCTTTTCTACTGTCCTGTTTCACAAGAAGACATTGCTGACACATGGCACTCCTCTTGTCAGCCAGTTCTGTTCCTCCACCTTGTCTTCTTATGAGCCTTTTCACAGCACTGCCCACTCTCTACAGAGGACTTTTTTATGGGCGGGGGGCTTCCCTGCCTGTCTACTTTCCTCCACGCATAGAATAGCCCCAGAGGCCTCTGCTCAAAACTGTCTGTCATCAGACTGTGACCAATGAAGGCGTATACACATAGCACAGCTGTAGCATTTGCTGGAGTGGCGGCTCTTTTGACATCTGAAGGACACTTCACACGACTTCATGCCAGGGAGGCTAATAAGCATGGCTTAAGATCTGTCTGTTCAGCCAAACTGAATTTGGAATGATCTGTGGAGCAGAGCCTGTGCAAACAGGGATAAAATCTCATCCAGTGGCTTTAAATGGTACTTCCAGTGTTGTAAATCTGTGACAGTGATCATTCTTCCAGCGAGTTAGTTCTAACTTCAGTCCACATTTACACTTGCACATTAAAAATTTACATTTGCACATTAAACACTAAAATATTACTTTCTATACTAATAAAGACTAACATTTTAAAGCTAAATATCAAACACAGAGTTATTTAAGTTCTGTCCAAGTTCTGTCCACCTATTTTATACCCTTATTGTGATGTCAGCTCTCACATCTTTAAAATGTTTACACTTCCTAACAATAGTTTGGAAAAGAAAACGGTCAAATTATTATTTAGTTTAAACCTATACGTCATACCAAGGTAACACAGTACTATTAAATATAGTAATTGTGAGGAGTAGGTGCACATACTAATGCAAGAATCAGTATAAAACAGATTGTGTGTATAATGTTTCTCCTCTACTCTAAGCCACAAAGGCCATGCCTTACAGCATAGGTTCTCAGTCCTGGTGACCCCATGGCCTGCGCATGTTTGTGTTTACCTTCTCTACACGCAATACAACCAGAGTGCAGAGCAGTGCTGCTCCTTAACAGTAAGCTACACAGTGACATGCTATAATTTTAAAAACAGCATGACCGGGCTGTTTATATTCAGTGCTCTCCCCAAAATTGCATTAAACTGTCCAAAGGTGTATTGCCATGATTGTGCAAGTTGTCAGTGCTTGGCTCACTGTAACAACAAGTATGTGTGTGTTTGTGTGTTCATGTACATATTTTTGTTTTTGTTGTGTATTCAGTTCCACATATGTTTAATATAAAAATAAGAAATTAAAACAAGCACAAACAAGGGCTCTGAGGTTACACAAACATGGTGAAATATTAACAGGCTTAACAGAGATTTTATTTTATGGAGGTTTACAATGAACTCACAAACACAGACTGAAACACAAGGTGTATATATTCTCTGACTAGAGAAATTAGAACACCTAAGCTGGGAGGAGTCAGGAACCAGGCATGGGATAACAAGGGGCAAGGGTGGAGGGAGGTGTAAACAGTGACATATACAAGAAAACAAGAGAAAAAGACATTAGAAAAAGCCAATAAGCAGGGAAAAACAGGGAGAACATTATGTGTGTGAAGCTGTGTATATTTGTGCTCTAGCTCAGCCAAAAAGACCTGTAATCGAGTCACCTTGATGTTGGACCGCAGCCTTTTTGTATGATCTGCTCTATCATTCAGGCTAATTGTGTCCACTCCCTGACCTGCATCTCTTTGGTCATGCTAACAGCAGGTTTACTTGTATGCGGGATACCTGTGCGGAGTAATTAAAGTACAGACATTAGAGTGTGATTAAGGCACATCAGGTGCAACGCAGATGATAAGAGTGACAGTGTTAATAGAGTAAAACTCGAGGGAGGAGCCCCAGACAGTGCCCCAATTCGTCTTTATATCCACCTGGTGTCTTTTCCAATTACACTCCAACTTCTGTTTACTCTCACCCCCATATGGGCACACTGCAGTCTGCCCTAATCAAACTGGCTGGCGCTGTTCAGGACCATGCACACTGCCGAAAAAGCTCAAGTGAACCTTGCTCTATTAAGCACAGCACCGACTCAACTGCAATGACTCAATCTGTAACCATCTGTGGGAGTCCGACAAAAGTTTTGGGACAAATTCTCCAACACCAAACAAAAAAACCCTCAAATTATTTCTGATTCAAATGGTTCAAAGTCTCAGGGGGCACATTGTTTGCATGAGGCTGTGGAGCAGCGGGCAGGTAGGCAGGAACACAGCACCCAGGGAGCAGTGTGTGGAGACAGTAACTTGATCAAGTTCATTTCATTTTATAATGCATTTTATTTGTTTCTTCATTTTTATTTCAGATTTGCAAAATAAACTAAACAGGAACAGGAGTAAAAACAAAAGGGAGTAAACTGAACTAAATAAAATAATATAATAGCATAATGAGCTGATATCCCAACAGTTAAATATAACTTGGCAGTTCATGCTGTTGTAAACCCTTGTTGTCGTTGTTGTGTAACTAGTTTATGTCTATTTTATGATACATGCACTTGATCAGTGTTCTAGAAATACTGATTATGCCCATACAGGAAAATGTATGTTTCATAATGATAATGCTTCATTATAATGATTTCACAGTAACTCTAGTCAAACTCATTCTAAAATTAAGCAGGAAACAATGCAACTAAGGAAACAATGCAACAATTTTACATGTTTGCTCAGAAAACAAATGAGGGATAACTGCGTATTTGACCTATCCCATCCTGATGTTATCTTTAGAGACACTTGGATGTTAAATATAATTGTCATTGATTATCATCCCTTTCATGCTTGGTTGCACCCATTGAAATGTTTTAGAATCCCTGAAATCTCTCTCTCTCTCTCTCTCTCTCTCTCTCTCTCTCTCTCTCTCTCTCTCTCTCTCTCTCTCTCTCTCTCTCTCTTTCTCTCTCTCTCTCCACCTATTTGCAAAATTGGCCCATTGCATAATGAGACTGAAGATTCTGCATCATTCAGTAATATTTTTCAAAAATATTAGTACATTATCAGATGTTGTTTAAACATGAATAAGACAAATGAAAGTGACCATTCTGGCATGTATTAACACACCACACAGTGTGAACAGCGTGAAATTCTTTCTCTGCATTTAACCCATTCACCAAGTGAAGCAGCGGCTGGTTTGATCCAATTTCATGCAATTTTACATAACAATTGATGCTTGTTGAAATAAGCCTTTAAAAATGTTTATGTAGGTTTTGAGGAATGGAAGGTTAATGTATGCATCAGGTATCCTTACCTTCTCCCATAACAGGGAAAATTAGGTTGTCTCCCCAAAATTGCATTAAACTGTCCAATGGTGTATTGCCATTACCCTCCCAATGTCGTACTGTGTGACTGGGGAAGTCCTACACAGTGTAGTTCAACCCTATGTGTATTTGTTTATGATGGGGGTTGTATTATATTTGATATTTTATTTCTTTATGATTTTAACTTCTTTATGATATTTACATTTTTATATTTTCAAAATCTGCAGTAACAACAAATTGCTTGGGCATTACTTGGCCACGAAATCAATGGGCATGGCTATCAGTCACAACATTTCTACAGAAGGACTGGTTGATGCACAGTTCTTTTGCAGGTTTGTTGAGCAGGCAAGCCAGTGATGCGATCGCTGTCTCTCTCTGTGTTATAAGGCATCCTATTTAAAATTAAACCAGACATACAAGTGGTAAAAAGGCAAAAGAGTGTCTATTAAACATTGCACCTCCAATTTAAAACATCTTCAAATGGTCTGTTTACACATTCTTTCTAATGATTACATTCTATTTCTCACAGTAGAATTACAGAAAGACTGTGCTTTAATGTTGTTAACCTTGTTGGCTTTTCAGTGTCATACTCATGTTACTCATATATTCAAGTGACATTGCTGGGTTTTATCTACTAAATAAAGATTGTGATGGTGCAGATATGACCTGAAGCGTCTATTGCTCCCCAGGGAGACCTCAGACCAGAGAGGGATACATGTGTGAGATCATTCTGAAGGCCCCAAAAGAGGAAAAAAGAAACAGCCTTATTATCTTCATCAGCTGTGTCTGAGATGATGTAATGGGACACTGTTACTGAGGATAAGGCCTAATGTGGCTTACCGAGTATTATGTAATGTCTCACTCTAGCTGTCCTCCAGCTTTTTTTAACATCATTTTTTTATACATGTCTATTCCACAATCATTCATACATATTCAAGGAGATGCTTTGTGGCAATGGAAATGTTTAGAAACAGCAGCATGTTCCAGAAGTAGCATGCTGGTTTAAAGTAAACACAATCTCAGTGTTGCTCTTTAGCTGTTTCCCCTGAGCGCCGAGATTCAAGAAAGTCACTGGCACATGGAGACTTACACAATGGAGATGGGGAATGTTCTGACTTTTGACCCATGATGCATTGCAAAAAAGGTCAATCTGACACTCATCATCTCATCAGAGATGGGCTCACTTTATGCTAGTGCCGAGGAGAGAATAGATGAGAAAAAGAGAAGAGAGAAGAAGATGAATTAGGAGAAAAGAAAGTAAAAGAAGGAGAAGAGAAGAGAACAGTACACAAAATGAAAGAGGCTAAAGAGGAAGAGAAAACAATGATGAATTAAGACAGGAGAGGAGAAGAAAAAGAGAAAATCTGAAGAAAGGAGAGATGAGAAAAGAGAAAGCAAGGAATGAGAGGAGAAAATGAACGAGGAGTAGAAAAGATGAAATAGAAGAGAGTTGAATAGAAGAGAAGAAAGCTGAGGATAAGACAACGTAAGACAGCAGATGAGTGGAGATGATAACAGAAGAAAAGAAGAGGATACGTCAAGAAGAGAGGACAATAAAATAACAGAGTAGAAAAGATGAAAATTACAGTCAAGCAGCCCGCCTGTATTTTTGGGCCTGACCGCAGCTGACCTTCATGGCTGTCTTATCAGTGATAAAGGTCAGAGAAGAGCTCCTGAAACCCGGATCGATCCAAAGGCCCTGTGTGCCACTTTTTTCCCTTCTTTATTTATCTTGGTGGACATGCTGCCCATGGTGTTTTTAGGGTGATGGTGAGAGTCAGATAAGCATCTATTAATGTTGCAGATATCGCTCTCTCTCTTTCTGTTTCTCTTTTTCTCTCTCTCTTTCACTCACTCTTGCTGTTTTGCCCTCCTTGCCCTAAAAGTAGAGCTGGCTCAGGGCCAGATCTATTCTCTCTTCTGGACGCTGGAGGTCAAATGGATGGGGATGTAGCATGCTTCAGGTTGCAGTGATTAGGCCACATCACAGGGAGGAGGAGGTCACAGAAGAGGGAACGGAGTGGTAAGAGAGAAATAGAGAATAGGGGGATAAAGAGAAGAGGACACTATGCCTGCAACATTGCAAATTGCTTGCCTGATGGGAATGCAGGACTTAAATGAATCACACATACTTTTCTTACCCTGTCCTGATTTTATGTACACTATATTAATGGCCTTGTTTTATCTCAATATTCATCACAGAAGTACAATATAGGCTGTGAGACAAAACAATTAGGAGAATGAAACATCCATGAAATGCGTATATTAGAACAGAGCAGACTTCAACAAAATCAGTTTACAGCATTAAGGAGATAGCAACAGACATAATTACACTGCAGTCAAACATTTCAAGCAATGAAACTAACAGATCAAAGAGGTCCCACATGGATGACAAAAAAATCCTAATTATACTTTACACTGTGCTTTTGGATGTTCTGTTGTGGACATACTGTTCGTGAATTCACTTGTGCAGGCAGACACACACATTTCTGCATTACCCGTACCAAAAACACAATCAAATATTTCACTATTACATGGCCATCATGGTCAATTAGCCCGACACTTTTCTAGCTTTTATCTCTTAAACCAGAGGCCTCATCTGTTATTTATGTGTTATAGTCCTCATCATGAATTATTCAACGTGAAAGGAAAATTTACTGCTCCTGTCTTTCTCCAGCCAGGCTGTAAATTCAGGGAGGAGAGAGAGAGGGAGAGCGAGACGAGAGGCGGGGAGGGGAGCGAGAGAACGGCTGGAGGCAAGTGGCCCCAGGAGGCTCGTAGACTCACACAGGCAACATCATAAAGTTACCATTAGAATCCTGTATTTATAACAGTCAGCTTGCGATGGCTGTGCTGCAGAGAAAGGTCCAGAGGAGTCTACAGCCTCCACCCTTGCTCTGCCCTGCTGAAAACAGCCTTGACTGAGTGATGTTTAAAGTGACGGACATCTACAAGGAACGTGAAAATGCTTTTGTTGCAATAGTTCAGTACAAGGCACACAATTATATCCCAAATGCAGTAGATCAGCCAGAATATCTGTGGTGTCTTTGCCCCTTTAGTTTAAAACTGGAACTACAAAAGCTGAATTCTACAAAATAACATCATACAAACTACTTCATAAAATACT
Organism: Hemigrammopetersius urotaenia; assembly: GCA_037974485.1. Taxonomy (NCBI): domain Eukaryota; kingdom Metazoa; phylum Chordata; class Actinopteri; order Characiformes; family Alestidae; genus Hemigrammopetersius; species Hemigrammopetersius urotaenia. The sequence goes on from JBBPDC010000023.1 coordinate 9,147,940, forward strand.
CTAACACAAGGCCTTAAAAGACATAGTTTGGCTCAGAGGTACAGTCTTAACTCATCCTGTACCGGTAACTATATGACCTACTTATATCAGTACTGTTAAATTTGAACCCCAACCCTGATAAAATTTGTTGCGAGGCAACAGGATAACAGAGAAGCACCCAACGTTGATGGTGGCGTTCACCTGATCAACACTAGGATAAACCAATTCAGTTTAGTTCAGATATGACAAGATGCAATATGCTGAATAGTACACTAAAGTTTCTCTTACCCGAGTGAAGGACTGCCTTTCTAAGCTTTGTCCACACTGCCGCTGCTGTATGTGTAACAGTCAAAAATCCACTTTTGGGCTTTTCCCCAGTTTTACATCAATGTTTTCTATACTGATTTATTAAAAATGGTCTTTAACAGTCTTCTTCTACACATTTGATTCCTCTTTTAGTGCTTTTTGGATGAGGTCAGGTTTGTACCATTGTACTTTAGTCTTCCTTTCTGGAGAGTTTAGGGAATCATGCAGCCTGTCATTTATATATCATTGGACTCCATGTAGACTAAAGTGCTTGTAATGTAGCATTTACTTAATATTGGCCGCTGCAATGTGGTGTCCCGCCATATAATCAATGACTTGCAGATATATGAATACTGCTTAGTTAGTTAATGCACACTTAAATACAAAGGACTAAATTCAGGCAATGCCTACTGCCATGGATATTACTGATTTGCTGTATTTTGTTGTATTAGATGTCTGTCTTGACAGAGTGTATCAGTGTATCCAGATCAAGCCTGTAAAGTGTGGTGTCACATTACATTGTCTCCTGTCTATCTAAATCCATCTTACCATAACAGGAACCCTCTGTTTTTGACTCTATATTTTTTTCAGCTCGTACTGTTGGAGAGAAGCTCAGGGCTCTTTAATGCAGTTTCTCTCTGAGCATAGCTTGCGGCATAGGGGCCCTCCTCAGTGCATATCAGTGGAGTAATGAGGCAGGAGCACTTCCTGAGGCGTGGCAGAATTGACGTTTTGGGAAAATAGACTGAGGTTACAGCCAGCCAAACTACCCACCTACTGCTACCACTGCTGCTGCTCCTTGCCAACCTATACTCCTACAGGTGAAGGAAAGAGGCACCTGAAGCCATCATAACGAACAACAAGTTTCAATTTGTTGCCACACTACAAACGAATCTTTTTGTCTCAAAGTACCACTTGTTCCAGTTAATTTACTTGAATATTTATAATTACTCTGTATATTTATATAGACCATGTTTATTATACAATTATTTTATTATGACTTACCCACAAACACAACGAATGGGGGCTGGGCCACTTGGACTGGGAAACTGCTTTAGCTCATACACAAATATCAGCTCCAGTTAATACTGTAGCACACTGAGGAAACCAAAACCAAAATAGCCAGTTGCCAACTTACTTAATGTTTTTAAAGAGCCCTTTCCAGTTCACTCTGTGCATATGCATATGTGACCTGTGTCTTTTTTTCATCCCAGAGAGACATACAGTCTTTATAATTCTGGTGCCCAGACAAGCTCTAACTGCTTACAAGAGTAGAATTAAGACCTATCATGTGAGTGTGGTATTTCACAAAATTAATTATATAATTCAGAAACAAACATAATGATATGCTTTTAATTAATTTAATTAATTATAAAATTGCTAAGGAAAAATATTTAGATACTATGGTAAAACATCCATCATTTTAAAATGCATATTAATGCTGAAAATAAAAAAATAATACAAAAGACATTTTATAACATTTATTGCCATTAGGGTGAATATTAAGTAGTTCCCTAAAGTTCTCAGGGAATACTAAAATTTAAACCACACTTGAATGGAAAAAGCCCTAGCAAGAACTTGAACCATTATTCAAATGTTTACTCTAACACAAATAAACAAATCGAAACTCTGAGATCAGGCATGATGGCAGATGAAGGTAAAGGACTGTGGACCTACACAAACATACACAATCATGAAACACAATGTAATCAAAATATGTGCTGCAATCATGCTTTAGGGCTTTGTATCACGCTAGGACAATGCTTCACCACCCTGTGTATTTTAATGTGCACTGTGTAACATCGCCAGCATCTGCACTAACTGCTTTATTTTGCTGTCTTTTCTACCTATCAAAAAATTTAACCTGACTCGGAGAGCTTTGCACAATAATTCCAGTGTGCAAGGACTGCTGGTCTCATGGGCAAATGGCAAATAAAAATCTTGAAGCTTGAATCTTAACTGGTGATTATAAGGGTTAGGGTTAGGGATTCCCGGTCTTGCGGCATTTCAACCTGTTTCAACCGCTTTGCAAACAAAACAATAAAGAATCAACCCATGCTGTCCAACTGTCCCTCAGCCACCAATTAGTGCAGATACTGGAGGTGTTACACGTTGCACATTCAAATACCTAGGGTAGTGAAGCATTGTCCTAGCATGAAAAAACGCCCTAAAGTGTGGTCACAGCACAAATTATGACTACATTGGGTGTTTTCATACATTTTAGCCTGGTTAAAACCAAAACAACCACACAAAGACCTTTGGTAGGAAATGCTTCAGTCCAGACCCAACAACCTACACTCTGGTATAGGTTGTTTATGATGGGAATGTTGTCTGACCTACTACAGACCTAACTACCTGCTGGACCTGCTTGAGCTAAACAGATGGCAGGAATCACCAGCATATCACACTTATTGAACATGTTCTTTTTAGTTATTTAAAGGCATTATGTCTTCTATGCAGAGTGTGAAGGGTTCCGTACTTGTAAAACATTTCCTCAAAGAGCATTTAACATTTTGCAGGTATGGTTTTGCTTATTTTATTGTCCAGATAATTACTGCAGTTATGAACAAATGCCGACTCTGTTGTACCATGTTAAATTTCATAGCATTATGGCATTTAGCAGATGCTTTTATCCAAAGCGACTTCCATTCCCTATCTACAGGGGACAGTCTCCCTGGAGCAACTTGGGGTTAAGGGTCTTGCTCAGGGACCCAGTGGTGGTGCTGAAGGTAGGACTCATTAACATCAGCATTAACAACAGTTTCACAGAGAACAATAATCAATAATCTACACATGCTTATCTTTTGGCACATAAGGAATATAATTTAATCCAGCAAGAAAGGAAACATAAATTTGACTTAGGGCCTGAATATTGGATATTTGGGACTAAAATCCAGTTTAAGCAGTTTAAGTTTTATTCTAAAGGGTAAAGGGTAAATAATTTCAGCAGCTATTAATTCATGTTTTATGTTTATATTTGAGAGTTACATTTTATATTCTGGGATTTTTATTTTATTAAATCATCAAAATACAAAATGATAAATAGTGTAAAACAAAGAAATGGGCTTTATTTAAGTTTCTGTTGTTTCTACATGTTACCTATTATGTTTTTTGTGTTGTAAGGGTTTGTATTGTAATGTGGCTTTCTCATGTCAAAGGTAATGTTTTGATTATTTTTTGATGATTGTATTATTTACATAATGATATTCACGGTGATATTTTGTGTTCAGCCTTTATGACTGATCGATAATGACATTCGACCAAGAACTCCAAAGTGAGTGATTTTCTGATGGTTTTATGTACATCTGAAACATATAACAAGCCTTTAATTGATACTTGTTATCACAGGATATGCAGGATATCAATAATGAGATATTTTTGACCAACCGATATATCAGCCAGGCTCTGTAATGCTCTCTGGTATTACGTATAGCTGGTTTGGTGTACCAGTTTTTTTACAGTAGCATTTGGCATGTTATCCCATGTCCACCTACATGTGGCATACACTATACAGATCTATTCACTTTGGTATATAGATCGCACTTGAGTGAAACTGTTCTTTGTTAACCCAGTTTTTTTTTTATAGCCATTACACAGTGCATGTTTGATGAAAAACTATGACCTAGAGGACCTGCCTTGATCAGATGCAGTTTAAATTATTGGTACTTTAGGACAGTGGAGCAATTCAGGGCTAATCTGGGTCTCATTTGTGCTAGTATGCTGCTCAACAGAGCGGCTTAACCAGCTCCTACACAACTGTCACACTTGCCTCTGTTCAGACTGTTCCTATACATAATTTACCACCTGATGTGAATATGCGAAACTTTATATATATGCTTTAATTCTTACATGTACAAGGTTCTATATATGAACAATATATGTTAAGTCTCCCTCTTCTACTTTGTGTTGCTTGTGTGTGGCAGAATCCCTTTAATCTCTTATTTGTGAATCCTTTTGTTCAAAGTGATTGGGTTGAAAACACATAGATAAATTGCATCAAGAGAGGTAACGATTGCTGTTGATGTTAACCTGATGTTCATGCTTAGTGGAAAAGAAAATTAGAATTTACCTCCATTTGGCATTTTACCAATAGACGGTACAAAACACCAAATCAAGTCCATGTATTTGATTTTAATGTTTTTGAACTAGGTGTGTACGGCCTTTGTTCTGGTGCTTGCACTGTGACTGAGTCGTCATGGAGATTGGTTTACATCCATGCCCTGCCACTGCATGTTGATGCAAAGGAGCACAACAGCAATGGCTAAATCAATAATCAGTAATAAATATGTCCAGTTGGACATGATTGCTGAATGAGTGCAATGTCAATAGAGTGCTGGAAATGCTCATCGTCAGAAGGGAGAGTTTTATACCAAATATCCTCAAGGAAAGAATGTGCACCTCTTCATACTTACTGCGCAGGATCCAAGCACAGTATCCATATATAAATGTATGGATTAGTTTTGCACATATGAATTAAACGCATGAATCCTGACCTAGGCTTATGTTGGTCTAGGAAAACCAACCTTATATCTATTACCAGGACTGTTTGGCGCAAGCAGAAAATGTATATGAACAGAATTTTGCAATTTACAAAACTATAACCAAGATTAATTTTCATAATATGCTCCAGAGCTTAAACTTCTATCTGTTACTAGTTAATAATGTTACATGTAGAGTTTATTTACAATTTCAATAACCATAGTAGCAATGGCAGAGCCTCAATGCGCAGAGCTCTGAGTGAAGAGAGTCAAAAGGGCACAGATTCAGTTCCTGCTGTGGTTGAAGTTCTACTGCTTCTACTTTCTTCTCCTATACTGTATGTCACAATACAAACTCCCAATCTGTGGAACTAATAAAGGGATATCTGTTATTATTATATCTCCAAACATAGCTGTCTCTGAATCAGCAACATGTCTCTCATGTGGCATTTTACTCACTATGTGTTGCATAATGTAGGAGACATTTAGAGGAGCAGGTGTTCAAAAATAGAAAAGGGGGCAGCAGATGTGGGGAACATGCTCCCATACTGACCTTTGTCCACTGCCGAAAACACCTCAATGAGCCTGTGCAAGCAAAACACCACAAACTCCACTCAAACTTGTTCCAGTCTCCAAGGAAACTGTTCTTCTATGGCATCACACAAAGATTATTTGTGGCATCCAAAGTTTAAGAGTATTTATTTATTTTTGTGTTTCTTTATTTGTTTATACATTCCATGGTTTATGATAAAACTGTTGAGGTGAGTGGCATTGTCTAAGCAATGTTGGTTTGATCCCCTGGCTGTTGAGTCCAAGAGAGCAATTTGTATTTATCTGTGCAGCAAGGAAAACTTGTATGATCTGTAAGTACACCTGTACCCATGACACTAAGCAGTGTAATAAACAGTGCAAAAATAAATCAGTACATGTGTGCAATATTGCAAAGCTAATTCCTTCTTCATGGAGGATAGGTTGATGTTCAGTTATTTACATGCATCAGTAGAATCCATCAGGGCTGTCACATTTGTCACGTCCGTGGGGGCTAGTCCCCCTCGGATGTGAGCTACCTCGGAGCACAGACGAGAAACCAGACCAGGGTTCCATGCCATGATATTTTTATTCGAACAAAAGCAGAAAACAAACCTGACGCTGTGGCCACAAGAAAACAAGAACTAGAGACCAGGATTTTGTTCGAATAAAAGTATAGTGGTATGGAACCCTGGTCTGGTTTCTCGTCTGTGCTCCGAGGTAGCTCACGTCCGAGGGGGACTAGCCCCCACGGACGTCACAACATTGCTGTATACAGGATTTGGACAGTCTTTCTTTCCACTGATAAAATCATTTTTCATGTGATGGCATAATAGAGACCCTTGTTGTTGTTAATGTGTGGGGTTACAAGAATACTTTCATAAAAAATATCATCTTATCACATTATTTTATTTCATGATTTAATAAAAATATATAATAATTGGTTGTACCGCCAGATTTTTAGGCTTGCATACATTATCATATTGTATATTTATTTATTTATTTGCTGTTTGTGGGTGGTTTTTTTATTTTGCATACTTCCACCATTTCTAGCTCTAGTTTGAACATGTCCAAATCCACTTGCTGGTATGAATTCCTTCAGGTATAGTCATTTCAAACTACCCAGAATAAAGTAGGGTGGCACTTACTTGCACCTAGCTTGATTCCAGTGCACATTTCACCTTACTCAGATTTCTCTCTGAACGTATATGCCATGTAGCAGCTGATGAACAAGCTTCCAACTGGTCTGTGCATAACTGAACCATATTAACTCAGAGGACAAAGATCATGAGGTGATCTTTCTTTCTGCGTTATCCTTTCCCAGTGAGATACCAGTCTGAGGCCTGATGAACTTCCTGTCAGCTGTGCAGTTCCAGGATACGTGGATATACTTAAAGAATCTCCCAAGACATGACGATACCTTCTGAGGGGTTGTGGAAAAAATTCCCCGGAGGAAATTGAATGCTGTCATGGATGGATTAGTCCTGTAATGGTGGGACACATATCTTGAACTGACGAGCCTCACTCAGAGACTGTGGGCAAATGAGGTAAAAGGATAAAAAAAAGAAAATGAAATTCATTTCATACCTCCTCAAGCACACTGGCCCTCTCCCAGCGAGGCCCTCTCTAAAGACTAAGCACAGACTCTCTGCCTGCAACTGTGGGAAACTTTTGGAGGGTTTTTCACCGACTGCACCCGAAACCATTCCTCAAAGCCTTATGGAAAGGCTCTCAATATGCTTAGATGGGGGACCAGCATTCAATTATGAGATTCATGAGGTTTCATGCAGGTTTCTGGGCTCATGGATGGCATTTTTTTTTGCAGATGTATGAATTACAATTTTTGCCAGACCATGAAATATCCTAAAAATTACCTAAACTTTGGATATGCTCTTAATAGAGTGTGTTTAAAGGTCAATCATTTGAAGTTTCAGAAACTGTAGTTATTGAACATTCAGACATTTTTTGAGAGTTGCAAGATGACCAAGTAAGTAAGATGTTCATAGTGATATTCAAAGTATAGAAAACCTGATTTCACCCTCACTGTTAGTGATCAAGTGTGCATGTTGTCATACACATAGTACCGATGAATAAAATACCACTTTAAATATGATTGCAAAGCAGGACTGATTTAATGTTTGTTTTCCTTTTGTTTTCTTAAGTCTACAGTCGCAGCAGCACAACATGCAGGTCATGCAAATTTGTACACTTTTAGCTCTGTGTCCTTGTGGTTTAAACCTGACAATTAGACACAAGAAATCAAATTGGGCCTTGAGTGGGAGGCAATGAGGGGTTGATCGTTAGAAGTCAGGATCCCTCAACAGTGGTCACTCTTCACAGCTTTTAGAAGCTATGGTCACAGAGGAAAAATAGTTTTTCAGGTGTATTATGTTAGCTCTTTCTTTGAAAGAAGCCACTCTATAATCAGAGGACTGGCTTGCAAACAGCAGCAAAATATGCTGAGGTCCTCCACAATAAATATTTAACATTCCTTATTTCTATCAATCATTGATCTGTGGCATTAAAAATGTTCAGTTGCATTTCACAATATTCCCTGAGTTAGTTTGACAGGGAATTCTCAAACTAATTCATTTTTGTCTCAACAAAAAAATCGAACACAGTCAAACTGTTTAGAGAACAGCAAACTGATATAGCACCGATACTTTGGTAGCTTGGTAACAACATTTGGACCTCTAGAGGACTATTTATTAGAACCTGCATTAAAGACACATTTTTGTAACTGAGATGTGTGAGAATAAAGAATATGTTTAAAGGACTTCCGCATAATCTAAAGATTTTAAACCAGCTGAAACAAAACTGAAGTTCCTTCCTTCCTATATAAATAATTTAATAACAATGTTTATATTTATTTATTTATTTAAAAAAATTTTTTTTTTTAAAAAGGCCTGTACATATAAAAGTCTTTACTTTAAATCCTCCTTTTGTTCACTCACAAAATGATATAAAAGTGTACTGTCACACATTACAGCCACATCCACCAAGCATGGAAATTACATACAGGCCTAAATATTTTATGAATACCAAAAGACATGTATCAAAATGGCTGTGTACAATGGCAGTGTTTTATTTTACTTATATGGCATGCATTGAAGATTGAAGCAGCACTGTTGTATGCCCCTGCAACTGTTATATTTTATTGTTCCATATAAAACCCATAACACTTAAACTGTTTTTTGTATGCTTGAGAAAGGCCATGCTGTTATGATGGACAAGATATAGTTTTTCCTTCAGTGCAATCAAGCTAAGGTAACAAATTCTTCACTGAAGACAAACTGTCATTTAAAATGGGAAATTCAGATTTCAACTGCTAGTAATTTCAGCCATATACACAGTACACAAAGAAGTGAAAGATTTCTCCAGGACCATGGTGTGACACAGGAACCAAATTAGAACACCACGAGCCTACATAAGTGCATACAGGAGAAAAGTATTCAGGGTGCATAGAGAGAGATAGTTCAAGAAAAACCTAAGAACAACAATGCAAAAGGACAATACAACAGCATAAAAGACTCTACAGTCCCTGTTTAGAAGGTGGCGACTAGTATGGGCAGAGGTGCAAGTGAGGTTCCCCACAATGTGAATATCAAGGTACTTGGGGCTCTGATCAGGTCATGTAGTGATGATCTTGAAAGTAATAACAGAACTGATGCACTTGGTGAAGTAGCCAGTCACTGATGCCATGTACTCCTACAGGTTGGCAGAGTCATTGAAGTAATTGATTTTTGAACCTCCCGCCTGTGAGTACACAGCCGTTACCAAGACAGCGCCGCCCCAAACATAAACAACCAGCACTACGACGAGGGGACATGGCCCGGACGTCACAGCTGTACTCAGAGACGGGAGATTTGAAAGTAGCCAAGCAGAGAATGTTATTTATTTCTCCTTGCTGCTGATTGGCTGCTGTCCAGAATTTCACCCGTGGAGCATTTCGAGTGTGTTTTGTTCTTCTTAAAGTCCTGTAGTTTTATTAATGTAAATTAAATTCCTTTATTACTGTATTTACTCTGCTTATGCCAAAGAAAACAACAGTGCATATCAACACCAACATAAAACCCAACCCCCAATAACCCAACACGTACTAAACACCAAATGAAACACAGCTGAACAAATTAAACCTCAAACCCAAACCAAAACAAGGACGGCCCCTACTCGCGGTCCACCCACATATCTTTCAGGGCTGACACACACACAGATTTTTTATTAGAACCTAACTCATCGTTTTACACAGAAATCTCCACAACAACATGGAACATAGAACAAATATTCTCCACTTTTTTTATGCATTTTTCATGGTAATATGTTTTTTACGCGTTTTACTTCTCAATTATTAAGAAAAATGTACTAATTTTGCAACATAAATAGTAGGGATGCACCGAAATGATTTTTTTCGGCTGAAACCACAAACCAAAAATGAGGAAACACTTGGCCAAAAACCGAAACCAAAACACAGAAAGAAATTATTATTATTAAATTATTAAAATAAAAATTATGTTACAAAACTATGAAAATATTCTTTTAGCATTCAAACAATGCACAACATAAAATAACATTTGAAATCAAATATTTTATGTGGCACCACTCAAAATGGCTGAAATATTATACAGTTAAATGTCTTTGCTCATAAAACAAGTGACTTCAAGTGCATTTTAATATTCTGAATGAAGTGCATGGACAAAGTGCATTCAGAACAAGTGCTTTAAAAACTGTGGAAAAATATATATTAACCCATATATTAACTGTAATCACTGGAAAACTTCCTTGCCTTTTCAAAAACACAGACAGAGTGGGTGTGCTCAAAGGGCCTCTTCTCTGCTTCATACTCTGCATGGCGAGAGTATGAGAATACTAGAAGGTTATTTAACATAATCAATTATTACAAAAATACTACTTCCGTAAATTCTCCCAAAAATAAATGTTTTCTATGACTCCCGTTACCTATCCTCAGAGCTGGTTCTCCTCTCTCTGTAGTGTAGTCATGAAATTTTATTTGAAAACAAAAAAGCCCGGATCAAAATGTCTACACTACAGAGCACTAAAAATTGGTGCCCCAAATTTATTCTTTTACTTTCACAGCAGTCAATCTACATCTTTTATTGGACAAATAATGTTAACTTACAGTGACTAGATGTGGACAAGAGCCTAAGCCTAAGAAATAACCATTGGATACCTTCCGTTTATAGATAAATCCATTAAAACTCTTATGTGCTATAAAAACAATACAATTAACACTACATTAACTGCTTGGTGGAAAATAAATGAAATACTTCATTACCTCAACTTCTAGCCAACAGCAGACACCCCTCTCTGGAATAAGCCCATGTTTTTTATTAATAACAAACCCTTTGCTTTTGCAGCTTGGATTGGGAGAGGGATAACTAACCTGGGACAGCTAAGATATTCAAAAAGAATATAATATTTCAAATTATTTTCAATACATTCAGTTAAGATAAGTCATAAAGAAAACAATTAACTGCCACGGTGAGGGTCAGAATGATAGGTGAACTGTGCCCACAATGTAGCGTGGTGTAAGAGCTGGAACGTGAGAAACACATAGAAGCAGGTAAGCCACACAGTTACTCTCAGAATGCTCCTAGAGGAGTTAGAGTTCACACCAATATGAACCCGCGTTCTGAATACGCACACAGACAGGTATATAACGTGACTCCTGGGAGTCAGAGTACTCACGGTACCGGAGATCTGGAACTGGAGTTGAGATGAGGGACACGTCAGCATGAAGCTAGAGACTTGTGACAGGTGACACTTACTTCCAGGTTATATACCTGATGCGAGTCATCTCCGGTGTCACGTGACGGTGCGTGTGACATTAACTTGTTAAAAGTTAAAGTTAATAGTCAGAGTTCCCTTCTCTTTAATCTACAACTACTTAAGCCAAAACGTATGCATCACAAATCTACAAATTCCTCATGATGAATAACAGGACAATGTTGCTCCCCATCGACAAATGGACCAAAGACATAAACAACCTTGAAATAAACAAGTATATGCAACAATACCTTCAGTATGACTAAGACTCATTTAATTAAATATAAAATTCTTCACAGAACTCATATTCATCACACATTATCACTGATAAACTTTACTGTATGGGATTTAACCATAGTAATATGTGCCCACACTGTTTAGCTCTAGTAGACAATTACTTGCATGCGCTATGGCTTTGCCCATTTGTCCAAAAACTTGAGCAGGCTATCTGAAATGCTTAATATAAGCATGCCCATTTGTCCAATTATTGCCTTGCTTATTGTTTATAATGTTTGCGTCTCGGCCATGAAAGGCAGGTCGATGGCCGCTGTTCATCGGACAGCAGTTCTTTTCCAGAAGCACAGATTGCCAGTCTGCCCCTGACTCATCTTGAATGATTCTCTTGATTCTCATTTTTTTAAACCCCAGTAGTTTTATTATTGTACTGTAAATCAGACACCATACAATGTCTGCTTTAACCAGGTCATTACAATAAGATGCAGCTGATGAACAGTAAATTATTAAACTGTAAAAATTATTTGCGATTACCCCTACATTTTATTGTATTTTTATTACTATAATTACACTAAGTTATTACTGTGTTTACCTGTTTATACCTAAGAAAATATTTATACCTATATTTTCATATACCAATCCCTTACTAGAGAGAGCACAAAATTCTTCCTATTCAGTGTTGATGTAAATGCACAACCCCCATCCTCAAGTTCAGTGCGACTGAGCAGCGCTTCCATCCAAATGATAACAGGCTATCCAGTAGCCATTTCCAGGATACTGTCACAGTGCCATGTCTCCATAAAAACAAAAACACAGCGTTCTCTGAACTCAAGCTGGGTCATTTACTGCTGTCAGAAGTAGCCCAATTTATTGTCCAGGGTGGAATGGATAGACAGGATAGCTATTGCTGTGTCAGTTGTGCACAGGTACATTGAGAACTAAGCATTAAATGGTGCTGAATGTTGTAGCATCCATGGTTAGATAAATAGCTACAATAAATGTTTTACGGTTGACTGCATTGCCTAATCAGCCATCTGAGGGGTGTGGAAAGCATATTTGTTACCAGTTTAATAGATCCATTCTCCCAATAAGCTTGAGTTACTGTTATTCTCAGGTCCCCCTGTGTTCACCATTATATACTAGCTTGTAAATTACAGTTCATGACAGTAGCTGTGAAAATAGACAATATGTGGCTTACAATGATCTGCTTATGCAATCAAAATGCTAGTTTTACCCCCTGTAGGTAAAGGAATGTTTATTTTATACTGTAGTGTAGGAATATAAACCTCAGTTCAGTCTTCAGTAAAACGTGTAAATAGATGGCACCCAACTTTAGGTTGCAGCAACACAAGACAATAAGAAAAAGAAAGCTGGGTCAGAGAAAGCTCAAGATTGATGTGCTTCAACAGTTAACTGCTAAAGTAGAAATGTTAATGATTAAATTACTACAGCAGCCGTTGCTAGCTCAGCAACGTCTGGCCAAGTTCAAAGGAGCCAAAGCCCTTGCGAGATGTGACCTTAACCCTCCTGTTACATTTTGAGTCAATTTGACCTACTTTAGATTCTAAAATAAAGAGGTTTTTTTTTTTCAGTATGAAAAGTATTTTTTCAGTATGAAAATCCCTGTGCTTGGTTTAATAAGGGTAATCAATATATTACATAAAAATGGTTCCTTTCACATTTGTGCAACCTCCCTGCATGTTTATGTTACACAGATACTGTTCGTGTCAATCTGACCTGGCAGTCAACGCAAATGTTAAAGAGGTCAGAAGTGTCAAATACTATTTGTTTCTTTGCAACTGTGTGACCTGGTTCACTCACACACACTCTCTCTCTCTCTCTCTCTCTCTCTCTCTCTCTCTCTCTCTCTCTCTCTCTTTCTCTCTCTCTCTCTCTCTCTCTC
>JBBPDC010000023.1:9164469-9175085 GCA_037974485.1 Hemigrammopetersius urotaenia
ATGTTTAACATGTAGTTTGACACCTTCATATATCCCATTTATTATGAGTGTCCTAAAAATGCGATAAAGTAAAGTTAAATGGCCCCTTACAGTCATATATGCACACAGCACAGCACAGGGTGAGAACCATGTGAAATTCTTTATCTGCATTTAATCCATTCACCAAGTAAAGCAGTGTGCTGAGAGGCCACTACAAGATAATAAAGCAGATAAGTCTGCCTGTTCTTTATCTATACATAAATTGCAGGAATGTATCTATACATTAACAGCAGGAATATAATTTCAAGACATATAGTTTTTATATCCTTAGTCAGTTTAGCTGGTTTACTCAATGTGTTGTCATGTTCACGTTCCATTTCATACACACTGGTCTAAATAAGATTCATGTCTTAGCTGACTCAGTCGGCTATTTTGCAATATTTCCTTGCCGTTGTCTTTCCAACTGACCTGGACTGCAATGTCACTGGACAGCTAAAACTGGAACCTAATAGATTCATGCAAATTTGCTATTTCTCTTTGTTTACTTGTTTGTTCTTTGCATTTTGAAATCACTAATTGATCTCGATCTCATTTCAGTCTTTAAAAAAAAGAGAAGATGATCATCAGAAGATTTATTTATTTGTTTTGTAGCTAAAGTCTTTAAGTTATTGAGGCCAGTCCTAGTAATGTTTTAGAAGCATATTGTCACATCAATCCAAGTGAGAGAGGCACAGCTGTGGGTTTCCTTTTCCATCTTTTATTTCAACAGTGAAAACCAAAAAGGCATAAGGGCCTAAACAAGAACTCGCAAATGGTATGAGAGGATAATGATGGTGGACCAACACCGGTACACAAAACAAAGGCTCTTAAATTAAGTAAAACATGAACAAATCAAAACACAGGCTCACTTTTCTGTTTAACCAAAACTGCCTGTAGTGGCCACTGGCAATGGACAACTTTTTTTATTTTTTTATTTTCAACCCTAATATTTTATCAAGTTGGTGTTACCATGTTATGTTAAACAGAAAATTTACCAGCATTGTGAGGCTTGTACATTTTCTTTGGTATACGCAGGGTTTTAATGTAATAAATATAGAGTAATATATATATATATATATATATACATACATATATATATATGTACATATATATATATATATATATATATATATATACACACATATATATATTTCATATGGAGATTTAGCAAAATATTAGCTATTATATTTTATATGGATTTTTTTCTTAATAATTTAGCAATGAAATGCTTAAAAATTATATATTGCCACTAAAGCAAAAAAAAAAAAAAAAGCGGAAGATATTTGCAGTTTATACAAACAATTAAAAGAAAATCTAGACATGAATGAATTCTTTCAGAATTAATCATAACCATAATCAGAAGTAACCATAGGCTGGTCCTATAGATAATATCCAATTTCAACATTGGAAACTGATCTGCTATAGTCTCTACAATGACTATTTAACAATAGGTTATTATTTCTGCCACAATTTTTGCCTTAATTAGTTATCTAAAACTGCATTTTTACTACTATTATTTGAACCCCTCCTACAAAAAAGGAGATGGATGGATAGATATTTTTTGCCCCCCAGATAAGCCATATGCCCACCCACACATGTTGTTCTGGTCACATCTCTGTGTACATATGGGTTGTCTGTTACCTGGTGGTCTCACAATTTGTGGGGTGCAGCAGAATGGAACTCAGAAAAAAGAGAAAGAGGTCAGGAAGGGGCATTCGAATTTTGTGCTGACCTTCATGGCCATTCACAAATCACGTGCGTGACGTTGTCCTGCATTGTGCTCTGATCGATTGACCAGATGGTAGGTTATTCACCATGGCTGCAGCAGGTCAATGTTGCAATAGAAGGAATAGTCCCTTTCAATCTGCTCAAGTATATTGTGCTTGAATTCACCTATTTAGAGCTGTCTCCTCACAAGGATCAATTAATATCATGTTGATGCTCTCCTGGGAGAAATTCATGGAAGAAAACATGATGGAAAACCAGCACAGTCTAGCTAAACTTCTTTTTCATCTCTGGGGCTAGATTTCATCCCAGCAATGAAGGGGTGAATTTCCCATCCGGCATTTTTCATTTCCGTTGATCTGCAGTTCATATATTGTAGATGTGGTGCACTTTTGCAGTTTAATACATTGGAGATGACAGATCTGCCTCCTTGACCCCTTTGGCTGCGTTTGAATAAAGAAGTGATCCAAAACGTTGCCCTCTTCTCCGACCACAGACATATAGGCAGACGGCTGCTGGAATAAAAACTAATCAAAAACAACAAGTCGACTCTAAGAGAAAGAGAGAGAGTGAGGGGGAGAATGAAGAGAGCTAGAGATTCAATGAGGGACAAAAATAACCTCCCAAATAGAATAATTTTTTTTATCATTTTTAAGTGCAGTCACAAAAAAGAAGTGATTTCCAGGCTGCCCTGAAATGCAAAAGTGAACCATAAAAATTTGACAATGTATGTTTTTGCCATCTGGTTTATATGTACTGAGAGGAACTATGATTTATCTGCTCACAATAAATCAAAGGCCTTCAGGTTGTTTGCATTAATGTATGTTAGGCAGTATTTGACCTTATTCGGTGGGAGAGATGGATGGGAACCCTGCAGAGTGGTGCGCTCACCATTCAACACACTTGTGATCCTACAGAATATGTGGGCAGGTAATGGGCTATTTGAGAATAATATGCTTACAGATGGAGACAGCAAAAGCCAGGCCTTCTTAGAAGGTCATCAGGTTTTTTTAAACTGCTAACGTGTTTTCTTAAGGGAGAGATCCAACTTCATTATTTACGGCTCAACTGAGGTTTAAAATGCAAATCAATCTTTCTTTCATTATGACCACTGCATACCCAGTAATTAATGCAATATGGCACATTTTATACTTTCACCTCATGGATCATAATGTGTGTAGCAGAATCCCGGATGGCCTGATGCTCTCTAATTTATTGGGATTTCATCAATGCTGCACTGTATTTCATTCATTTGGGAGATGCTTGAGACTGTTCATGCATTATTCAAGATGCATGGTGCATGTGCTTGCATTCAATTATATATGTGACAAATAAGTCCTGTGGGCAAATGTATCCATTTATTTATCTGTATTCTTAACTCTGTCTGAGGCCTGTGCATAAATGTTTCATGCATTTATTCTGCTGTGCAGTGCAAGGACGATGCACTATCCTTAGTCAATATGCAGCCCATGATTCATAATAACAATGAAAAATTTAAAACACATATATTTTCAATTCCATAGATATATTAGAGAGGGAAAGGTTACTTCTCACATGTAGATGTTCCAGACCCAAAGTTTTAGAAGCTCTGGAATTGTGTGTCATTTTCAGGACGAGAGTTACCTTGGGGCACCTCACTGCTGGACACTCATTCAAAGCTTCTCCTTGAATGCAGGATAACTCTCCTAATCTGGAGCTAATGATGTTGAGGGTGTTGCATGCTCTGCTTGTAATTGCAGGTCTGCTAAATTTACTTGATTGTTCAAAGTAAGTAAATGAAATGCTCTGGACCCCAACCGGACACACAGCCAAGGGCATCCAGGGTGCACTTGGTGAGAGGGTCTGGGACAGGCAGTGGCTAGCCTCGTGGCTTATTGCCAGCTCAACTGGAGCGAATTTGACCATGCTCCACCCACAAATGGGTTTTTTTTTCTGGCAACTGTGGGCAGGTTGGACTAGCTTTGCAAAAATCTCATATAATATGATTTTACTATATAATGGAAAGTGCCATATCAAAGTTAAAGGGACAATATTCTACATTTGTATTGGAGGTCCATTTATAACATTCTTTGTGGTTTAATGAACCAAAACAACTGTAATGCATTTTCCAACCTTCCTTTTTCCCATACATAAAAACAGGCTGTAATGGCTGTAACTCAGTGGTTACGCTAAAACTGTAGCATGCGTTACTGTCGCTTACTTTTAATCGAGCCACCTTGCCACCTTGCATATAACCACATGGCACTGTAATTTTCAATAGCTGAAATTAAAATGTACTGAACTTTGCGCTGATCTTCAAATGCATAACCAATGACAGTAAACCTTTGTAATCGGTTTTCTTGAATCATATTCAGTTAAACACATGTGCTTAGGGATTTTATTCCTGTGATGGATGATTTGCCTTCTTGTGTAGAATCTCGACTTGGTACAGAGTGGCATGCTACACAAATTTGTCATAATAGTGTGTAAATGCTGCTTAAGAGTCGTATGTAAAGTAAAGTTTGTAAATGAAGTATGTACTGATTAGCCTTCCTGGGCTGTGCCCTATTCAAAAACCAGTTTAGGCTGAAGCACTCCATAAAATGTAAGTGTGAAGGGGTAGGGCCAAATTTCATAGGCTGAAATAGTGGACATATGGGTAAATATGTTCAATGTTGTGACATCACAAAAACTGTGAATTCAAAACACTTTCCATATGTGAATTGACTAAAGAGTAGATGGCTTAAACATTTTACATCAAATAAATGTTTTTAATAAAGACAATTCAGTGATATGCAAGACATGGTTAAATATAATTTAAAATGAAAATCAAAAAATAGTGAAAAAAGATTGTTGCCAGTGTTCCATAAAGCTTGTCCAACCCAACAACAATTGCAATGAAAGAACATTTTTGTAGGCAGAACATGAATAGGTCATCCAAATATATCACAATAGTGGTGACCAGAATGAGTTCGTAGGGTGGGGCCATGAGTGAGATTGCTTGCATTTACTGTCTATGGGAAGCGATGGTCATAATAATTTCATTATAAACATTTCAAGTGCATTGGCAGTAGAAGCATTGTATTAATGCTAATGCGTTATATGTTGTCTAAACCCTGGCTGTAATGGCAATGCTCTTGTCCGGCACTTTATAGAGAGGGAGTGAGTGTGCCAATGGTGAGGGAACATGCGATGCTAAAAGCTGAAATTAGGCTGCTGTTTATAGCACATAGTACTATTGTGTGTCTCCACAAATGAGACAAATGAAAGTCTGATGAGTCCCTGTGGCCTGGTGAGAGACAGGCAACAGCAACAGTGCTTCTGGTTGTCCCCTAATTGGACCCAGCTGGGACTTATTTTCTCAACCATGGGTGTATTCAAGGACTTGCTGTACTGAGCATACACAAAGACTTTCAAACCAGCATTTGGGCAAGTATCATGGGAATATGATTATTTCAGACCCATTTTGCTAAGTAGAATGATGATGATTTGAAGGTGGAACATTGAAAATCTTTAATCTTTGTCCATAATTGTCTAAATGTTCCTAAAAACGGAGAATGTGGTACAATCAATACCATTCTCTTTCTCAGAGCGGAGATTTGTTGCCTTTTTACTTGATAGCACAGAAGTTATCCGAGATAAAGATGACTTTAGTATCATGCAGAGAAGTACATTTATAAATTACATTTTTATTCAAAAATTAATATGTTATGGGGAAATCTCTTAGCCGCCATGTTTTTAATTTGTTTTAAGGTTTGGAAAATAAGAACATCTTGGGACAAACAATAAACAATCTGGGGCTAAACAGGGGCAGAAGCTTTAATTTAATAGGGTGAATTCCAGTGCATTTTGCTCAATATTTTTTAACCAAGCTTGAATGCAGGACAGAAACTGTAGCATAGATCTTTGCCTGCTGAGCAATTTAGACTGAACTTTGCATCCAAAGTTAGTCAGGTTTGCTAGGATTACAAAATGCTATTGTCCCTTATCAACATTTACTCATTTATTGCTTGGACCCCGACTTCCTATTCAACTGTCTAAACAATTCCCAACATACATTTAAAACCTTTGTGTTTAAAGTCTTTGAGTTGAATCACAAACCTAAAAGCTTTGTAGGCTCTACCAAAGCCAGTAAATCCATCAAGATATGGTCAGTTTGTTTTGGGTGTGTATAGGGGAAAAGGGCAACAGACACGGGGGTGAAGAATAACAGAACAAGTTTAATACTGAACTATGTACAAACACAGAAACGAAAACAGATGTGACCAAAAGAACAAAACCAGAAAAGCAAAACAAACAGGACTTGGACTCGTGCTCCTCAAACTAGCAAAGTAGGTCACAGGCTGGGCTGCACGCAGGCAGGCTGGATACTCTTAACAAGATCCACACTCAGAGAAGGAAACTCAAAAGGTAGGAGCACGAGTCTGTGGAAACAAAGAAAAAACATGTAAAACATAAGCATACTCAAAACACATGAACACACAAGTACAACAAATACAGACATGCTAGACTCGAGGTCAGACTGGTTTAAGTAGGGGCGGAGGATGGGAAACAGGTGTGACGGGGATTAGGGAAACAAGACACAGGTGAAACGGATGCAGACGGGCTGTAATACAAATGAGGCAGGGAGACACACAAGGAGGCAGATACAAGGGAAGAAGGGAGGAACGGAGGGGATTGGGACACGACCAGACAGAATGACAGGGGAAACTAATATTCTGGAGAATCAGAGCGATGTCTACGGTGGGGAAGGCAAGGCGACCGTGACAAAGTTAAGTGATCAACCTGCAAGTGCTACCAGAGGTAAATAGACGTACATTCACAGCTTTTCCACAGGGTCATCAAGATCATTCTATGCAAAATGTTCCCATCCAAAGAAATAAAACATTTGAATGTTTATATTGAATTTGAATGTTAATATTATTCTATGTACATTTCAGATGGCAGTGTTATCCAGAAATGTGATAGACAATTGAGTAGTTAATTCTCAAAAAAAGGAAATTATTTTTCCAGGAAAAAATGTTTCATTTCACTTTTTCTTTCATGCTGACTGCCTAGTTCATCTCTATGGGCACACTGGCCCCGGTGAGAACAAAATGAGAGTGAAATTTATAAACCAATCCTGGACTTCATGAAGACAGAGCTCACAATAGACATCAATCAGCAAACCTAAATTATCGCAAAACATAGGCTGGTACATGTGTGACTGCTTTGTTTTTCTTCAAACAGAATACATCTGTGAATGCAAGCACATGTTACTCTATCTGCAGTCTTGCCTTCAGACAACGCATTCACTTTAGACAAAGAGAAAAGATGGTAAAAGACATGTATAAGTTCAGACTGTAGATTTCTGGTAGATTCGACTGGTTGTAAGTTTTCAACAATATATCTCCTACCAATCTCTGCATTGTAATTGAATTGATTCGTGTTTCATGCCAATGGTCATTACATTTCCCTCTGACCCACATTTACATCTGACCCAAAACCCTTAACGAGTGTTAATATACTGTTCTCACTGGTTTCACAAACACATGAATCTGAGGTCTTTCTCTAAATAACCTAACATGCAAGGTTTTTTGTCACTCAAAAGCTTAAGCCAGGTAACCAATTTTCTCTGGGAAGTTTCTGTCTGCTACCTGAGCTGATTTCCTCTTTCCCCACCTGTCTAAAGAAAACATCGACCGATAGGGGACAAAAACATGCTGAGTAATTGTTAACCTTGGATGCTGAGAAGAATTTCATGGAACCAGATGATGATGAGAAATATGCATGCTGGCAGTGCTTACTAATTAGCATGGAACACCAGGATTATGACTGATATGAAATGCATTAAGTGCCACAGCATAATTTCTGATGTGCGACAGTTTGCAACTTTAAGGCTTTCCTTGTGGGACATGGTTTAAAATAAATTAAATTCACTTCTGCATGAATTACTGTTCTAAGCAGGGCCGCACTGCAAATGATTATTAGCATTAAAACACTAGTGACTGGGACAGAAAGCAGTCATTAGCACGTTTTTCTCCCAGCTGTTAGAAAGCTTTTGTCACCAACTGCCAAGCTTTACCAACACCTCCATCTTAAGCCCTGGAGAGTGGGCTGACCTCCTGTGCACACCATCAACATACAGGTAATTGAATGCACTTGTGAGTAGGTTTTTAAGTTCCTGGCCTGAGGAGACGTAGACGGTCGATACTTTGTCACTTGGCCTTTATGGGAACCTGCTACATTGCTAAGTGGCTAAGTGCATGAGAGAGTGCGACTGAGGACTGATGGAAGCCCCCTGCTGTCATTATGGGCCAGAAATGCGTGGAGGCCTGCCTCTCCTGACCTGTTCTTCTGAAATATATGTTTAGATATGGATCGATTGGCTGCCAGTCATCACCCCATGCTCTGCAACAAAAGGCCAAATATGAAACTCGTGATGGAATTGACCTTGTGTTTGGACTCAAACTTTGGAATTTTCAATGTAGACTTGAACGCCTTTGCAAAAGACTTTTTATGACTCTGTGACTCTGTGAGAACTTGGTTGGAAAGTTGTACTTGACTTAGATTTCCTTTTGTAAGGCTGAACTAAGTATCAAAAGCATATATATATTGCTGTGAAAAAGTATTTGCCCCCTTCCTGGTTTCTTTTTTTTTTTTTTGCATGTTTGTCACACAAAAATTTAAATATTAGACAAAGATAAACCACGTAAAAACAAAATGCAGTTTTTAGGTGATGATTTTAATTATTAAGGAAAAACACTATCCAAACCTACATGGCTCTATGTGAACAAGTAATTGCACCCTAAATCTAACTGGTTATGCCACCATTAGCAGCAACGACTGCTATTAACCCTCTTGCTATCGTTCTTTGGGGGGTGGGGTTGTTAACGGGATCCCGCACCCACCCAGGTCCTCTCGCTGTTCCGTGCCAGCCAAAATACCTGACTGGCCCAAATTTAGTATCGCCCCCCCTGGGCAAATGCCAACTTAAACTGCATTTTGGGTTATCTTAGCCACATTTAAGAATGACAAGCTGTATTGTCTTGGCCACTGGGCAGAAGAGGCCCTTGTTTCGTTCTGGTTTTAAGAGATTGGAGTATATGTATGTCTGTTGTCACAATTGTCAGCTGTCCTGTTTTTTAGTTTAAGTGATTGCGTTTCATGACTGGTTTCTGCCCTTTTCTGTTAAGTATTTAAGTTTCAAGATTATTGTATTGAGTTGCTGGTAAACCCTTACAAATACCCTCACACTACCCATGCCTTATGTGTCTTAGTTTCTGTTTAAAGGCTTTCATGCCTATTTACATTCTGTTTTGTGTAAAGTCTGTTTTTGTGTAGAGCTGTGTAGTGTTCATGTAATAAAACCCATCTTATGGAATATGCGTCTTGTGCCTCGCCTCACTCCCAATGCACGGCTCGACATGACACTTTGCCTTAATTCTGAGGTAGCTTTTATTCTGCTTTTGAAATGGCCCACCGGAATCGGACATGAAGTAATTAGAAAAACTATCACAAAATGCTGTTCTGAGGAATGCATTAAAACTACCCTCCTATAAAAGTACCTTCCTACCAACCTGCCTCATCTGACTCACAAAAATATTTGGTAAGCAATGACTCAAACCCAACTCATCATCAACATTTCTGAAATGTTTGTGGGGGGTTCAAATGAAACCTTGGAAAATTTCTCAAACATAGGCAAAGCTAGTTGTGTCTGTTTTCAGACATCTGACACTCAACATACCAAGTACCACAACGAAAACCACTTTGCTATTTGGTAAATGTATCAGTTTAAAATCATTGTCATTACAAAGTGAAGTGTGCCTTAATCTTAAAAATATGTATCCAAATTGCCCTAATGAATTTCTTTCAATGAATTTTAGGACAATCACACACCATAATGTCTCTTGAGCTGTCAAATAGCAACATTTCAGCAATAAAAGACTCCTCTGGGTTGTGACAATATAATACACCTTCTGGCAGCTGATATCATGCTATTTTAAAGACAGTATATTGTCCTCATTTGCATGTTTTTGGTAAAAACTCCATTGCAAAAAACTGGAAACACAAAGACCTATAGTTTAGTTGAGTCTTTCTTGATTTAAAATGGTTGAAAACAACAGCAAAAAAACAACAAAAAAAAAAAAACAGCTGGCGTTTCTTTTCTCATGAACATACATGGCATCCTGTAGTTTGTGGGATGGAGGCATCCTGATTTATTGACTGTAATGAGGCATTCAGGCCGACATCACAAGTGTGGGTGTGGATTACAGAGAGGGCTGTATGGGTTGCTGTCCACAGTAAAGCATAGTATTTCAGATTGCTGCGGAAAGAGCTGAGGCCCCACCCTCTTTTTGTGCTCCAGCTCATGGTACACTTCCTCTCGCCTCACGCCTTTTGTTTTTCATCGTCACATCGAGCGGCAGCTGCGCTTGTCTTCAGTAAAGTGCATCCTGCTTAAGGAAATCACTGTAATCCACATCCTACATCCTGACAGGAACTGCTGCTGTTCTAGAAGTAGAATTATCTTGTCAAGTGGCCCTTTAGGAGCCCCAATGCAAATGCCCCAAGATAAGGCTATTGGAGGGAGAGAAAGTGGGAGAAATAATTTGGAGAAAAAAATCTAAAATTATACCCCTGAGCAAAAAAAAAGAGGCTCTGCTCTGCATGATTGATCTCTTCTGACACCTTCCATTGAAATGATCACTGCTCTGGTTTCAAGTATGAAAATGGACACATGTTCATTGCTACGTATTCTGGCTTCTGATTAAAAAATAAAAAAGAGAATTCAATCATTGACATTTCTGTACACATGTGTATGAAAGTGACCATTCCGTCATACGTGAACACACCACAGCACACAGTGTGAACAGCACTCTGCATTTAACCCATTCACCAAGTGAAGCAGGGGG
>JBBPDC010000023.1:9208408-9224632 GCA_037974485.1 Hemigrammopetersius urotaenia
GACGGTACCTTGTTCAGGATACCTCAGCAGTGCCTAGCGGTCTTGGGGATCGAACCCAGACTTTCTGGTCGCAGGCCGAATGTCCTAACCACTAGGCTACCGGCTGCCCCCATTTTGTCACTTTACAATTACTGTGGTCAACGATTTTCTCAGCATAGTATATTAGTCTCCATTTCCCCTATTCACCAGTGTTCACAAGTCTTGGGTGACTGACTATGTCTGGGGGTACATAAAATATTTTGATCAAACTATCACTAAATCTTCTATAGAAAAATTAATGTCCTGCCAGAAATTCACCCCTCTGTGAGCCTTGGCCAAAGCAGAGGAAGGGCAGGTAGTGGATTGAGGGTTATAGGCTTAATACACCGATCTCAGGTTAGCTGCGTGGTGTTAAAGTCTGGACCCCTGTCTTCCAAGTCCCAGTACAGCTCTTGTTTGCTTAGGGCCCTGCTTGGACACAGGGATGCAGATGGCACAGAGAGCCGCCCTGGAGTGCCTTCCGACACACTCTTGCAGAGTGCTGGGTCATGTTCTCTCGCTGAGTACAAGACAGGAAATCCATTTAATTACCTGTGAAGCAGAAGACAGGGCGTGGGGGGTTGACAGGGGAGGAATGTGCTCCAGCGAGAGAGAGACCTGTGTCTCACGAGGCCTTTGTGCTCTCGCTCTTTCTCCCTCTCTCTCTTCCTTTTCCACACTCTTCTTTACTTCTCTCTTCATATGACTTTCATCCACCTTTTAGCCTTCACTGTCCTTCCCTCCAGCTCTTTCTGTCCAACTTTTCTTTTATTTTCTTTGTTTTTCCCCGTGTCTGCTGCCTTGCTCTTCCTCCCTGGTATCATATGCCCTTTTCTTTGCCCCCCCCCCCCTTCTTTCACCCCCTCTCTGTCTCACTCTGTCTACCAGTTGTGTCACTGTTTCTCTTTTATGTGCAAGTACTATCTTCAGTCAGTTTTTTTCTCACTGCTGAGCTGCCTGTTTTTTCCTCCTCTCGTTTCTCGTTTCTTTCTGACTGGGAACAAGAGGTCACAGGATTTTTTTTACTGTAGAAATGGTGTATGGAGCCAGCAGATGTAACCACTGCTGTAAACGAAAGCTGACATATCCTTGACTTCTTCTATACTGTTCTAACACACACCTGTAATCGACCAGGCTACACTCATAACCTACATTTGAAACACCTACTTTGAACTTTTACTCACTTACTACTCTATTAGAACCATCAGTCTAATAGAAGTCCACAATATTTTTGTACAATTGCAAAATGTGGTTCATCTGATATCATACCTATGCACACATGTGATGGCAGCACCCATGCAGGTAGTGGCCTGGAGCTCTCTAAGCAGACACTGCTTTTTCTTTTCTCTATTATTCTTAGCATACCTTAAAGTATGGAGTTATTCAGAACATCAATGCCTGCCTGGATCACATCCTGAACAAAGATGCGGCATCGGCAGAGATGGAACACAAGGCAGCAGTGTTGTGGTAAGAGAGCCGGGCTTCAAGCTAGGCTCAACAACTCCCTGAACAAACTACCACTTCCCAGCCTGTTTGTTGCGAACACACAGTCAATAATCAACAAGACTGATGAGCCGAGACTAAGTGTTTTATTTTTCTCAGAAACCTTTTTCTCAGAATCCCCAACCCAGCAGTCGTGCTTGTTGGACAGACTGTTTATCGGGCTGAACAGATGACGGATTAGGGAAAAGGCAAGGGACGCAGCATGTGTATTTATGTGAGTAACTCTTAGTGCACCTCAGTGAACATTACAGAACAGTATTGCATACCGGGCTTGAAGTGTATTAGGCTAAAGTGAAGACCTTTCCATCTACCAAGGGACTTCTCAGCAGCGTTTCTCAGTGCTGTTTACAGTCCCCCAAGCTAATGCTAAACTAGCACTAGCTAAACTGCATGACACGATAAACGGCTATCAAACTCTTGTTCTGATGCTGTGTTAATTATTGCTGGAGACTGAATCACATCAACTGCCTAAATTCTACCAGCAGACTTTCCAACCAGAGGAAATAATACGCTAGATCACATTTACTGCAACATAGCAAAGGCATACAGAGCATCCCAATCCCCCCACCTTGGACACTGTGATAACATTTCTTCTATCATAGAAGCCCCTCATTACCAGGACAACACCAGTATCACAAACAGTCTGGCCTGAAGGTGCCATCATAAATCTGCAGGACTGTTTTGAGAATACTAACTGGATTTTTTTAGGGTGGTGATGGCCTAGTGGGTTATGATACTTGGCTCAGGACCAGAGGTCATGGGTTCAAATCCTACCTTCAGCACCCCACCACTGGATTCCTGAGTAAGATCCTTAACCCCAAGTTGCTCCAGGTAGACTGTGCCCTGTAGTTAGGGAATAGAAGTCACTTTGGATAAACGTGTCTAATAAATGCCATAAATGTAAACAGAACTCTGACAGACTGTTCTGGACTACCATTTTTGTGTGGACAAATGTCTCTACTCATAAGAGCTTCTGAACATTCCTCAATCACAAACAATGGATGAACAGGGATTTTCTAAAACTGTGTGATGGTGCGTTCCACAAAAGTGATTCTGTGGTCTACTCTACAGCCACTAACTTTAAGAGAGGGATCAGAGAAGCAAAGTGGAGCAAGGAGCACTTTGATAACTCTGACTCCAGACGCATGTGGCAAGGTGTTAAATCCATCACGGAATACAAAAATAACAACACTTTAGCTCAGCAGACCCTACACTCCCATAGGATCTGAATTACTTCTTTGAGCGGTTTAACGCTAACTATCAGCATACTACACTGCAGGAGACCTCTAAGGGTGCCTTAGTGCTCAGTGCACATGAGGTGAGGTGAGCTCTAAATCACATTAACCCCCCAAAACCGCCCAGATCGAATGGTATCCCTGGATGCGTTCTGAAACACAGCACAGGGAAACTGATTCTTTACCAGCCTTTTTAACACTGACATGGAACAGGCCACAGTTCACCCCACAGTTCAACCATCATTCCTGTCCAGAAAAATTGAAGGACTATCGTCCAGTGATCCTCATCCCTAATGTGATGAAGTGCTTTGAGTGTCTGAGCCCAGCACATATCAAAAACAACACCCTCAAATCCCTATATGAACTTTGCTTACAGGAGCAACAGATCAAGTGAAAATGCCATTTCATTGGTTCTTCACACTGCCCTGTCACACCTGGAATGACTCGACAGCTGTGCAGATGCTTTTCATTGACTATAGCTCTGCTTGTAAAACCATCCCTCCAGTCAAGCTGCCTGTAAAACTCAACAACCTTGGACTGAATACCCAATTATGCAAATGGATTTTGGACTTCCTTAGTAACAGACCACAGAATGTGCACATTGGCAAACACTCTTTTAAATCCATAACCCTCAGCACTGGTGGGCGGCAGGGATGTGTACTCAGCCCCCTCCTCTACTTCCTTTTCACCCATGATTGTTAACCCTTACATGATTCCAAAATCATTGCAAAGTTTGTAGATGACACAACTGTGATTGGTCTCATATCCAACAACAGTGAGATGGCCTACAGGGAACCTGGAGTGCTGGAGCCATGACAACAATCTCCGGAATTCTAAGAAGACAAAGGAATTCATTCTAGATTTAAGAAGGGAGCATCATGGTGGCCACCAACCCATCAACACTGGAAGAGAGAAGGTAGAGGTAGTCTTTAAATTCCTTAGTGCTCACATCAGCCAGGACTAGTCATTGACCATCAACACAGCAGCAATGGCCAAGAAGGGTCCTCATAAGCTCCACTTCCTGAGGGCACTGAGATAGCTCAGCTATCCCAGGAACTACTCACCCACTTCTACAGGTACACCATAGAGTCAGTCATCACATACAGCATGGTACTCTAACTGCACCTCAGAGAATAGGAAGACCCTCCAGCGTACCATAAAGATGGCTCAGCACATTATTGGCACCCAATTCCCAACTCTGGGGAAGATCGATCACACTTTGTACAGACGAAGGGTGAAAATCATCAAAGATTTGACACACTCTGTACACACACTTCATACTGCAGCCGTCGGGTAAGCGCCACAGGATTTTTAATATTCCAGACATATATATTCTTATTTAACATTAATATATTCCTTATTTTTGTTCGTTTTAAATCTATCTATCTATCTTTTCATATACGCCACTGTAAGGAAAACAGTATACCTGTGTATACCTATACACTGTATACCATTGCTTGTCCAGTCAGCTGTATATTAAATGCTAGCCTGGCCTCTGCCTGTGTGCACGTGCAAGCTTTTGTGTCTTTTGATGGGCCTGAGAGGTCAAACACTGTGTGGCAAGCTGCAGGCTGTGGCTCTTTTGGCTCTGCTCTGCCAGGCTTTGCATGTCTTCATCCATGTGTGCAGCATACCTCTCCTGGTGATAGGAAGGGAAACAGAAGGTCTCTCCTCACTAGGGGCTGAGCTGTCACATCTGAGAAAAGTTTGGCTCTGTGCCCACCAGTGGAGGCGCACCAGACAGCATCCTCACTGTTTGGTGAGGCTACTTCTCCATCCATCACTTCTCTCACCTCTTTAAAGCGAGGCAATATGGCTGGAAATATTTGTCTATACTCCTATTCAAGGAAGAGTTGATAAAAAAAAGAAAATCTGTTGGCATAAACACGTAAGATATATCCATAAACAGACGCTAAATTTTATGCACAAAGCAAATGACTGCAGGCCCTGAGGCATGTTGAATTGCAGACATCTTGGCTGTTTCAAGAGGCCAGGTTTTGCTAAGCATGAGTGCACTGCATGAGGAGGAGGAAGGCTTGGAATCACTTCACTTCCTCTAAGAGGCACATTAGCAGGCTGGAGGCTTACATTAGCTCAGGGATTTGAACAAATAACTAAATAAAGCACAGAGAGAAAGTTTTTTTTTCCTGACGCACCTAAGAGGTGTGTTCAAAGCCAAGCTATTAAATTAGATTCACTGAATCGTCTTTCATCTCACTTGGCAAAACAGATAATGCCATTTATTTATTAAGCATAGGATGGTCGGGAAGCCAAACTGAGAGGTCAATCATAAATATTTTACCTGCAGTGTTTACATGAAAGCCCACATCTCAGGCTGCTTGGTTGTCCAGGTAAGCAGACAGAATAAACAAAAGTGAGAAAAAAGTGCCTTTGTGATCCTTGCCACTATTCCAGTCTCTTTACCATGAAGTATTACTCTGCATCAGTGACTGAATATATGGTTTCATGCATGGAGGGCCAGTGTGTGGAAACTCATAGAGATGACTTCTCTCTCTCTCTCTCTTTTTGAATCTCTCTCGTCTCCTCCTTTCTTTCCGTGCCACTCTGGAGGTGGGTCAGCTAGCTAACGATCCGCTGGGCCTGTTAACCTCCCCAGTGGGGTTCAAACTCAGTTCAGGCCTGTGCTCACACGAAAAACGGAGGAAGAAAAAGACCTGCACTGGGCAGAGAGGCCCTGGAGTAGCGCAGTATATTACTACAATATTGTTCAAGTTGCTAACCTCTGGTAGATTAAATCCACTAATAGCAAAAACACGGCATAAAGACGGGGTCCTTCACAAAAGGACAGTTATGAAGAAGTGTCTTGAGTGTTTTAATCAAAGACACTCCTAGCAGTTTTAGTACTGTACTGCAGCAGGTGTGCCTATCGTCAAGCAGTCCATTTCAATTTTTCAAACCCTTAATGATGAAAGCATTCAGAGTGTGAGCTATAAAAACAGCTTTAGCAAATGTGACATCTTTACTGATGCCCACTTATCTGGCACCATTCTTCTCTTCACCAAGAAGCCGTGCTGCTTTTGTTGTCAATAGCAACACATTTCAGGAATTTTCTGTCAAACACAATAAATATATCAAAAACTGGCGTTCCCTCCTCAATGAATTCATTAATAAATCTGGATCGTCGCTGACAGGATGATGCCAACGCACCATTTATAAGGGCATTGTGCAATCTGATATTTATTCATCTATCCATTCATCCTACTTGCACTGTTATTTATTTATTTACGCAGTATAATTACTTTAAAGTGGCCTGGCAGCACAATTTGTAAGCAATTTATTATTTACAGGCTGTAATAAAACATTCACATTAAGGCCTAGCCACTCTATCAGTACTTGCCTCTGTAGAGGAAGGGATGGGACGGGCAGCATGACAGCCTATCTGGGTTTGTGCTTACAGAGCAGTGATAAAACTCATGTATTAAATGCAGACTAAACATGACACACTGGACTTTTGCTGGACAGTGTATTAAAAACCATTATTGTGGTGCACTGGCACTACTTTATGGAGCTTTACTTTTGGAAGTCTTTAATTTGTACTACACATCACAGAACTTTTGCATTCAGTTTAAGAAGCATACATTTCTCCCTCTCATTTTCAGCAAATACAAAATATAGACCAGGTTCATTTTTCCCAAGGCCAGCACGCTCCACGCCCAAGCAGTCGCGTCTGGAAAGCAAGAATGGCTGGCCCTTATAAATCACCAAATGAGAGCAGTGATAGTTTGCAAGGTGTTTGTGAGAGATAGGGTTTTGTAGTGGGGGAGCTGGAGTGTGAACATGGTGTGTGTGTGGGGAAGGGGGGTGATCGTTTGGAGTCACGACTCCTCTGTCCCTGGCCACCTGTGGTGGGGAGAGGCCACAGTGTTGGCAGGTGGTGGGCCACTTGTGGCAGGTGAGGAAACAGCCACATCCAGCTGGTACCTCAGACAGGGCAGGGCCCTCAGGGAGAGGACTGACGAGTGGTCATGGTGGTGAGTGTGGGGGGTGGAAGGTTAGGGCCAAAGGTGTGTCTGTGGTGGGTCTTAATACCATAACTTGCACCTGCGTCCCTCAGGAATGAGAACAACAGGGCGATAGCCTACAGATCCATACCTGAAGGCTCAGCTGGTTCCATATACAATGAAACAGATTCATGTGTGCCAGTATTTATGACTGAGCAAAAGACTCTCTTTGTAACTACCAAAGGATAAGTGCACTTTTTTTAGAAGCTTTAAACAGCAGAATTTCTAATTGTTTTAAAAATTCTCCAAATTGGAATTGCCTGCGTGGAAATCTTGCTGTCAGTCAAGGTGTCCAGGAAGGACTTGTTGTCCATTAGATCAGGGTAAACACATGATGCTACTATGAGCACATAATATTAATGTATTCGGATTTGACCATACCTATTAACTATTAACTATTAACTTACTCTGGCAGGTTTTAACACCTACATTTAAAAATAAAATGATTCATATTTTATGTCTCTTGATACAAATAGTTATGGAAATATGGTGTTAGTGCTAAAGTAGGAGGAGAACAAGGCAACTAAATTGAACAGGAACATTAGATGAACATGTGCATTAGATGCCTCAGCACACAGGGTAGCAAATAAAGAAAAGTGGCCCGTTATAGTCACGCATGAACACACCACAGCACATAATATGACATTCTTTCTCTGCAGTTAACCCATTCATCAACCGAAGCAGTGGGCAGGCAGAAATACAGTGCCCAGGGAGCAGTGTGTGTGTGGATGGTACCTTGCTCAAGGGTACCTCAGTGGTGCCACGATCCGCAACTTCTGATAGCAGGGCCAACACCCTAACCACTAGGAAACTTGCTTCTCTTTTTAGTAAATGATGACACTCCATGTGGTCTCTTCTTTACACAGACAGCAGAGTTTTTTTTTACTTACAATTTTAAATTCACTTTGGGTGAGATATTGGACTTTTTAAGCAGTGGAACTGTAATTTATGTATAAGCTAAATGAAACCCTGCTTTAAAGTGAATACAACACCTTGTATCAATATTATAATGTGTATTTGTACATTAAATAAGTTATTACTATGTGCACATTTACTGTTATGATTAGTATATACTGTATATTATATTAGTTATAACCACTGTACTATTTACTTTGTTTCCCAACCCTGTTCCTGGAGGCTCCATCGTCTGCATGTATTTGTGTCCATTTTAGAATACACTTGATATTAATTAATTAATTAATTAATCAATTAATTAATTAATCTTTCCTGGGTGGATGCATGAAGTAATGATTCCAAACTTTTGAACAGTATTATATAGGTTCCCCTCATCTAAGCTGAAGTATCTGTTCTCAGACAGAAGGTAGAGATTCTCAGAGAGAAGGTAGAGAGAGCTTTGTGAATAGTGAGGGGGTGTGTGTGCTGCCAGACTTTACAGCACTTCTAAGAGCACATGGCACGCTCCTGCCTTAACCCAGACCAGAAGGACTCACAAAGCTCATCATGTTGAAAATAATTAATAACACATTTAATAAATAGCTCCTGAGCTACTGATGTACTCTCACCATCTGTTACTGTATAATGTTCCTCTTTTTATTAATGTGATACAGCCATTAGATGGCTATGGAGATGACATAATAATGCATGGCATCATTCAGATGCGATTTGTCTCCTCAAATTCCAATCTGGTGCCCTGTTCTTTTTCTTCATTTTTTTCCACCCATCTCTGGTGACTGATTAATCTGGCACATTTTAGGTAAGGACTTCAGCCATAACCTTGTTAATAAAATGATCACAATTAGTAGTAAGAAAACTGCCTCAGGCCGACAGTTAATGTGTTGTTTTGTGGCATTTGGTCAAGCAAGGATGATAGCACTGACGCAGGATATGAGGAAATCATGTCATACAGTCTGCTAGTGCAGACTATAAGATGTGCTTCTATAGTAAATGTGAGATAAGCATGCCTTTGAGACAGCTTTTAAAGGATGAAGTTGTGCACTGAATCAGCACCGAGGGCCTTTTTAGCCACCCAATTGCATTTCAGCCTAGCTAAACGTGCACTGTGTCTGCTCTATAAAATCATTGCTTGATCTTATACGAGTTGTCTAATACGTGCATGTTGATTTTAAGGCTAGAATACTTTTCAAGGGCACTTTAAATGGCCAAGAAATAATTGAAAATAAAAACATGTAAATATTGTTTGGTTGATGTTATGCTCTTGTGTTTTTTTTTGGTTTTTTTTGTATTCTTTTTCCCCATACACTGCCTTGTGCATCTGTTATCAAAAGGTGTTCCCAGGGTTAAAGAACTAGATTGCTATGCCCTTTAAAAAGTATAATAATTTATGTGGAAACACTGCAGTTTACAATGGATGAATAGCAATTTCCACTCTGCTGGAAGTGCCTTGGTCTAGAGGAAATCATTGATGGGGAGGCCATAGATGCCAATCTAACATGGCATTCTGGCTGGGGAGGCAGAATGGAATGCTAACAGACAGAGAGATTTCATTTTATTTCTTTATGGTTGGCACTTCCATTTCTCCCGGCATACACGCTTACTCACTGACAAGGAAAAGCAGCCAAACACTGCCTCTCATCTAGCCACGAGTGCTGGACCCTCAGGACAGAAACGTCAACGAGAGAGAGGTCATGAGGTGAACACTGTATATTCTTGTTGAAAGCCCATGTATGTGCAGCCAGACTCAAATATCACGTTAGGAAATGTCAATCAGTTCATCAGTGGATTTGTTCTTCCTCTGAGCTTTGCATCAATGGTAACAACAGAAAATATAAAAGGTCTAACTTCATGAGCACGGCATCACAGGGGCAATAGGGGTAATCAGTCACTTTGTGTTACATCACAGATGGCGGGTCAAGGAGAATGGATCCCTGGTTCTCCTCTGACTGTGCAAGAAACACACACACACACACACACACACACACACACACACACACACACATATATGTCTCGTCTTCACAGATGTAACTGATTTAGTGGAAAGGCACTTATGATCTTGTACTGCAGTTCGGAGATATGAAATACTGCATTAGAATTCCACTGTGGTCTCCTCTATGTACAGTACATCAGCTGATGAGCTTTCAGTAGCTGTTCAGTGCCAAAATGTTCTGGTTGCACCATCATTTGGGATGTCACTTTGTTCCCCCCAGCTGACCACATTTGGGGATTCTACATATGTGATGTACTGTATAAACATTAGGGCCCAGGTTTGTATGAAAAGTGCTTCTTTTTTTCATTATTTTTGACAAATATAAGGGAAGGATACTCCATCACACCTGGCATGTCCAGTATATGTGGAAGTGTTGATGAATAATTCTACACTTGCTTTCTGCATCTCAATAAGGTCTACTACACCATCACAAATAGATTTCATCTTGCAATTTACATAAGGTCAGGGCCACAGCTGATGACCTGACCAGGAACTATAGCAAACAGACATGATTGACAGCCAGTTCCTTGTTGAGTTCACTACCTTGCACCACAAAGACTTGTAATCAAATGACCTCTCACCTATTTTTTCTTTTGATGTTTTTTAGTAATGAGGATACATTTTAATAGTCCAGAGGAGGCTTTTGAAGCAATAGTTTATTATTCACCCTCCTCAGTAAGACAAAATATGCTGGGTTTTTCTCTCTCCCTACAGACAGCCTCGAATGGTTTGTCGTTGCAGTAGTGCAACAAAAGCAGGGTATATGACTGCCATAAATAAAGGTTGACTAGTCAAAGCTTGGATTGCACCCTTCCTGGACAAAAGGGTCTTGCTGGACCGAAGAGGATGGATCCGAGACAGAGCTTCTTTGTGATCACAGCCAAGTCTGGAGCTGCAGATAGACTTGTTCCAGCTAGTGGCCTCCTCTGTTGCTGAGCAGAGGAGCTGGGGGGGAAGGGGTTTGTCAGACGGAAAGAGGCTAAGGGCTGTCTGGGTTGTCTGAGTGGGGTGTCAGTGGGCATGGTGGTGGTCGTGAATGCCACAGGGATGTGGAGTCTGAAGCAGTTAAAGAGCCCATATTGTGGAAGTTCCAGATTTATCTATTTACTTATTTATTTGGATGTTTGTTTCTTTATTATCATTATTATTGTTTTATTATGGTTTGTAGCACTTGTTTTATTGTACGGTGTCCTTGTGTGCCAGAAAGGCGCCTTTAAATAAATAAAATGTATTATTATTATTATTATTATTATTATTATTATTATTATTATTATTAATAAGCTATAGTCATAGTATTTGCAAATATGAATTATAAGTACAGCATTAATATTATCAGAAATAAATGCGCTTGAAACAATTTGGTATAATCAGAATATTTAACTGAGCAAAAAAAAATCAAAACAAAAAAAACGAACTCAAATAATAGTTAAATAATCCAAACACAAAACGTACCCAAGGCATAATTATAGGCACCTTTAATTGTAATTTAGTACCTTGGGCAACAATGACAGCCACTAAATAATTCTTGTAACTGTCTAGAAGCTTCTCACAACCATTTCCCTGCTACCTTTCATCGCTAGACATTCAAGTTTGCAGAAGTTTTTCTGAAGAAGTTTTTTCAACAGCAGATTTCACCTCTCGCCAAGGATTTCAAATGGGGCTAGAACAGTTTTCCTTTTAACCATTCATCTGTGCTGCTGGATGTGTGCTTTTGGGTTGTAGTTTTCTGATACACTGGGTAACATATTCACTCAATACCCGAAAAGTTCTCAGATTTATTTGATATATTCAGTGCCTCCAGTACCAAAGTTAAAGCAGCCCCACAGAATGATAAAATTTCCTCTATGCTTTACTGTAAAGTCTTCTTTACTTTATGGGCTTTGTTTTTTTGCTTAAAAACAAACTTATACACTAGAATCCCAAAAAGCTCTATTTCATTGGTACATAAAGACTGTAGCCTATCTATGAATGTTTTTTCGTAAAAATGGATCTATTATCTATTATCTATTATCACCTTTCAGTCAGCGTTTGCCCATGGAACCCTAATTGGTATAGTGTGTGGCCTGAAACCAGCACTTTAAATTGCTCCTGTTCAGCCTGAAGTTATTGCGTAGCATTTTTTTCCCACAATTCACACCAGCCTTCACAGACTTTTCACACTTACGTTTTTCTTAGTGCCATGATCTGGAAGCAGTTTTATAACTGTGAAAATTATTTTAGCCACTGACATACCAACGTAAAGTGCTCCACTGAATGCCACAGACAATCCGTCTTTCTCATCACAATCATAGTCTATAACCCCTGCCTCTGTCACACATCCTCACAATAATCTGTGCAATAACCTGATGTTACTTAATTGTGCAATTTCTCATTGGGTTTAAATCTTTATTATTATGTACAAAATCGTATAATGTCCAATGTACAATATCATGTACAGCTTTATTATTGGGGGCTGAATCATTTCATGATGTGCAATATCTTCTTATAATCCTATCATGTGAATATCACTAATTATGTGAATATCACTACTTATTTATATACTACTGATCTTTACCATGCGCAATAATGTACTCCTAAATACTATTGGTGTCGTTAGTAATTCATTTAATTAGTTATTTACTGAAAGTTACTTATTGTCACATTCGTGCCACTTCTGCCACAACCCAGTGGTTAAGCTCACTGGAGTTCTGAGCTGGGGATTCCCTGTCACACCCCTACTTTGTCTGCCTCATGGTATGTCCCAGTATGTGAGGTATGTGCGTTGCTCATATTCTCTCCACTGATTACCTGCTAACATGTCTTGTCTGGTTTATCAAATCAGTGATTAGGGTGGTGATAGGTTGGTGGTGGAGTAGTGGGTAGGATACTTGCCTCTGGACCAAGAAGTCATGGGTTTGAATCCTACCTTCACTATACCACCTCTGGGTTCCTGAGCAAGACCCTTAACCCTAAGATGCTCCAAAGAGATTGTCCTCTGTAGTTAGGGAATAGAAGTTGCTTTGGATAAAAAGTGACTGCTAAATGCCAGAAATGATTATTTGAGTTGTTTGATTGGTTCTTGTGTTCTTCCTTTAAAAGCCTAGCCAATCCAGAAGTCGTCGGTCACCTGCATGCTATCTGGACGAGAACTGTGGTCTCTTCTGTAGTAAGAGGTGAAACCCAAGCATTGGGACTGTGTCAGTGTCAGACGGAGGTGCTGAACAGGTCCCTTCATCATGAGTCCAAGAAAGAGACTCCTTGTGTTTTGTTTTGCGAAGTCTTAAGTGACTATTTGTCAGCTTTATGCCAATTAAGATACGTTTGAGTTAAGTGACTATTTGTTAGCTTTGTGGCAATTAAGATACGTTTGAGTTCTGTTTAACTCTGTTTAACTGCATCTGTGCCCTCTTTTCCTGGGCCAACATGACAGTTATCTATAGAATTTGTACCTCTCTCTATAATCATGTGAAGTTTTTTACCAAATACAAAAGGATCTCACTTGACATTAACTGCTCTCATACAAAATGCTTCTTTTGTGAATTTGGGGGTTTACTGTATATTGTGTTTTTTAATTTCAGTATGTATTTTTTTCACTGTTATTGTTCATTAACTTTTATTAAATATTTTAATGTTACAAGCATAGTTCAGCCATCATTAAGTCCTGCCCCTTCATCCTGAAGTTATGGGAAGTATTTCCTTTTTGTTATCAATGTAAGTACAATACAGAGCACCCAACAAGAACAGAGGTAATTTATAAAGTGGCAAAAATCCTTTTTAAAAAAAAAAGGATTAAGAAAGGTTGGAAAATGGTCTTGTGAAAATAAATTCTTTTTTTGCACACAAACCCACACAAATGTACAAACAAAAACATAATGAAATATGGGATATAGGCCCTTTAACGCCTTCTGGCATGTCCTGTTCATCGGCATATCCTCTTGATAGACACTGGTAAGAGAAAGAATGAGCTTGTTAAATGGAGCGAAAGCTATTGCCTACATTGGTGGCATATTTTATGCAGCTCTTTAAAAATGTATGTTTCTGACAGGCATTAACAGCACACTTTTAATGAATCAACAGAGCACTGTCAAGGTACTTTTACAAGGACTCTGAAAGACACCTAAGTGTCATGCCATAAAGTCGTTACCTCCTTTAGTTCTCATCAGCACCCCTCTAGAAAGACCTGCTGAATTAATGCCATCCTTTATGCTCTGGCTCGTTCATACAACCCTGGCCCCTTATGTAATGAGTTGTAATCAGCCTAATGTCCTTCAGATACCTCTATCTCTTTCTCCTTCTCTCTCTCTCTCTCTCTCTCTCTCTCTCTCTCTCTCTCTCTCTCTCTCTCTCGCTCTTGATTTCTTGCTTTCCCTCGCTCCTTTGGTTGCTTTCTATGGCCTTTGAAAGCAAAGGAGTGTCCTGACTAACCATCAGTCAAAACTTAAATTATTATGTATTACCTCTCTCTCTAAGATCATATGACATTTGCCAAATACAAAAGGGTCTCACATGACATTAACATCTACTCTCATACAAATTGCTTATTTATTGTGGCCATTAGGCAAAGTAACAAGGATATATTTGAATGTACAGTGAATTTGAATTTTGTGAATACAGACAAAACTCTTGACTATGGACAGTCAACAATGACCAAAGACAAGCAAACTGAAAAAATGAAGAATTCATAATACTGCTTAAAAATTTTAAAACTATTAACAAATTAAACATTGATGCATTATTAAAAATGAATATATTAAAGCATTATTGAAAGACTAAAGCAATATTAGCTAAACACTCAAATCTATTTAAAGTATTGTGTTTAAAGAATGTATTTTAAGCAGGGGCACTATCCTAAAATAGTAAGACACTACCTGGGGATAGCTTTTTAATTGTTTCTTTTAGATATCAAAAATAGTCATCATGAGTTTTATTTTATTTTAATAGATAGTTCTGTAAACAATTGCATTTATATATAAAATAAAAGATAATCCACTTAAATGTGAATACATTTACTATTTTCAAAGCTAAATCTGAGTTTAGTCTTTAGGTTGTCTTACAACGGTTTTACAGAATGTCATTGAAATGTCAGTTTATTTTTTTTACTTAAAAGAAACAATTAGGAAAATTAGGTTTCCATTTTAGTCTATCATTAGCAATGCATTAGTAAATTCCTGTAAAATGTTATAGCAATTACTATCTAAAATGTAATAAACATAGATATTTTTGGTGCTTATAGGAATAAAAAGATTTTAATGAAAAAATGTTTAAGAATGGGCCTCATAACAGATTTTCTTTGACATATGACATGAATGTTCCAGGTGTGAGTGGAGCTAACCCTTCATTAAAGTAGTTGCTTTTTAAATTATCTGAAAAATAGGGTTTCATTTTATTTTCACTCTCAGTACGAAACAGATCACAAAAAATAATTTTTGTTCTTCCTTCTGGATATTAACATTTCATAATTTTATGTCATGGCTGCTGAGGCAAAAGGATGCACACATAGACTGGGGTTTGAAATGCAAAACACAAAGTCTTTAATGAACAACTCCAAAGTCACTGTGCTGAGAGGGAACACCCAGTCACACACAGTTTAACTAAGTTGTCCTTGACAATCAGAGAACCTTCATTCTGCTTGAGAAACTATCAAAGGACTCTAATACTTTTTGCACAAACACAGCAATCCCAGCTCAAAGTTCTACTCAGCTGCTCTGACAGTCCTTCCAAGCTCTGGGGACTCTTTCTGTGATACTCATTCAAGTCTGTTTGAAGCACAGAGAGAGAAAGAGAGAAACAGTGCAAACACACAAAACCTCTGATGAACACCTTGAACCACTTCTCACTTTGTTTCATTCAGAGTGATATGGTTTCTATACGGCTTTCATATGTCACACATCTGTGCCCAGAGCTGCCCCTTAGTACTCTGGCGATGGACTCTGTGGCAAGCGTAACTGAGATGGCCCAGACATGACAGTACCCCCCACCCCTTGAGCACCAGCTTCGAGAGAGGGGTAAGGGGTAACCCCAGCCACTCTCAAAGTCACCCAAAGATGTCAACATTGACCCTGTCTTCCCATAGACCCTGGTCTCTGTGGAGGACGCCTGCAAGAATGAGACTGGTTTCTATGGAAGTCATCCTTCAATTCTTGACTTAGTACCTCCTTGGCCGGCACCCATCACCTCTCCCGGGGACTGTAACCCTCCCAGTCCACAAGGTACTTGGCATCGACGAGAATCCAGGAGAAGTTTCACCTGGTAAGCTGAGGTCCCCTCAATGCAAAGAGTTCAGAGTGTACTTCGCTCAGCTGAGAAACTCTGCCCAGTAGTGCTGTTGTCCATGGCAGTATGCCAAGAGGAATCTGCTTAATTCCTGCCATTCAGACTGACTGTTTAATTCAGGGTAATACCCCCAATTTCTTAAAAAACACCCAATTTCTTAAAAAAACGTCACAAAGTCTACAGCAATATGAGACAATGGCCCCTGTGGTCAAAAGTCAAAGTCAAAGTCAACTTTATTGTCATCTCTGCTATATACTGTGCAGGTACATAGAGAGACGAGACGACGTGG
>JBBPDC010000023.1:9231886-9242445 GCA_037974485.1 Hemigrammopetersius urotaenia
TCTTTTTTATTAAGTGGTGCCTTATTATCCCTGTGGGTGGAAGAAAACCCCTTCTGCTACAACTTTTCTCTGAGAGTCCTCTAAACCTGAGCTATTCTTAAAACAATCCTTT
Organism: Hemigrammopetersius urotaenia; assembly: GCA_037974485.1. NCBI lineage: Eukaryota > Metazoa > Chordata > Actinopteri > Characiformes > Alestidae > Hemigrammopetersius > Hemigrammopetersius urotaenia. The sequence goes on from JBBPDC010000023.1 coordinate 9,231,999, forward strand.
CTCCAGGGTGCCACAATTGAAGCCATGATGCACAACGTGCTGCCATCATCCCCTGCCTCCTTAAACAGCAGGTACTGTCACAGGGTCTTCTCCAAAGAGCTGAGGGGGATGGATTGAAAACACTAGGCCTCTCCTTGCCTGGGGCAACCTGCACTAGCTAGAGTACTACCTGAGTCACCCCTGTTTGGCCAGGACTTCGAGCCAGAGAGCGCATCAGGTGAACGGCATGTCGCTATGGTAGCTCACTTACCCTGATTGCTCCAAGCTATTTGAAAGAGTGCCTGGAGCTAAAACACTCTCTGAGAGTTACCACATAAAATCCCTGACTTTGTTCATGTGCCCTGGGGCAAGAGATGGTGAATGGGGGAGTTAGAAAAGGCCATGAAGGTAACCAATTATGGCTCGCAGAGACATATAAAGACATATATTTAGATATTTTTACTTGCAGAAAACAATCAAAACTGAATCAGGTTTCGGCTTAATAACATAAATGTACAACATAAATGTACAAAAATATTTCTGTTTTGGTGCACTTATTATTTTTTAACAAAACAGAACATCACCATGTAGAGGCAAGAGGAGAGGGACACAGAATCAGAGGAGTAAATAAAGAGGGGGGAGTTTTAAGTTGCACAGGTACACATGGTGCAAAAGGGCCAAAGTCCCTTTACAATCGTTCTTGATGGGCCCTCTAAAATCTCCTTTAGTCTCCCATATAGATACTGATGATTTTTATATACTTTACCAGTCAGTATCACCTGTGGACAGCTTATTTATCCATCTATGGTAACCATTTTTAGAACCTAAACTACTTGATAGGTTTGTGCTGTAATCATTATGATGATGATGATGATGATGATGATGATGATGATGATGATGATTATTATTATTAGTATTATTATTGTTATTATTATTATTATTGTTGTTACTTATTTGAAAATGAATGTTTTGTGAGTCAGATTCAAATCTGCACACAGCCCTTGTCTTGACCTCTCCCACACACAGAAAGAAATATGTGCAGTTCTAAAACTTTACTCCTCTGAGCAGCATCTGAAATATCTCCCATGAATTTAGTCTATTTCCTTCCATGGCATCAGCAGCAGGAGCGAAGCAGGGAGTGGAGATTAGGGCATTAAGGCCCAGGCTTGGCCCATGAGCACTGGCTGGTGTTATAAGTTGAGATAAACTGTGCACGTTTGGATCTGTGGATTGCAGTAGAGTGAATCAGCCAGATGCACAAGGGTGTCTGTCCATCAACGAGCAGACCTTTCCCACATGGCGACAGGCTCTAGTGAACCAGACAATTGCAATGTAGCCAAGTGAGAACAGGGTAAGATGGAGTCATGTTCATCTGCAGGAGCTGCTCCGATGAGTGCCACTGCCGAAGCAACTGCTTTGATCTTGGAAGATCCGTAACTGCTGGCCAGTTACTGCAACTACTTTACATTACAGTCTTCTTCAAATATCAGTACGAGGATGGTCTAGGTGCCAGACCAAGATGCAAATAACCAATAAAGATCAGGCAAAAGAGAAAATATAATTTGAAACTTGTCTATAAAGATCGGGCAAGAATATACATAATATTATTATTTAAGTTTGAATAACATGCACGGGCTGACTGATACTGTTTTCAAAGAAATAAACACTTTGATATATAAAAATAATAATAATATAAAAAATTTAATTAAAGTTGTTTTGTTGCTATGCTGTGTACTAGTGTGTTAAAACTCGGCATACAAGCTCAGCTTTTTATGCTGCCATTATAATGTGCCAACTTATCAGTAATTATAAAATGTCCAGAATTGTCTGGCACAGATGAAATAAGTAACATTATTAGTGAAACCTTCACTGATATGGACAAAAATCTGTGGTACCTTGATATCACACAATATTATCAACAACTACATTTTAAATTTAAGACATTGCTCCTACTTGTGAGTTTTCCTCTTGCTAAGCAAAAGTAGTGTCATAGCTGACTATTAGCTTCATGTATTTACATTTACGGCATTTAACAGACACTTTTATCCAAAGCGACTCCCATTCCCTACCTCCAGGGGGCAGTCTCCCTGGAGCAACTTGGGTTAAGGGTCTTGCTCAGGGACCCAGTGGAGGTGCTGTAGGTAGGATTCGAACCCATGACCTTTTGGTCTGGAGGCAAATATCCTACCGACTGAGCCACCTCCACCCCAGAACATTCTGCCCTTTATCCTTTTAGAAACTGACCTACTATTAACTACAATCCATTATTAATAGGTCTGATGCTGCTTGTGAAAATGTGCTAAACTAAAATTATTTGTTGTTTTGTACATGTTAACTATCTGCTGTAATGCATGCATATCATATCAGATCTTTTTCAACATACCAGCACTGATAAACATAAGAAAAACACAGCACCACTCTTATCAGTGGGGCTTGAATACATTGAATACATTGAATACATTTGGGGCAGTTGGGTGGCCTAGTGGTTAAGGCATCCGCCCTGCAACCAGAAAGTCTGGGTTCGATCCCCAAGACCACTAGGCACCGCTGAGGTACCCTGAGCAAGGTACCGTCCCCACACACTGCTCCCCGGGCGCCGTGTTCCTGGCTGCCCCCTGCCTCACTTGGTGAATGGGTTAAATGCAGAGGAAGAATTTTGTGCAGTTCACACTGTGTGCAGTGGTGTGTTCACGTATGACAAATGGTCACCTTCACTTTGAGGCCTCAAAGCAAAATGTGACAAGTCAGTGAAGTAAGCTAAAGGTTTTGTCTTCACTGAAATAAATACTTGACCAGTTGCTATATGCAACTTCACTTTCATTTATTTACTCACGTATTCTTTATTGTTCTTTATTATTCTTTTTGTTGCCCAGTTGCACTTGAAATTGCTCAATTACAACATTTTTGAAATGGCTGTCATGTCTTGTTTTGTTTTGAGGCTTCTTCATTTTTCCAAAAGACAAAGCCACAGAACACATGTAACAGCACCAAACCATGCCTCATCCGATGAAATCAACAGAAAGATCCTTAAGCTAGCAAAAAAAACTACTTAGTTACTGAGTACCTAGTAAGGAATTGGTAGCCCATATATACGTTTATGGGCTAATAATATTTGAAGATAATATTTTGTGTCAAGGTTGTGATAAAATGCTCACTTGCATTCTTCTGTGCCATGTTTTCAACACATTTGCCCAGTGTGCATTTGTGTCTGAGAGGGAGCATGTGTGTGTATGAGCTGTTCAGTTTGTCAGCACCTTTAAAGTCCATATAATCAGGGGCACTATATTGTGGACCACCACCCCTCAGTTGTGTTATTAAACCCTTGTCCTTCAGGGCGGGGAGATGCTGGCTTGATGGAGAAGCGAAGAATGGGGAGCTGTTCTGTCAGTGCAGACTGGATATGTGGGGGGCCAAAGGAGGCTGACATGGACCTCTTTGTGTGATGAATCTCCCGGGGCTTGCGCTGGTTCAGCACCTAGTCCAGCGCAGCCTAGCAGCAAGAGGAACTCTAAAGATGTGCACACACACACACACACACACAGGCTTTCAGCGCTGTATGCCTTTCAGAAGCCCACTCCAGACAGGCGAAGTGTGGAGGGTGCCTTCTTTGACGCTGATGGAGACTGACACGATCAACCAGCAGATTGTGCTGTCTGTAATCACTAGCCAAACCCTGTGATCTGTCCAGGGACTAAACTGTCTCACTAAAATATTTAGCATGTGTTTTGATTCAAATCATCCACAGAGGCAGAAATGCTATGAAATATTCAGAGCAGAAAGCTCGGGTTGGGCTGTTGATCTACAGGACACGCATCCATTACATTCTTTTATCAAATTTTCTTATTTTTTCACATTGCCACTGCCACTTTATACAAGTGTAAATCTCTTGTTATCACAACTTAAGTCTGTTCACCACTAAAGATCTATTATTTGGTTTTGATTCAAAATTAGTCCTAAAAATAAAGTTTCTGATGAGAAATGTTTACATAGTTGTAGATTGTAGACAACAATTTTATATTTAAAATTTGACTAAACATTTTATTCAGTTTTAATCAGTTCATTTTTTTTAAATGTGTTTAAAATATATTCTAAAATATATTCTAAAACCAATGCAGCTGAATTTAGATATAAACATTAAAACTTTATTAATCCCAAGGGAAGATTCCTCTGGGAAATTCAGAATTTCCCTTCTGTGACAGTCTTGCCCCTTCTGTTCCACATCTGTCTCTCCCCAAACATTACCTTAACATAGTGAATGTTGTGTAATATCTTGCTTCTAGTGTTATTTTGACAAGATTTTTAATGTTTATGTTTATAAATTAATTTGACCCTGCATGTGTGTTTGTCTAAATTTGTCCTTCGACCTGTATGTTAACCAGAATATCACTAAAGCCTGCATACAGCTGTCATGGCTGCCAGGGTGAAAGGACGCATACACAGAGCTAGGAATTAAGGAATATAACTGAAAGTCTTTACTTTTTTCCAGAACTCAAATCAGCCACACGCTGGATGGGATTGTCCCAATACTCGCAGCCTCTGCTCGGTGGAGGACCGTCCTCCTGCTGCTACTTTTCTCACAGGCTCTCAGCCTCACTCACTAGTCCCGTCTCTTAACTCTCAGCATCTCCATGGCTCTGCTCATCTCTTCCACTACTCCCGGTTTCACTTCTGATGCTTCGGGTTGGTCTGTAGGAAGCACACAGAGAAGGAAGGAAACATTGGGCAATACAGTTTCTGGTTTTCGCTAAGAATCCCTTCCCACTGGAATTCCACAAGGGCAATATGGTTTCGTTCTCAGTCAGACTAGAGATTTCTTGTTCTCCACTTTCACCCAGGTATGTGAGCGATCCCACACAGAATATGGGAATCGACTGGCTTTTCTACTGCTACTCATTCACTCTCAATCAATCACACAACGCCACATTCACACCACTCATCATTGAAAAAACTCACTCAACTGGACACATCACGAGCACCAGGCAACCCAGCCTCCCTCGCATTAAACCTAACTTGCCTAGTTACTAGTTACCATTCACACACACATACTCATGCACACCCTTGTACTTCCCAAGCCGTCACCCCACTAATTCAAGATTCTTTATTTATCACATGTGTAGTCATACAAGTACAACACACTGTGATGTGGATCCTGAACCGCTCTTTACTGACTGTGTAAACATTATAAACAATAAGTAATTTTTTAGTTTAAAGAGATCTGGAAATTTACTAAAACACAGATAAAATCAGAGATGAGTACAAGTAGATTTAAGTACAAAAGTAAGTAAAATTAAAATTTTTTTAAATATAAATCTGAGATTTGTGCATTGTGCCATAATAGCGCAGCAATATAAAACAGAGTGAACAAAGTGACTAAGGTGACTGGTTCTGTTGTGTGTGCAACTGAGATGGCCCAACCGTTACAACAGCTTTCTGAATGGCAGTATACACAGACAGCAATGCAAGGCATAGCCTGATATACCAAGTAATTTGAGACTACACAACTTCGGCGCATTTAATAATAATATCTGACCCTGATAATATCTGGCCCTACTCCCCTACTACTCATTAATGTCGTAGTCCATTTGGTTGCAGCTTATGCATTGATTAACAATCTTCTAGACTGTTGAATGCAGTAAGTAAAAAGCCTTGGTGTGAGTCTTTGCCCAATGGTAGAATCAGTGAGGTGAATTCCCATGACATCTGACATCACTGTATCTGTGCCCACAACAGCTAACAGCGGGATGATAAAGAAACTTCATTTCATTTCAATTTCATTGCTTTGTACATGCCAGAAATGAGTAAATGCTAGGTATAAATTAGAATAAAAGTGATAGGTTGAAAAAAAGGAGAAAGATACAATCCTTCCATTACCTATGTGTGATATTAGTTAAACAAAATATGTTGTGCAGTCTACTTCTGTTCCTGTCCTGTTTAGTGGCTGCTCCATACCAGACTGTGGTGGAGTGCAGGACAGACTGCAGTGTTGAACTGGATCAGCAGCTCCTGTGGAAAACGTACATTCCCAGTTGTCTCAGGAACTACATCCTCTGCTGGGTCTTTTTGAGGATGGAGGAGATGTTGATCTCTCACTTATACAGTGGTACCCAGGAATTTGAAGGTCTCCACAGAAGAAACCAAGTTGTCTGATATATGTCACAGGGGCCGGGTCTAACCGGCTCCCGTGATTTACCTCGGGGGCAGCAGGGACAGGACAGGCAGGCATCCATAGCTTCAGGCTCTGTATTAAACGTGAAAAAAAGAAACAGAAATAAAGACCTGGCTCAGGGGCTGCTACAAACAGGAACATGAAAACAGGCATAAACATAAATGAGGTGATGGACAGACAAGTGAGGGCTACACAAACAGAACTTAAATACAGAACATAATCAGTGCACAAACACAAGACACCTGGAAACACAAAACAGACATGAATGTCAAAATAAAAGTCCCAAAAGGTAAACACAAAACAGTGACCCCTGGTGGCCACTGACCGAGCCGTGACAATATGGTGAGGGGGAGCAGTGTTGATGGATGTCTCCTGAAGTTCACTGCCATCTCTACTGGGCTTGTTCAGCTCCAGGTTGTGCTGACTGCATCAGAGTGCCAGCTGCTCAACTTCCTGCTGATATGCAGACCCATCATCATCCTGAATGAGTCCAGTGATGTTGGTGTCATCTGCAAACTTCAAGAATTTAACAGCTGAGTTCTTGGAGGTGCAGTCATTGGTATAGCAGGAGAGGACACATGCTTGAAGGGGTCAAACACTGAGGGACCGTGTTTCTCCCAAACCCTCACTTTCTATTTCCTGTCTGTTATGAAGCTGATGATCTACTGACAGGTACCAGGTAACATATTGAGCTGGAAGAGTTTGGAGGATTTAGGCACAATGCCAAACTAAAGTCCGCAAACAGGAACCTGGCATTAGTTCCCGAATGGTCGTAGTTTTGCAGGATGTAATGCAATCCCATATTCACTGTATCATCCACAGACCTGTTTATCCAGTAGGCAAACTGCAAGGGGTCCAGCTGGTGTCCTGCAATGTCCTTCAGCTGGGCTAAAACCAGGCATTCAAAGGATTTCATCACCACAGACATCGGGATGACAAGTCATTTAGCCCTGTGATAGCGGTTTTCTTGGGGACTGGAATGATGGTGGAGCCCTTGAAGTAGGAGGGAACTTCACACAGCTCCAGGGTTCTGTTGAAGATGTAGGTGAAGAGCCAGGAGCCTGTTGATCAGCATAGGTTTTAGGCAAGAGGGTGATACACTGTCTGGTCCTGGTGCTTTCTGGGTTTTCTCTTTCGCGAACAGCTGTCTCACCTCATCTTTGTGTATTCTGAGTTCCAGGGGGTACAGTGGGGGGGGGGGTGAGCTAATCTGCCAGGTGTTTGTTTGCTTCAGCAAGGGGTGGGGGTTGTCTGTAGATGGTGATGTCTTGCAGGCCTCTCCACACTGACGCAGAGTCATTGGCTGAGAGCTGTTTTTTCAGCTTTTCAGAGTAGCTTCTTTTAGCCACTTTGGTCTCCCTTGTCAGTGTATTTGTGACTTGTTTGTACTTGTCCCTACTTCTGTAGGCGTCCTCCTTGGCATGGTGCAGATTCAAAAACATTCAAAATCAGTGCAATCAAAACAGTCCTGCAGTTCCTGCTTTGCTTCACTGGTCTACTTCCTCACAGTTTTGACTACAGGTTTGGCATATTTAAATTGTTGCCTGTGAACTGGAATAAGATGAACCAGACAGTTCAGTTACCTGCGGAACAGAATGATCTTTTAACATGGTGTAACAGTGGTCCAGAGTGATATTTTCCTTGTTGGGGCAGTTAATCTGTTAATCTGTTAATAGTTTGTGGTTTAATTTTGCTCTGTGTTGGCCTGAGGAGGAATGTAAACTCTGACCACTAGGAAGGAAGAAAACTCCGACAGTAAATAAAACAGTTTGCAGTATATGAAAAAAATGTTTCTAGGTTTGGGCTGCAGAATTTTGTCAAAGTAAAAGCAGATTCCACTGCACTTTTTTGTTTTCCACAAGAGCTCTGTTATGCTGTCCGTGTGGTGGATAAGCAGCAGCTTGTCCACTTAGTTTGGAAGGAAGCAGAGGTTCACCAGATAAATGGAGGGGAGCGCAGTGAGAAATCCCCACTGACATAGTTTCACTAGCGCGCTTTCCCTCGTCTGCGTCTCTGCCAAGCCCCACTGAGAGCCACTGCTCTTCCAACTAAAATCTCCAATTTTACGGGTTTGTGAAAAAAAGCTATTTTGAGTTGCTTTTTTTTACAAACCCAGGAAGGATCAGGAAATGAAATTTTTCAAGGGTTGGGAAATGACCATCTGAACTGGGGCTATAGCTTGAGTAACAGGGGCACCACTGACCTGGTTACCATCCAGGATATTAACTGTGACAGAGAGAGTTAGAGAAAAGTATGGACAGAGATGAGACTTAGGATTTGGACATGAAGTTTCAAGCCAATCTGGAATCTAGACGGTTAGACAAAGAGATAGAATGATCACAGACAAATATCAAATAATCTTACAGGTACCAAAACTGAGACATGGAAATTAATTATTTCAGTACGCCTGTTGTGTGCCTATCTTTGCTCCAACGGACAGCGCACTACTGCCTACAATGCCCAGCTCTTCCACAATAAAAACAGAATTCCTGAGGGGTCTGGTGGGAAGCTCCCAGCTGGATGAGCTCATGAGCAGATTCGCCAGTGTGTATCTGGGGTGGCACTGTGTACCAGGAGGTCAGGTGCAAGTTTTAGAGGCCGGTGGCCAGCCAAATGACACCACCCAAATCGAGGACAGCATCTTAGCAGCTCAGTCTCTAATTATAGACAAAACCACAATAAGCCACCATGAGTGCCACCTCATTTTGTTCAATATCATGATTCATTATTTCATGAAGAAAATGTTCACTATTGACTGACCTCCCGTTTTGGAGTTGGGTCATTACTTGACTGCCCCTGGTCTGGGTGGTCAAAAACTGTCTGGAAGCAACAGACAAATTTCAGGAAGTCTGCAGTCACCAAGTCATCACGCCTCCAGAGGGCCACAGTCCAATCCTGAGCCCACCCAGTAAGTTACTGGGTGTCTGGCAGATCAGGGAATTCTGCAAAATACAGGTTCAGTAGGAATCCAGTTAACTGGATCCAGTTAAGGGGTCTGGACTGGATCAGTCCCAGGCACATTGCTGGGTGTAGGTTGTGGTGCCACACATTCCATAATATGCACTGTAACATTATTATGAACATTACTAATCATTGTAACAAATTATTACCTTGTGTGGTCTTGTCTATGCCTCTATATCAGAAATCTGCCAACTGGAATTATGCAGCCCTGGCTCCAACTGCTATTGCCTTCCAGCAGTACTGCTAATATTATTTTACATCACACTGCAACATATTTCTATGTAGTTGAATGTAAAATGTGCATAAAAACATAACTCATGATAAGTAGTCCAGCAAGTCTTCTTTCATCACTACTTCTGGAAGCCTCAGCCTCAGTATGGATTAAAATGAGCTAACAGATAACACTATGTCATACAACTACGTAAGCAAGCCCATTTTAAATTATGTTGGATTAAACAGCATTTTACACTTCATCTAAGGCCCCCTGTGTGGTTAATAAGAGCCAGTGTGTCATAGCTGTAACCACATCTTCCTAATGAAGCACCCTGTTCTTCCATGGCGGACCTTTGAGTTTCAGAGTGAGAGGACTTATTCCACTTCTTTTGATGACTGAGCTGACCGGCTCTGACAACCCTAAATCAAACATGAAAAAACTTTCCTCCACAGTGAGGTAGATCCTGCCCCTTAAAATGTCTGGCTTGAGTTTTAAAATGTATAAGAGCTGCAGAGTGTGCGAACTCCTGCACAGTTCTTACAGAAGGTTCCCCTTCTGCTGCATGGCAGAGCTTATTAGTGACACTGGGTTGGTGCAGTGCCCAGTGCTTCAACCCTTCCCCTCAAAATTTAAGTAAAGCCCATGTGATTCAACATCAGCAACTCATCATAACTGAAGTTCTGAGCCATAAACAGAAGCAGATCAATTAAAAATGCCACTGCAAAAATAATGCCAATATATTTTAGTGCTTGGAAGATATAGAGAGAGAAAATGAAATAGAGAGACTGGGGCAGTGGAGGTTTGAGCATGAGATAAAAGCAAGGAGGGTGTTTTTTTTTTAAATATAAAAAAATGAGTGAAGAACCTTTTTAAACCTTCATATAACACAATTATAAGTTAAAGCTTTATTCTAGGTCCATACAACAAGTGAAGAATCATACTAATTTCTTTCCTAGAACCATGGATACCAGAACTAATATAGCAGGGGAGATTTCCTACAACCACATATCCATGTCAAGAAAAAGAGTGTGGTGTTGCTTGTTCACTTTAAAATTTTACTTACTTTCAGAAGATGCAGAACTGATAGATAGCGGTTTTTGAAATTTGGCGCCCTATGTCTCTCCTCC
>JBBPDC010000023.1:9242545-9253979 GCA_037974485.1 Hemigrammopetersius urotaenia
AAATGACTAGTTGGTTATTTTGGCTCTATGTTCATAATTGGAGGAATAGTTAACTAGCAAAGTTTACATTTCAAAACTAGAGGGCACTTCTGCACAAAAGGGTTAAGGCCTTTCCCTGAACCATGCATTCAAACTCTTCATTCTTGATAAAGCTAACCAAAATATCAGCTGCAAGACTTTTCTGTCTTTACCATGGTACAAAGAGCTGAATGGAATAGTAGTTGTTCTAATGTCCAAATGTCACATTTTAAATTATTAGCTCATTCTGAATGTTGCAAAGCTTCAGCGTTGCTTCTCAGTCACATATTTTCCTTCTCAAATGAATCTTTTCTGATGCCTTATCCTCATCCTCCCCCTGTCCTTCTCTTTGCTGTATCTCTCTGCTTCCATTACTTTTTCCCCCTGCTAGCAAATGAACGTCCTCCTTAGGCAGGCTCCTGCCACAAAGCATTCTGTAATAGTCTAATTGTGGCTAATGGTTTGTGCAGCTAATTAAAGTGTATGAATTACAGTAATCAGTCAGACACGTTGAGTCTTGCATCTCCCTGCTCCTCCAGGCATAGAGGGGCAGAAGAGAAGGATGAAAGAGAGAAAAAGAAAGACAGAGACAGCAAGAGAAAGTAAAGGCCCCAGCAGAGAGTAATGTGGAGGCTTTAGGGGAGCTGAGGGGGCTATCAGTGTGGAACATAATTAGGGACATTATTCCATCAGAAACACTGCCACTGAAACAATGTTTACCTTTGGATACAAATGGCACAATGCCAGCTGTGTGTGCCCTGCTGAACGGATCAATGGCCTTGTAGTACTCATGCCTTTAGATTCAGTAAACACATGCGGAATAAACACTGAGAGAGAAACACAAACAGCTTTGGGCACTTTGGTTCAGTCTGATATCCTGAGTGTAGAGAAAAACCAAAGTCAGTTGAAACTCACTGAAACAAAGGGAGCCATGTTAAAGTTGCATTTCTGGCAGATCATTCAGAGAACACAGAACTGAATATACTCCCAAAAATACTTGACTCTTAAAGCCTTTTAAGGGCTGGTTCATTTTTGTAAGTATGCTTTCACATCTGCGTTGTTCTGTCTGGTCCTTCACATTTTTTATGTTTTTGAATGGTTCAGACTTTTTAACTTTTCATGGGAAGCAAAGTCAGGGTATCGAAGAAAAGGAATCAGGAAAAATTACAATGAGCCATGATGTCATGTCGCGAGTGGGAAGAGGGAAGGGGAGGATGCCAAGGCTGCACGAAAACAAAGTTTAATACAACAACGGGGGGAAAACACCAGAAATACAATTAACAGAAACCCCCCCTGAACTCAAGACCACAGAGAACAAAATAAACAGAACAACAACAAAGGACAAGGCTCGTGCTTCCGTACAGGTTATACAACAAACACAACTCAGAGGATCTTACTCGCATGCAAGCGAGGGGTAAGAACGAGGAAATCAGGTTTCAGCACTGAACAGCACGCAGAGCAGAACAACGGTTCTTTACTTGGAAGTACGAGCCTGCAAGGGGAAAACAGAGAAACAAATTATTAACATACAGATCAGAATGGGGAAAGGAACACACACCACGCCAAAAGAGACAAATACAGACACAGGGAACTGGGGTCAGGCTGGGGTTTAAATAATGAGGTCGGAACGAGGGACAGGTGAAAGCAATAAGGACGGGGAGCAGTACAAACGAAATGTGGGGACTTGAAAGGGAGCAAGGGAGGATCAGAGGTGGATTGGGAAGCGGAGCCAGACACGGAGACAAGGAATGTGGAAAGAAAAAAGGAAGACGTGAAGGAAGGCTAGTATTCCGGGGACGAGGAACGGACTGTGCGGGGGGAGGGCGAGGCGGCCGTGACAGTACCCACCCACCCCCCCCAGGCCCAATCCCGAGGGCCCGAGGGCACGGGTCTGGCGATCCGGCCAGCAGCTCCTGGCTGAGGATGTCACGAGTTGGCACCCAGCATCGCTCCTCGGGGCCGTACCCCTCCCACTCGACGACGTACTCCAGCCCCCCTCTCCGGCGACGGGAGTCCAGCAAGGAGTGCACCCGGTGGGCAGGAGCACCATCGACACTGAGGGCCTCGGGCGGTGTGACGGCCGCATCACCCTCATGCAGGGGACTGGGATGGACAGGCCTGAGAAGGGAAACATGAAACACTGGGTGAATCTTTAGGTCAGGGGGTAGCTGGAGCTTAAAAGAAACGGGGTTGATCTGTTTAAGAACTAAAAATGGGCCTGTATAACGAGGGGTTAACTTAGCACAGGGGAGGTTAAGGTGGAGGTCTTTGGTGGAAAGCCAGACTCTGTTACCCTCCCTAATGGGAGGCGCCGCTCTCCGCCGACGGTCGGCGCGGTCTTTGAACCTCCGAACTGCCTGCTGGATGGATGTGTGTGCATCCTCCCACACCCGCTCCGCCCGACGGAACCACTCGTCTACCCCTGGAGCTTCCGTAGCACTCTGGTCACATGGATAGAGCGGGGGCTGACGTCCGAGCACACACTCGAAAGGGGTCATGCCGTTGGCGGAGTGGCGCAGGGAGTTCTGGGCGTACTCCACCCAGACGAGGAAGTCTGCCGAGTCGTGTTGCCGGCTATGACAGTATGCCCGGAGGAATTGGCCGAGCTCTGGGATGGTCCGCTCTGCCTGACCATTGGACTGGGGATGATATCCTGAGGTCAGGCTGACCGTGGACCCCAGGTGTCCCAGGAACACCTTCCACACTCTGGACGTGAACTGAGGGCCGCGGTCAGACACGATATCCTCCGGGATACCATAAAACCGGAACACAGACTGGAACAGAGCATCCGCGACCTGGCGAGCAGAGGGGAGAGAACGAAACAGGATGAAACGGCAGCCCTTCGAGAATCAATCAACCACAACCAGAATAACCGTGTACCTTTTCAATGCAGGGAGGTCCGTGACAAACTCCACCACTAGGTGATACCACTGTCTCTCTGGCACCGGCACGGGCATTAATTTACCGACTGGGAGGGCACGAGGGCTCTTCGTGGTGGCACAGATTGAGCACAAACACACCATATGACAGACATCCCGAGAGAGGGAAGGCCACCAGTACTTTCGTGCGACAACTTCCAGCGTTCTCGTAACGCTCGGGTGGCCAGCGGGGCACTCGGGGGGACTCGTGTCCCCCTCGAGTGCCACCCCGATTTCATCATCTATGCTCCACTGAAGGGGCGCTGCGAAAAACCAGGGTGGAAGAATGGGCTCAGGCTCCCCCGCGTCTTTTTCTTCCCCGAACTGCCGGGACAGGGCATCAGCCTGACCGTTCAACTTCCCCGGACAATACGACATCTGGAAGTTGAACCTGGCGAAGAACAGAGCCCATCGTGCCTGCTGGGGGTTTAATCTCTTGGCCCTCCGGACGTGTTTCAGGTTGCGGTGATCGGTGAGGACCACAAAGGGCTGCCGAGCTTTCTCTAAGAGGTGGCGCCACTCCTCCAGCGCCGCCTTCACAGCAAGCAGCTCGTGATTGCCAACGGCGTAGTTCCTCTCCGTCTCCGTCAGCTTCCTGGAAAAGAAAGCACAGGGGTACAGTCTCCTGGGGAAGCCATGGTGTTGGGACATGACTGCCCCGATCCCCACCTCCAAGGCGTCTACCTCCACCGTGTACTGCCTTTCCGGATCGGGCATCCGCAGTACTGGGGCGGATGTGAAAGCCCGTTTTAACTTGGAGAAGGCAGCACATGCAGTCTGATCGAATGTGATCTCCTTCGGTTTGCCTTGAAGGAGGGATGTTAAGGGGGCAGCCACTGTGCTGTAGTTTTTTATGAACCTCCTATAGTAATTGGCAAACGTCAGGAAACGCGGGATGTCGCGGGCTCTGGCCACTCAGATATGGCAGTTACCTTTGCCTCCTGCATCGCGATCCCCACCTGGCTGATGTGGTGGCCGAGAAACGTGACCTCCTGTCGGTGGAACTCACATTTCGGGGGGAAAAAGCCAGGCTGCGTGCTGGCTTCGATGCTCCGGACTTTTCTCTCAGGTGCACGTCCAGGGCTGTTGCAAGTCGAATGACTTCGTCCAGGCCCAATCCGACGTCACGGCAGGTGAGCTCTATTTTGATGTCTGGACTCAGCCCCTCCCGGAACATGGTGAGAAGGGCCTCCTCATTCCTGCCACTATCCGCTGCCAGGATGCGGAATTCAATGAAGAGGAGGAGATTTAATTGTAATTTGTAATATGTAAATTGTAATTTGCTTGGACTAAGTAATTAAAAGCCAACCCTGAACAAATGCATAAAAATGCAGAAATGTGCCCTTTATAATAATAGTATAGTTGCAATGAAATTACACTGCTTGGTAATTTTCCTCCCTTCAAACAGGAAAGGCTGACCACTGGACTGACTACACATTAATATCAAGCTAATGCTCATTGTCAAGCCACTTTGTAGCACATGTAGATGATGATGACAGGGTGTAGGTGTGGCACGCAAGGTCCTTTAGCTCACTCTGAAAACTGTGAAACCAAAACTGACCAGAACTAAAGCTATATGTGGCATGTTTCGAGTTTCTAAACATGTAAGTGTGAGAAATTTCCACATAATTATCATATACCAATTTAAGGATTTTCCTACTTTCAGTTTCTTAGTTAAAATAATTTTCCACTTTTAGTGCTGTCACAAACTACTAATATAATCTGTGTTTTGTAATTTGCACTGTGTACAGTGCTTTTATCATACTATTGAAATAGAAATTTAATTTTACCTGTACCTGTACATGTACTCTGTATACTGTACACTGTACAATAAACCTTCTGGGAATTTTAGTGATAATTTGGTAATGAATAAATAAATACATAAATAAATAGAAGATACATAAAATATCTACATTTAGCATTTAATGTGCATTTTAAAAAGGATAGATGGAACAGTTAACTAAATCGTTATCTGCAAATCATGAAATAAGGAATTTTTATATCATTGGAGTATATCATGTCTAAAATATGACTTTAACGCAAAGCATAGGAGTGAAAGCGGTTTGAACCAGCACAAACCAATACCAGCACCATCTATTACCCCCATACCCCCCACCCCATTCCAGCAACAGTGCCCCCAACAGTGCTCCCACATTAAAGTGCTTCTGACACTCGAGCTTATACAAACATTGTCTTAAACTGCACCATTTAGAAGGACTTTGCTCTATCATTGTTCTTGCTGAAGCATTTTTTCCATCAGCATATTAGTTAATATCTTTGATTGCTGTGATCATTACTGCACATGAACAGTGCAAAAACAGTTATTCAACAAAAGAGGTGTTGAAAGTCTATAATGTTGATTATTCATTCACTCAAATTCACTCACATTAAAATTAATTTAAATTTTAAACACTTTGTCGGCAGATGTGTGTGATTAATTTAGATCATTTAATCAGAGAGCTTAATTAGATTACATTTTTAAACACTTGACACCCCTAATAAAACCATAAGCCTATAGGTCCTGTTTACACTTTTATAATGTGTCTTATGATATCAGATCCCAATTAGACACATTTACACCTGTGTGTCACGGGTGGGGCTGCTAACCCCCAACCCGGAGCTACCTCGGAGCACGGAGCACACAGGAACCCAGGGATCCATGCTAGATACGTGATTTTATTTAAAGAAAACAGAACCAGAAAACAAACAGGCACGATGGCCTCCAGGAGTTTAAACCAGACAAAATGGCAGGAAACAAGCAGGGAATAATGAGGCGATGGACACATGAGGATCAACTGACCTACACAGACTTAAATACACAGAGACATCAGGACCAAATCAGAGGGGAAAACACACACAGGTGAAACAGAAGACACGTGAAACAGAACTAACCAGATACATCAACATAAAAGCCCCAAAACATGAACAGAAGAAGCCAGAACGTTAACAAAAAAGCAGTGGCTACACCCTGCCACTGATCAGGCCCGTTACACTGTGTCTATTAAGATGTCCAATTGACCTCTGTTGTTTTGATTTGGTTACTGTGAATATCACTTATGTTAGAAGAATCTCTCTTTACAAAAGCCAGCAATTACAACATACTATAAAACAGTGTGAAAACTAAACTATAAAACTAACTTCTGTTAAAACCATTCAACTTTCAACATTCCTTCATTTTACAATCAACATTATAGCTGGAGATATCACTATCAGAACACCTACTGGACCAAAAGATGAACTCTCATGCAACATCCATTCTACAGACTATTGCCATTGGTTTTATTTTATACTGCTTCTCTCCAATTTTTCAAACATGCCCTGTGACATATTTTCCTGTAGCATCCTTGTTGTGACACGTCAGGGCACATTAGTGTTTACAACACAAAAGCTATGTGGTCACAAGCATCCCAGACCAGCTCAGCAAGTAGTTTCAGTGAGGGCTAGAGGCAGGTACGGTGGAAGCTGGTCATGATGACAAGCCACCACCCTGTTGCTCTTGACCAGCCTTGGAACGCTGTCCGATATGCCCATAGGACCAGAGGCAAGTGCTGATCCCAGTATTGTTGCTGGTGGCTGGTCAAGATAGCAAGCTTGGTGGCCAAGGTGTGGTTGAAGCATTCGACCAACCCATCAAGTCCATGAAGCAACCCATGAAGCTCTTCTGGAGCTTCAAACTGACAGAATATTTCATCCGCCAGTATATATATCCTGCAGTTGTTGGTAGCACTCTGGTCAGGGACTGCGTAGGCCTCAGGCCACTTAGTGAAATAGTCCATGGCCACCAAAATGTAGCAGTTGCCTCTTTCAGTCTCAGTTTCAGTCTTCTATTGTAGCCTCCACCCAGTATTCCAGCAAACGGGCATGGGAGTGCTGTTTAGAGCACTTCGGGGCAATGCGGGTGTCACAACAATGCACAAACAGCACCACATCCTGGTGGCACACAGACCAAATAAACGGGACCCGAGGTGATAAAGGGTTTTGGCTACTCCAAAGTAGCCTGCCCCTGGTGAACTATGG
This sequence comes from Hemigrammopetersius urotaenia, assembly GCA_037974485.1. Lineage (NCBI taxonomy): Eukaryota > Metazoa > Chordata > Actinopteri > Characiformes > Alestidae > Hemigrammopetersius > Hemigrammopetersius urotaenia. The sequence continues at coordinate 9,249,499 of JBBPDC010000023.1, forward strand.
ACCAGATGGAGTCTCCTAAGGCAGTGGCCCTCAACCCCCAGGCCACGGACCGGTACCGGGCCGTGGGTCATTTGGTACCGGTCCGCAGGCTGCAACTTTTCTGTTTTATTTACTATCCGAGTGTAAATGATGTTTTATTTTGAAAAATGACCAGATATCCTTAGTCTATGACTCACTCTTATTAATAAAGCTGCAAGTACACATTGGATTTACCTTTATTATTATATTTTAATAGGAGTAACTGTGACTTGGATGGGGAGGGAGGTGTTGTCGTGGGTGGTCTGTTTTATTGAGAAGACATTCAAAACTGAAAAGAGATAGCCACTGGCAAAAGAAGGAAGTCAATAACAGTGATAGGCTTCCCACTAATGGTAAGCAACTAACATAACAGCAGAATAGTAAAACATCTTTTTAAAGGTAGAATGAAATGCCCCCTTATTACTAAGCACTGTTTATATTGGCAACTAACAACAAACGGCAAATAGAACCCCCCTTTTTCTAGATTCCCAAGCAGGATGGCCAGAGGCATTCTGGAAAGCTCCGCCGACTAACCCCCCAAACATGCAACAATTTCTTGAAAATACTTGCCAGCAGACAAAATCACAACAAAAAGTATTATTAATAAGTAGCATTTTCAGCTCCTCTGCAAATCTTAATAATAAATAAACAAATAGGTAAATAAATCAACAAACTACAGACACCTGATCAGTCACATTTATGATAAGGGAAAACTTGGATAAAAGATAATATTGTGCCCAGTGATTACTTTAATAAAAAAGCCCAATAAAATGACTTTGGGCAGTATTATTAGCTGCAGTATACAAGATGCAGTGTATCTTGTGAGGTTATCAAAATTAATACAGGGCTGATTCTGGGGGTAAATGAATTGATTGATGTGATTGCTTTTCCATTATGTTACTCCTCTGGTTTTAAAGGGCACATAGGATCTGTTACTTTGAGACAAACGCTGAAAGGCTGATTAATTAGATATGCTAAGCTTTGCCATCAGAAATGTTAAGCTTGCCCACATTAAGGACATAGGCTTACCCCATTTTGTAATGGCCCGACTACAGAATTTCATGGCTGTATTATGGGGTTATAATCTTGTATTGAAGTGTAATATCAGTGTCAGGATATGTTGTAAAAAACATGGGTTGTAATAATTATTTAAATCATAAAGTCAATAAAAATATAGATAATCAATGAAATGTGTAGAGCAACTAATCCGGGGTAGCAGTTCTCACAAGGCCACAAGTGGACAAATGATTTCCTGCTTTTATTTTGGTCTTTTGTAATTTGTAGGCAGCAAAAGACACATCCATGCAGTACAGCATAAAAATGTAGATACTAATCAGAACCCAGGACTATCCGCAAACAAGTAATTCTGTACATTTCTATTGACTATCAGATTTTCTACTCACTGCATATCCTTTACAATAACTGCAGGTTTATTACTGATCTATTGAACATCAGCTGTTCATCTGATTATTCTTGAATGCCACCCGTTAAACTTATCACCAAGCATAGCCCATTCAAAACTTCGGTATCACAGTGTCTTAAAATAGTGCTAGATTTTGTTAAAATAGTGCTAGTATTTTGTTAAAATAGTGCTAGTATTTTGTTAACATTTATATAAAATGGACAGAACACACTGATTTCACCACACTATAAGCAGCAAGGGGGCCGAGGGTAATTATCTAATTATAGACTTCTGAGGATGCTTTTTTTTTTGTGTGTGTGAAAGGTATAATTCACCATCTCTGAAAAAGAAAGAGAGTACATATGTGTCCATGTAACAACTCGCAAACCACCACACCGTATAATTGGCATGTGACAGTAATTGACTTCAGCTCCTCAAGACAGCATTCTGTTAGAGCTGCAATGATAAGAAAATGACGGCACTAACACTGACATGCTGCAACAGGATTATGTAACTTATGTGCATTTATAGATGATGGTCTGGCTCTAATGCCCTAGAGCAGAAGTCTACAACCACTGGTCTGCAACCATGGACTGGTATCGGTCCGTGAGTCATTTGGTATTGGGCCACACAGAAAGAAAGAAATATTTTACTGATTATCAGAGTCTGAAAGATCTTTTATTTTGAAAAAGGCTGTGGTGCAAAAAAGGTTGTGAAAATTAATATGTTGAACTAATAACACTATTTTTGTAAGGCCATTGTTGCATTTCTTTTCAAAATAAATGGCTGTAGTGCAGCTAGGTAACCTTTTTGTTCAAATGCAGCCCAAAAATGTTTTTCAGCACTTTTGGCAATCCACACTGCACAGTGTCTGTAACTAAATACTCTAAAATGTTTGTTAGTGCACACTCTGATATCCAAAACTGCTGTGATGAGCATGCTACACCAAAAACGTTATTTTATTAACCAAAATATTCACATCATATGTAAATAAAATATGTAATTTTTTTTGCTTCTCTACCTGAAGTGTGTTCTTCCATTAGTTTTCACTCATGTTTTTAGTGTACTTACAAAGCAGGTTTGAAGACTAGCCCATCCATCAAGGCGGTGGACAAATTTAAGGCTTTTATGCTACCATTAAGGGCACAAAGCTAAACGCCACCTTCTCCTGGTTGAAAGGCATATTATGGGGATAGTAAAATTTTACTAGTCTACGATCGAGATCATTACCTTGCTGGGGGCTCATCCTGTCAAGTGCTAAAAAAAAAATTGATGCAACAAAAGCACCATGTCTTTATTAAAGCATTCAGTTGTGGTGTAAATGTACAACGGTAGTGCAAGCACTATAAGTATGTGGGTGGCATTGTATAAATATTTTGAAAGATAGTATTTTCTTACATCTCTTGGTAGGGGATGTGAATGATTATGACCAGTACGAGGTATGACCAGTATGAGATATGAGACAGTAAAGACCTGTGATGTGAATTGAGCTAAACAAGGCAGCATATCAGTGCGCATCATGCAGTCTGACTAAATGGGATTCATACTTTGCTGGTCTCATTTTTCTATTTCGTATGTATTATTACCCAGACGTGAGCAGTTCTCTTAGATGCTCTCAATTTAAAGACTCTTAACAATCACACAATATTAAGGGGGAAAAAATAAGATGGAGACAGTTGCCTCTCCCTTGTTTTATCATGTCAAATCACTGCAGTAGCTCCAGTTTGTCCAAACAGGACAGGAAAGAAAAGGAGAAATAAATCAGAGTGAAACACAGCACGTTTGCTTCACAGATTGCCTCGGCCCATTCTAGTGCGCCCTCCCCACCCTCAAAACGGCAAAATAAATTAGTAACAAGTGCATTTCTGGTGCTTCAGTTTGACTAGCATACAAAACAAGGCAGCCAATAAATGAGCCTACGAGTAGCCCAGTGACAGTGATATTCATTAAGTGTTTAATTATCTTCAAAGTTAAAATGAAGGACTTCTTTTTCTACTTTTTTCCAGGCTAATGGGAAAATGAGGCGAAGTGCTGAGGAGCAGCATGTTTTCAACATGAAAAGCAACTGACAGGTTAGCCAGAGCCCGTTTCAATCTCTGCAGATGCAAATGAGAGCAATCAGAAAACTTTCGTAAGAAATATTGTGGCTGTTGTTATTTATTCCTATGCCTTTCATTTCCAAGTCAAATTCCAACAGGCTAATTTGATATCTTCTTTCAACTGGCAGTCCAAACAAGTCAAGATGATTGGTGTATTCAGGGGAAGGCTGCTGTGGAAAACGACTGGATCGGTTTTAAATGTCATCAGACAGTAGTCCTGATTGCATTGTGCTCTATTGTGTTGCTGTGATTTTTGCATGGGAATAATCAGCTACTAATTTTGGGCCTAGCATCAGCTTTGCTGTGACGGCAACAAGCCTTCAGCTGCCCTCCACCGCGGTACAATCCAACCGATGCTGTGTTTCCGCTCATAACAATTTTCACGTTGTATAAACATTTTGAGAACTATATTGTATACTTTTATATACATCTGCAGAATTATTTTACTGCTATTTAAGGTCAAATGGATGCAGTAAAAAGTCAAGATGTTTTTCTATTGTAGTCCTTAAAAGCATCACCAAGAATTAACGTACATGAGTTCTTTTTAGTAACCTATTTGAATCGCTAAAAATCTTTAAGTTTATGGTTTGGAAAAACTGCTATTCGGATTGGGCCTGGAGGGAACATTATTAGATGGCGAACTGCTGTTAGTATTTAAGTTGTGTACCAACAGCATAAAATGTATAATTTGCAAGCCAAAAACAAGCATGAAAAGCATCTTCTCTTAATGTTCCAACTCTATTGCCCATCTGCATGTTCACCCCGTTAATTTCCCTCTAAGACTTCAAATGAAGGAGCCATGGCTAAACATAATTATTTGTTTGCAATGACATCTTAAGCAGCTGTTTGGGGGTGCTAAAACTACATGGCTGTTAAAGCACATAGTGTCACGGGAGAGGAACAGGAGGACTGCGTAGGAACCCGCTTGTTGCGTGAGGGAAGAACTCAGTCGTGACGGGACA
>JBBPDC010000023.1:9294394-9312369 GCA_037974485.1 Hemigrammopetersius urotaenia
GTCCTGACCTCAACCCCATCCAGCACCTTTGGGATGAACTGGAACGGAGATTGTGATCCAGACCTTCTCATCCAACAGCAGTGTCTGACCTCATAAATGCTCTACAGAATGAATGAATGGACACGAATTCCCACAGAAACTCAAAAATCATGTCTAAAGCCATCAGAGAAGAGTGGAAGCTGCAAAGGGGGAACAACTCCAAAGTCTATGTATTTGAATGCAATGTCATTAAAGTCCCCGTTGATGCAATAGCCAGGCGTCCCAATACTTTTGTTCATATAGTGTAGGCTAAAGCATATCCTGTAGAAGCTACTACAAAGCACTGACTGAGTAAATAATGTATTAACGAGAACTTTTTTGGATAGTTGGATAGTGGGTTCATTGTTAGAAAACGATTTTTGAGTTAAAGCTGAATAAATCTCTCATATAAGAGAAAGGAGACAGGGATCAAATGTCTTCCGGCACTGTGTATCCAAATATAAACATCTTCCTCTCGGTGCTGAAGTGTGACATCTGTTTCTGTGGATCATGAGAGTGTGAACACTTGTTCAAAGGGTTGCAGAATGTCTCACTCAGTCGAGGTTGTGTCAGGGGCAGAGACTGTCTCAGTAGGAATAAACAGCTCACTGATTCCAGCCCTCAGGTGTCGGGCTATAAGGGGTTTTGAATTCAGGTCTGATGCTAAAGTAAGCATCTTATTATCCAGTTCCAGAGAGCCTGACCTAAAATGCACAAAGACTAGCAGCAATTACGTAGACTTCAGATAACATCGGCATCCCTCAGAAAAGCAAAAGCAAAACAGAGAAACGAACACAGTGCGGCAGCGCTGCCTCGTGAATTAGCATTTCACTTCCATTATGCATTAGAATTTACAGAAGGCTACCTTATGAATTAACATAATGCATTCTGCATCTGCTTACTTTTCAGTTTTAGATAAAGAGGCTGTTTTTGTATTTTGTTTCTCTGACATGCAGAGAAACCATACACGGAAGATGACAAATGTGGTACAAACAGGTGGGAGAAAGTGGAATGCAATACAATCCCAAATCAGAAAATGCAAAAAAGTATTTCTTAATTATGATATAACTTTAATTTCATTGCATAAATAAAGATATTTCGTGTTGGGTTTTTTTCTCATGCATTATACATCCATTCCTGCATTTCAAGCCTTCAGCACATTCCAAAAAAAGCTGGGACGGGGCAATTTAGGCCTAGCAATGAGGTAAAAAAATTCAATAATGATGTAATTTCAAAAGGTCAAAGGGTGATTGTGATCATGATTTGGTGCAAATGCAGTATCTACGAAAGTCTTTCAGAAGAAAGGATGGTCAGAGTATCTCCAGCTTGGCAACAAATGCTTGGTAAAATTATTGATTATATAATGGTGGCCTAGTGCTTAGGGCATTCGCCCTGCGATCAATCATTCATGGGTTCGATTCCCAAGACTGCTAAGCACCTCTGAGGTTCCCTGAGTAAGGTACTGTCCCCACACACTGCTCCTGGCTGGGCACTACTTCACTTGGTGAATGGGTTAAATACAGAGAAAGAATTTCGCACTGTGTGCTGTGAGGAGTTCACATAAGACAGAATGGTCACGTATTAAACAATTCAAGGAATCTGGAGGAATCCCAGTCTGTAAAGGGAACAGGGCAAACACCATGATCTCTGACCCCCTGACAGCACCGCATCAAGAATAGTCTGTCAATAGCTGACAGAACCACATGGTCAAGGAAATATTATGGCACACCTTTGTCAAGCACTGCAATAGGGTTATGTTCCAAGAGCACCTGCGTATAGTGAAAAAATGCATTGTTGTATTAAAAAAATGTGGTTAAAAAAAATGCCTATTTTTATAGTGTAAACCCTAAATATGCCCCCAAATCTGCTCCCAGAACACTTTAATTTCGTGTTAAACTCAATTTAATGCATTACCCTTAAAGAAAACATAAAGGTAAATAAATAATCAGAATCAGAAAACTTTATTGCTTAATAATCCATTAGCATTAGCGATTAGCATTAGCAGTGTGCGGCGAGTGAAAACAAACACTCGTACACAAAAGAAACTCTCACTTATATCCCTTGAAATAACTCTCTCTACCCACATGTTTAGACAGGGCACAGCTTACTAATACTAAATAAACTAAGATAACTGTTGAAATTTGGGGGTGGAAAGTCTAAAACACTAAAATACGAGGACAAGACACAGATCAGTCATGCTAAATGCTGCTTCTTCTTCTTTTTAAAGTGGTCCACAACGTTTTAGTGTATTACCGCCAAGGCTGGACTTGTGGCAATACAGTTCGGTTCTCAGAAAAAATCTGCATTGGCAAATGCTGATCCACGTAAAACTGAGGGGTTACTGTATTCCAGGTTGCGGTGGTCAGAGAATACTACAAAGGGGTGATGCACTACCTCCAGGCATTGACGCCACTCCTCTAGTTGGTTCCCTATGTCATAAATGCACTCCGCACCAGTCAGTATCCTGGAATAATATGCACACAGGTGGAGTTTCTCCAGGGCAGTCTCTGTGCCCAGACCAACCACACAAGAGTCCACCTCAACCACAATCTGCTTTGCCGGGTCAGGACGGTGGCTGTGGTGAACAGTTCCTACTGACTTGACTTGTAGAGTAGATTGCATCTTCTTCTAGGAACATGCTGGAGTATTAACTACACACAGGTGATGATTAGCAGGCGACATGGGAACAGCAATCAACTAAGAGTTGCCGGACACACGTGCTACAGCGGCATTGCTATGTCGCCATGCCGAACATAACAAATGACAAGGACTCCTCAATACTCAAGCGAGTGTTGACAAATGAATGCGGACTAGACAAATGAATGCACGTGTGTATGTATGTATGCATGTATGTATAAATGTGAAATGTGACTTCATACTGTCCAAATGCAGTATATGGAAAAAAAAGAAATGTATGTATCGAATCCCCAACTTCAATCTTTGTCAATTTATCTTTTTATTATTCCATGTAATATTAGAGCTTTGGTAGCCTATTAAATTTGGGAAATTAATAATCAAAGCCTATTTTTTTGTAAAAGGACATTAATAGAAATGAATGAATGTGTGTGTTTTATGCCAAAATAAAAACTCTTTTGACATTTTCTAAATTAACATTAGCAAATAAGCAATATTTTGCTCTCTGTATTGGTATCTCTTGTCATCTGTGTTTCCTGCGACAGTCACATGCGTGCATGACTGATTGAGGCAGTCTGATGCAAACAGTGACAAACCAGTGTGAAAGCATTACGCTTCCGGTGTTCTAACAGTAATGTTCTTGATCTGTGTTTGAAACTATGCCCTGTTGGGTCCTTTTACTTGGGAGAACTTGGCCTGGAAATTGATTAATTTTACACTTACAAAATGTATGAAAAGTTCAAGTTCAAGTAGGTTTTATTGTCCTTGCTACTATGTACTTACAGTACACAGTGAAAACGAAACAACGTGACTCCAGGACCATGGTGCAACACAATAGCAAAACAGAATAGAACACAAGAGACAGGACAAAGTGCAGACAGGACAAAGAACAGGAGCAACAATGCAACCATTTTTTATGCTTCAGTTCTGGGTGAGGAGTCTGATAGCCTGAGGTAAGAAGCTGTTCTGGCAGTGGAGGCCTGTATGCCACAGAACATTTTTGCAGATGGGAGGACAGAAAAGAGAGCGTGTGATGGATGAGTGGGGTCATCCACAATGCCAGTGGCTTGTGTAAATGTCTTTGACAGAGGGGAGAGAGACCCCAATGATCTTCTCTGTCCTCACAATTCTCTGCAGGGTCTTGCGATCCAAAATATTATAATTCCTATACCAGGCTCTGACACAGCTACAGAGAATGCTCTCTATGGTCCCTCTGTAGAACATGGTGAGAATTGTGGGTTGAAGGTGCGCTCTCCTCAGTCTCAGCAGAAAGGAAATATGCTGCTGGGCCTTCTTGGTGATGGAGCTTGAGTTAAGGGTCCATGTGAAGTGTTTTGGATGATCTCCACTGAGGAGCCACCAATGCTTAGTGGGGAGTGACCACATTATGCCCACCGGTAGTCAACTACCAAATCTTTTGTTTTATCTACGCTCAGTGAAAGGTTATACTGCCTCTTTCATTCTGCTGATGAAACCCACTACAGTGTCATCAGCAGACTTGATGATGTGGTTCGAGCTGTGCATTGCTGCACAGTCTTGGGTCAGTGGCGTGAACAGTAGAGGGCTGAGCACACAGCCCTGAGGGACCCCTGTGTTCAGTGTGGTGGTGCTGGAGGTTGCAGCCTCCCTAAACAGGTTGCAATCAGTGTGCTCAAAACAGTCCTGGCAGCTGGCAGCAGAAATGGCAGCTGGCGGCCAGTCCGCTTTTGAATGGGCGTGGCACATCTGAGGAGTGGTTTGTAGGCTGGGATGAACATGATGGACATGTGATCAGAGAATCTGAGGTGGGGGACAAGGATTAGCATGGAACGTGCCAGCGATGTTTGTGTAAACACAGTACACAGTGTGTTCGCCCACCTTGTCGGAATTTCCATATAGGCCTACTAGTGGAATCTAGTGAGAACTACCTTGAGACTTGCGTAGTTAAAATCATTTGTGGCTATTAACAGTCCATTAGGGTAGGTGTTTTGGAGCTCACTGATGGCTCTGTACTGTTCGGCTGTACTGTTTTTAGCATGCTTAACACAGTGACTATGAGCACAGTGTTGAATTCCCTTAGTAAATAAATGGCCTACATATAACAGTCATAAACTCCTCAAAAATCAGAACAGCGTCCATGCACCAGTTTGTGTTGATGTAAACACACAGCCTACTACCCCTAGCTTTGTTGCTAGTAGTCGCATCATGGTTGTAACAGTACATTAGCATGTTGATCCCCCCGCTTGCTTACTGCGCTTCCTTGAGCACTGCTTGCCATATCTCCTCCCTCGGCCATCAGCATCAGACGACATTGCAGTCTGCTGGCCTGGTCCGCATAACAAGCCGAGTTCTCAAAATTTCAGCAGCAGCTCATCTTCAAGGTAAGCAACTTCCTCTATTTTTATATGGAGCATGGTCTGGCTGTTGTAGACCTGCCTAACAGCTGTTTGAAAAGCACATCTTGTCGAGCTTCTGGTGTGGAGACTGGAGAAAAACACACCTTTGCACCAATGTTTTGGACCTGGAAAGGCCCCTGCGTGCTAAGTGTGCCATCTTGCCTTGGCAGTAGGTTGTCAATGAAAACGTTCTCAATGTATTGCATTCAGAAAACAAATAATAAGTGTGTGCAAAAATGTGAAGAAAAATGCCACATTAAAATGTAACGAAAACCTGCACTTATTTTATCCTAGGAAATAAACATTTGTTTTGTTTGTATGTATCTGCTCTGCCAAAGACAAGTGACCAGGTAGTTTCTCCACCTTTCACCCTATGAGTGCTGGGATAAGCTCCAGCATCACCCGCTACCCTACTTAAGGATAATATAATAATTTAGTTAGACCTTTTAAGACCCGTAATTTGTGAGGAGTGGCAACCAAAGATGGAACTAGTTTGTCTAGCACACCCCACAGATGCTCAACTTTGTTTTACAAAAGTAAAACCTTGCATGCGTTATGGTTCTCCCTCTGTGCAGGGGTGCTGGAAGAAGAATGTATCAATGATATACATTTAATGCATGCTCTTTTAGACAAATCATATTTTATTTAAAAACAATACTGCAGAATTTTAATTTTTTCTTTGTTACTGTTGTACCACAGTTTCTTTGTTACTGTGTTTCACAGTCGGAAAATTCACCTTTTTGGGTTTTTTTTTCATCCCTCATTAGCTTTATCAGTAACATAGATAATGCTCTAACATGTTATCATGCTTTCTGTAGGGCCCTTTCTGACCTGTCCATGTTTTGTATGCTCAAATGCGTTGCTGCATTCAATGTTAAGAGAACTGCATCTATTTCTTTGTGCTACGCTTTCTACCACCCATATGAATATAATTCATATTCAGAACACATCATGTAACTCTTTGGAACATCATGATAATAGCAGGTTTTGTGCGTGCTCTAGTTAACACGAACACTGCAGTTTGACCGATTGCCCTATTAGCAGGGTTTTCTTGTGGTTCTTGCACTCAGAAATCAGAACAGTTAAATGGAGCAGAGGGTCCTGAGGGCCTGCACAATCAGGCAGAGCAAATGAGGCACCCAGAAAAGAAGAAAAAAGACCTGCACTTGCTAAAAAGCGCTGACACAGTAAAAAATACAAAGACCCCATTCCCCCCAAATTAACAGAATTTTGGTGCTCAGTGATGCCCATCTAATTGCGACTAAATTTGACGGAACTTAATGTGTCCTGGTGGAAAATGTAATTTCATGTTCTACGGATATAAGCTTTGGAATTGAAGCCCAATTAACTGGGCTGATTGATGCACCAATGGGTTTAACATAATTGATTACAAGAAAAAGTGATTATATGAAATAAACAGATTGTGTGACAAGGTCCTTTAGTAGGGTAGCACTGGTCTTCAGCTGTTCAGAATGGGCCGAAAACTACTGGGCTCCTTTCTGTTTCCTCTGAGTTGAAGCAGAGTGTGGCAGTTTAAGTGACACTCCTAGTGCTCCCACTGCCACTATCAAGAAAGTATGGCTCCCTCTTCATTCAGAAAGAAATTAGTTCTTGTTCTTCTCAGAAGTCTGCCACAGATCTCTCATCATTTTACTTCTCATCTTGATAGATTTTCGACTGATTTCTTGAATGTCATCCTGTTGGGTTTGATTCGTTCCTGTGAGTCCAAGTAGGGTTTGATCTGTTCCTGGGAGTCCATGTTCTGATCCACAACTGGAGCAGAAATATATGCTGGTAAGATATATTACAGTAAGTTTTTTTTTGTTTGTTTAACTTAAATTCACTCCTCAGTGTAACATGGGAGGACTTGAGTGTAACACGGGTGTAACAAGGGAGGACTTGAGCTTGAGCATATTCAAGGAGGGCTTGATTAAGAAATAAAAACGTTAATTGAATATACAAATGATATTAAAACAAAAGACAAACAAGATGATGGGGCTAACTGCAAACAGGAACAATAAAACTAATGTTACGACTGACTGACAAACTAAAGAAGACTCAATACTTGATCACAAGGTTCTGGGAAAAGCAACAGCAGGCAGGGGCAACTCAGGATGGGATGTCTGCATATTCAGTAAAATAGGCAAAGATGCAACATTCAGACCACAAATATTCAGAAAATATTGCAACACAATGACACAGTGACACATTCAGCATTTTAGGTCTATACAGTTCAGGTCTATAGAATAGCCAGAGATAATGCCTCATGAAATAGTGTATGTCAATGTGACTTGACTGACTTAGCTCTGTTCTGTTTGCAGTTGCAGATTGGCTAGTTGGCCAACTTTATCAGCAGTATGACATGTTGGTTGTTTTGTGTACTGGACAATATAGTAACAGTCAGTATTTCATGACTGAGCAAAGTAATTTTCAGCAAAGTTTTTGACTTATGGATACTTGTTTATCTCTAGTCAAGAGCTCCTAGGTGTCAAAATAATTTCTCTCTGGTTCACTGCTTGCTCCCTGGTGTTGATTCTACCTTAAGCATGTTTGGTGTGTTGTGATCATTCAAATACTGTTATTGAGAAGTTCTCTGTGGGACAGTAGCATTGTAAGCCCTATTTGCAACTCCTGTGTATTTATCCACATTTCTCCATTAAAGGCATTTTGAGCTGCATGTTTTTCAAAAATCTTGTTTTCAGTTGAAGATAGAATACCTGAACTATTTGACACTTGAGGGCTATTGGTGCTCTGTTGTCAAGGACCTGTTTGAAGCCTTCTGTTGTTGCTTTTAAAGAGCCATCTGGCTAGTCACGGCAATTCCAACCCGAACCTTTAATCTCCTGAAACCTCTACTTTTTTAGCTTTGCTTTCAAGAGGTCTCATTATTTTGAGCATTTCATAGCTGAGTGCCATTTTCTTAAAGGTAGATTAATTTTGTCAATATATAATGAGGGTCTTGATGTCAACTCAACAGGAAATGAGCGTGTCAAGGCCGATTTTTCAGCAGCGGGGGAAAACTCATCTCCGATTTCTCATCATTTTCTCCTTGGACACACAGCAGCCATGTATGTGATCTTCCTCAAGTTAAAATTAAATTCTTAGTATTCAGTGTGACTGAACAAGGGCTTTTTTAATGAAATTAAATAATCTTTCTTTCATTAAAACCTTCAAATATCTGCAACCTTGAAACTGGATTTATGAGAGCTAGGTAGCAGTTTCATGAAATCCTTGGTGTCAGATTTCTGTTCATTTACACTGTCTGGCAGGTTGTTGAGTGAGATTAAGTTAATGAGACACTTAAATGTTCATTTGATATGCAGAAATGTCCTGTAAGAATTAAGCTGACATTTGATTAATATATGTAGAGAAGAGATACACTTTTGTTTTCTAAAATCAAATTGAATTCTAAAATTGAAACAGATATTGGTCCAATATGTTATCCTTTAAAAATGAGCTTTGAGCTACTCTTAAGATGAGCATCTATAAACAGGATACCATTCTCAAATAACTCAAACACGCTGTTGAGTGGAGTGTGTGCTAAGCGGGAGTGTGTGCTATTTTAGGCAAGATTTGATTCGGGATTGTACTGAAATCATTCTTTTTTCCCTCAGATATCTGATCCAGTGTTGCCTACCAGTACCTGGGTCAGTTCCATCTCTGACATATGTATTGCCTTTGTTAATTATTAAATAAAACTCTTCATATCACATCTGATCAAGTTACAAGTTGTGACCAAAATTAGTTTTAAGACTCTCAGCATAATTTTTATGGAACCAGCTCATTTTTCATTTAGCAAAAGAGCCTCATTCTGGTTAATTTGCATTCTGATGACATAATAAGCTCACAGGGATTAGAGGCATAAAGGGGGTGTCTCCATAAGGTCTTGGCTTCTGATTTATGCATTTTAAAAAATGACATATTTTGCGACAGATGAAAGAGAGTTATTTAGCATAACTGCGTTGTGCTGATACCTTTTGCATGTCAATAACACATTTGACTCAGAGAGATTAAACACAAAAGGGGCCAATCCATATAATATCACGTTTTAGATTTCTGCAAAAAAATAAAAAATAAAGATGAAAGGGAATCTGCTGGATGACGCACAGGAGCATGGGCATCTGCACAAGCCTGTTAGTTTCACCACTGATCACTCATGGCACATGTACCATTTGGGGAGTAGGTCAACATTTGAAAACATGAGGGGTTAGGAGCAACCATAAACGTCCAGACACTTCATGAAGTGGCATTTCATGAATTAAGATAATATGGCAGTGTGACTGCCGCAAGGTGTGTAGATATTAAAGCACTAACAAATGAATCTATCTGTCCTCTGCCCAAGAATATGTTACTTTGTAGTAACTGAAGGTAGACTGGACAAAAATCCCAAGGCTCCCGAGTGATTAACCATCTATAGTCTGGAGATTGCAAGTTCACTCATTGGTGATGCTGTGGCTGAGAGTGCAGCTGGTTGGCCCTTCCTCTCCCCAATAACTAAGCATAATGCTAGTTAACACAGTAGTTTGTTAGTTAACATAATCAAAAGGATAATTCTCTGTCTAAATATCTTTGAGAATGAATGTGGTGCAGGCCAGGACACAAAATTCATCAGCCATTTTATTCAGTGAACTGTGTTGTCATCATTTAGGTATTCAAACAATTAAAAATACCATCCAGCAGATCCAAACTCCAGAAATTTAGATTTAAATATCATCCCACTCTACATTTGTGAAGTGCACCACAATAACTTCAGTTCGTTTGACTTTATACTCTCAAAAAAGCAAGAAAGTTTCTTCAAGAAACTTCAGGAAACCTGAAAATACTGTTTGAGGTCAGAAATGAGGAGGCTGAAGATCCCAGGAGTGACTCTATGTAGCAATACACCTGTAAACTCAAAAGGTGAACCACATTAATTATGCCCCTGAATGCAAAAGCTGATCCAAATTGGCTTGCGGATGGATTGTAGAATGAAGAGATGAAGAGTAGATGTGTAAAAATAAAACCCATCTTTATCCACTCAGTAGAGCTGCACTATCACTTAATTTCTATTCATGGTGCCAGACAAGTCTTTTCACATCCGACCCATCTATCCTTCCTTGGATTCTGTTGTCTACCATTCCCTGCAGGATTATCATGTATCTCATTACTCTCAGAGCACCTCATTCATTGGCCCCATACAAAGCCCTAAACCTTTCTCTTCTTAATCTCATGGTGCTTGGATAACTGGATATGGCTTACGGCAGAGGCACAATTCCTGTGGGTGTGATTGCATCACACCCTGCCTTTGATGAGTCCCAGTCCAATGTTCTGTCTTTTGTTGTACTGTTAGTTGTGGCATCTCCCAATTTATCACTCCGTGACCGGACAGATTTAGTCTGAAAGGTGAAGTCTCTTCTCAATTTTTCTTTCAATCCAATTTTGCAGTTGTTCCGCCAGTTCAGTTGTTCTGCCAGGTGTTTTCTCCTCCAAGAAGGAATTTTGGTATGACCTCCTCCTTATGTTGAACTTTGTCCGAACGGTTCAATACTGGTGTGCCAGAGCCTCATGATGCAATGACCAATTAAGGACAAATTGGCAGTATTGATAAATTGTAATATCTGTAATATGTTTTTCCTGGATGGGTCTGGAAACTGTTTTGCTATGTGGGTTATTATTTTACCACTTATTTACATTTAGTTTTTATTTTATTCACATTTTATATCCACCTGCGATGTTTTGAGTGGGTACACTATCAGGTATGATTTATTTTTTTCCCTTGAAAAGTTTCCAACCACTTTTCTTCCCATAATAGTTACCAGACATTTGTACTGTTCTTTTAAGAGTGACATAAGTAAATTGCCCATGTTCTGGCTGGCTGTCCTGTATTGTGAATGTTTTACAAAGCAGTCTGAAATGACCTTTTAACTTGGGTCTGAAAAGGTAGAGGATCCATAAACATATACTTGCATGTGTTGTTTTTGACTTCACAAAATAAAACATTCAAAATAAACTGTTTTTGAAGCATTGTTTCTCTCTCTTTCTTTATTTATTTCCCCCCACAGATCTCTCCTCACCATCTGCATGCCATGAATCATGATATTCTCGTCACTACAACCCATTCTTATAATGTGGCCCTGCCAAAAGAATGGTCTGCCATGTCTCTGGTTAAATTCAATCTCGTCCAGTTGAACATGCATTGACAGGGACCCAATGAGATGGAAGCATCATTCATCACTGTGGAGCTGCCTATACATGCGTGTGTGTATATTTATTTGTGTGTGTGTGTGTGTGTGTGTGAGTGTGTATACGTGTACATGTGTATTGCAGCCCAAATTCCCTCTCGCAGACGCAGAGGGGAAGATGATGGGAGCGCGACGTGAGCAGCAAAGCAATCGAGCAGTTAAGCCCCCCGTCAGATGCTGTGAGATTAGGATTTTTTTTCCCTCACCTCTCTTTCACAGAGGGGGAAAAAGAACATAAGCATTTGCTGTCTCGCCTTTCTGCTTGCATCCCTGTGCTAAAATCCCCCCATCCTCCCCACTGAGCTCCATTGCCGGCAATTTCAGGGTCGCAGTGGGGCAGACGGCTAGATAAAGAGAATAGGAGGTCAGGTCATACACCTGTAAATCCACCACTGCCCGCTTGGCTTCTTTTTCACATCATTTA
The DNA here is from genome assembly GCA_037974485.1 of Hemigrammopetersius urotaenia. Classification (NCBI taxonomy): domain Eukaryota; kingdom Metazoa; phylum Chordata; class Actinopteri; order Characiformes; family Alestidae; genus Hemigrammopetersius; species Hemigrammopetersius urotaenia. Next base: position 9,306,067 of record JBBPDC010000023.1, read on the forward strand.
AGGCTCACAACAAGGGTGGAGATTTACAGGGGGCAGATGACGTGCTGTTTTCAGTATACATGTTTTCAGGCATTTTGTTTTCAACTGAACAAAAAACATTAATTGCAAGTTTGGATCGTGCCTTCAACCCATGATTGAAATTTATAGGATGTTAGATTGAAATGAGGAACTACAATCAAGGTTCTCCCCCGAGACTTCATTTCATGACTAGACTTTGAACAGGACTGTCACCAGAGATTCATAAATAGAGGCTTGGTTTTTGAGTTGACAGAGTAGTTTTTTATTATTAAAAAATTAAAGTCCCACATGAACACATCATAGTACAGCGCACAGATTGAGCAATGTGAAATTCTTTCACCAGGTGAAGTAATGCGCTGCCAGTAATGAGGGGCACCTAGGCAGCTGTGTGTGGGGGTACCTCAGTGGTGTCAACAGCTGTACTGGGATTCGAACCCACAGTCTTCTGATCACAGGGTGAACTACATAATTACTAGGCCATCAACTGAAGATAAATAATAATAATGCACATTTATTTAGGGTGGTTAAACATTAAATGCCCCACCAAATAACTGGTCTAGCAATGTCCCTGCTATCCTCCTATTCCTGAGGTGGTGTTTTGTCTCAGAAGGCTGACAGTGTTTGGCGACATGGTGAAGTTAGATTATCAGCAAGTCTGCAACACATTTGTAAGAGCTGGGCATAGTTTAAGAGAGGTTATTTGAAAGAGGTTTGGGGAACATTTTGTGAAAATGATTTGAGTTAATAGTGAATTCTAGTGTTTCTTTTTAGGTTCATATTGAATTTTAAGCTCATATTCCAGTTCTAACTAAATTCATGCTGAGAATCACGCCTCTGGTTTTATTTGGATTATCATGGCATGTTTGAATGTGAGAATCGCAGTTAAAGCATTAAAGGAATGGTTTGGAGAAATTTCAAACTGACATATTTTCCACTTATACCAAATGTAGTTGATCATCCAGTCATGTTTGGAGTCTGATGACTGGACTACATTTGGTATAAGTGGAAAATATGTCAGTTTGAAATTTCTCCAAACCATTACTTTAATGCTTTAACTGTGATTCTCACATTCAAACATGCCATGATAATCCAAATAAAACCAGAGGCGTGATTCTCAGCATGAATATCTTACAGCATCTTCATTTCTAAATCATGTACGAAAATATACTCCAGTGATTTTCTCTCTCTCTCATAAAATCTACCATAAAGTCCTCTTCAGAATCATGTACAAACTACATTTACATTTATAGCATTTAGCTGACACTCTTATCCAGAGCAACGTACATCAGTGCACAAGAAGTCCACACCTGTTCCCCAAACCTGTATATCTAAAGCTATGCTTAAATAAACATCTGCTGTTCAGCCGAGTTGCTGTTAGCTAAGTTACACCTAAACAACTCCTGTCCAAAAAAGTCAGAGGTTAAGGAAAAGTAAGGAAGGCATGGACCAAAAATTCATTTGTTAAATGAAACCAAGAAACTTAAATATTAAAGCATAAGTGTAGCAGGCTCTGTTCACAAATGAGTATTGTGCTATGTCTCATCCATTCACATTAACACATCAAAGTCAGCAGGATTTTATATCTGGCTTGCTTTCACACGTGACCCATGGTTGTTTAATTGCTGTTTCATTCCTGTGTGTAAAAGTGAACATGTGAAAACGTCTCAATTTAGATCCAGTTTGACTTTTATTTTCATGCTCCACTCGTTGAGTGTATTATGTCCTGTCAAAACCAGCTACTCCAAGATTGCAGTTTCTCAGTTTCACTTTCATTTATGTAGTTTGAGGGTTCTTATTATAGTGGAGGTGTTTAATGGGAAGCTAGAGCATTTTTTTTACTTTGCATTTCTTAGTTTGCTGCTCATTAATTTATCAATTTTAGTGGTTTTCAATGATTACTGTCCAGCACAATCTGCTGAAGGAGTTTTTGCTTTAAGCATAACATCACTACAGTTGGTTTGAAGAATATAAGAAACTGTGTAAATGTTAAGGTTTAATAGTTTAAGAGTTTATCACTTTAATACCTTGGACATGGCTTGTAGTGATGTATTATTGCCTTCTTAATCCAGTTAAATTTATATTACTGTGTTATCTGTACCATAGCTGGAGGCAGAGTCCTTCGTCTTTATTTGTTATTTAATTGATCTTAAAACATACTAAATGTTCTGATCCTATAATTTTCTCTGAAAATATAAAGCTCAGTTATTTCCAGTTGGGAATAGTACTGAAACCCTGAAGTTCAGTGAGCAATCTAAAAATGCACTGCTGGCTCTTTTTTCATTTTATTCATTTTGTTTAATGTAGCTTGTATAATTGATGTCAAATCATACATCATTTATTCAGCTTGTTCGAAGGGAGAGCAGCAAAATGTGACATTCTTATAAAAACAATGACACCAAAAAGAAAATATTAATGTCCCCTGTCCCTTTTCCCCAATTGATAATGTCTGTTTAGTCATTATTTTTCAATCCATCCAGATACTCTACTCAATCATCATTTTCTTTATATGCACCTTTTTTCTCTATCAGCTAAAAATTGATGCCAGCAAGCATTATGGCTTCAGATAGCTGTAATTTGTCATTGAGTTGTTCAGCTGTGGATTGTTCGCTCAGTCATAGATATGTGCTGCCCACCGTTTCCATATTTGTTGTAGTGTGCTTGTTTAGGCCATTGACTGGACCATTTCAGGTCCAGTGGAAATGAGTCTTATTGATAAGCATCTCTAATTCTCACTGGCTGCATTTGCTAAGGAGGCCTGGGTAATGGATATCTTGTGCTTGGAGTGATAACAGCCTCAACAAGGCCCTGTCTAGACCCTGCTGACCTCAGGGACACTACAAGCTTAACCTGGAAAATGCAGGGTGTCCAAAATAAAATATGATAACATTTCATATATCATAGCTCAACGATAGCACTTGCTGTAAAACTCACAACATTTTTGACAGACTAGTGGGGAAGTTGGTGGGATCGCTGTGGCACACATAATCAGGCTGTTTTGCTGTTGTCCAGGAACGTTTTGTCTCCCTAAGACAAAGTATTTGGATTCATAGTCTCATTCTCAAACTTTTCTTCAGGGGATCTGTGGCATTACCATTCCCAGTGGTGATGAATCAGCATTTTATGTAGCTGTTATTATATTTTCATACTATTTGCTGCCCTTGTTTATTCACAATGTGCATCTGAACTAAGTCAGTGGCAATCTGCAGGCATACACAAAACCATGCACAGATGTGAGGTTGATCTATTTAAAATGGCTCAAAATAGTGCCTCCTCTATTATGGTGGATAATGCTGTAATCTAGTTTCTTGGCATGTAACTGTACATTGTATTTGGTTGATTTTATCACTGCACGTTATATTGTGTCAGGTTGTTGTATAATGACTTTCATGTTGGATTTGCTTATTTTATTGGGACACCGGATAAAACTGAATAATGAAACATGTGAACTGCTACATTCCAAAATAGTTGCATTTCATTTTCACCACTGGTTGGGTACTTTATTTTTACTGCTTTAATTGTTGCTCACAAGTTCCAGGGTGACCTTAAGAAAATGCCAGTAGACTTGTATTCAACAAATGATAAACAAGACCAATCTTTAGATTATGAGTCATGTGAAATGTTAATATTGAACAAGAGAAATCCATTCCTCCTAATAATAGATAAATAAACAGATTGTAGCTGCAAAGGTCAATTGCTATGTTGATTTTTCTCCTTTTCAATTTTACATTTAAATCGAGTCAATAGCCTCAATATCAATAGCAACTGCAGGGTCTGTTTCCATTTGCGAGTCTGCAAAAACCCAGAATAAAAATGTCGCCTTGCCTTGCAGCGTAATATGACTGGAATCAATGCTTTTCAGCCACTTTTCCCTCAGCCGGCTGAAGGATTGCCCCTGACGGCAGAGGTGGGGTCTTAGCAGGGCCACGCACAAACTGTTATGCCTCTTTATTGGAATTATATATCTGTTTTTATGCATTACCGAGGGCCTATCTCTGAAATATTTACATTATCCAGGACACAGGCAATGGGAGAGTTCGCAAAGTGCCCGCAATCTAAAAACAATAAAGAGCAGTCTCCATCTTTATGGCTGCCATTTGATGAAATGACTGGAGGCAGAAGATGATTTTATTGCCTGAGCTGAGGGCACTTCTGACTTTGTCACCAAGGCTTTTTAAGAGTCCTTTTTATGCATTGTATTTTAATGCAGCTTCATGGTGAATGCCGCCTTTGAGAAGGGAAATTGTCACACATTTTGATGAATCACTTCACAGAGCTGAACCTTTTGTGAACACAATACTGGGGTCAGTACTGTACTCTGCAACTGCATGAATGGCCTGGGTCTTCCGATGAGTACTTGAGACCATTAACCCACAGGTAGATGGTGAGTCTAAACGTATTTGGGGTCTGGAGATTTCTTCTTTTGTTTTGTTCCAAAGTTGATTTACCTAATACATAATGGAAGCTTGTTACCCCAATAATCATCATCAGTCTCATGTTGTTTCTAACACAGTATGTTGTACTCACATTTGACAAACTAACAAAAGTACGTTCCATAGCTATTAATCAGGAGTTCTATGACAAAACAATTAATTTTTATCAGTCTATACACATACTGTGTTCTCATACTATATATGGCTGTCCTGTTGCCTTGAACAGCATAACTTTTGAAATATGAAATAGAAATGCACCTTTGGTTCAGAGTACTGCTAGACTTGTGATAGCAGCACCATGTTTTTCAAACAAGAGATGAGACATGACTCAACAACCTGAACTCCACGTTTACATTTATGTTTATATTTACGGCATTTAGCAGACCCTCTTATCCACCCCTCTCCACCAAAAGAATTATCATCCTAACCTCATTGTTTATATTCACAATTAATCATTTGAGTAGGATTGCAATATTCACAGTGTTTATATCCCACAGATTTAATCCCTCCCCACTTATTAAACCAGGGTCATTGGGGGTGCTGGTGCATGTCCTAGCACTCATACAGCGACTGGCAGGAAAAAATACTGTACATGTAGCCCACCCATCACAGTGCAGACACTTATGTACACATTCAAACCGATGGGCAATGTATCATCTCTAATTCACCTGACGGGCATGTCTTTGTACTGTGGAAGGAAACCAGGACAAGAAGTAGGATGATTCTATTCAATTAAACTAAATATTACAGAAATCATTAGGTCTTCTCTACCTTGACGCTTATCTCACATATATGATATGCATTTCCACATGTTTAATGTACTATACTCCCTCTTTTTATAGTATATGAGACAGCACTGATTGGCAGGTGATGTTCCAGTGGATTCATTCCTACTCACTGCCTCTGATATATATCTGTTTTAATCCCCATCTTACTTTCCAAATAGAAAGCAACCAAGATCATCTTGCAACATATTAGGACACAAAAACTCAGCTATGAAGCATGTATCAGTTCTCAGCCTCGCACCGACAATTAAATGATAAACATCTATTCAGTTTGGTTCACTGTCTGTCCCCTTAATAAAGATAACTGATGTTTGCAACCCCAAAGAGCTAAAACCATTACGCTTCCCCTTGCACAGTGGGACCTCTTCGATAACAATATCTTCAGTTCTAGTGGAGCACTAGATCACGAGGGAGCTTAAGCACCCTGACTATTTGGGTGCAATTCCACTACAGAGAGATGGCTGGCAGGCATTCTCTAATGCTCCTTCTAATGACACAGTTCTAACGAGAGGCTAAGCACTTCAGAATGAACTCAAAGAGAGAGAGGGAGAGAGAGAGAAAGGAAGAGAGCGAATGAAAAGTGATAATGCACTCAGTGGTAGAGCTCTGAGCTGGAGGAGCACTGATAGTTGTCTGGGTGACGTGGACCACCCTCTCAGAGCTGAGATCTAGCTGTCTCCATAACAACCTTATTTGCTTGGTGATATTTATGGACTGCCTCTGAATTGGGCTTTTTCGTCTTCTTTTCTCTCTTTTTTATAGTTTATTTTGTGACTGTTTCTCCTTTTCTGACCAACAGCATTCATATGTATTTCCTCACAAGATTTTAGACGTTCCACCACCCACTGTCAACCACATACAAGATCATTTTCTTTCCTCCGTTATCACAGTTCTTACCAGATTTTAAGACTCAATACCCACTGGATCCACTGTACATCTTCAATCATATTCCGTCATGACTTATAAAACCTTTCTGTTACATTCACTTATCAGTGTCACGGTACGGTCAGTGGCCTTAGGTCCACTGCTTTTCTGTTGTTTTTTGGTCATGTTTCTGTTCTGTGTTTTGG
>JBBPDC010000023.1:9346870-9358596 GCA_037974485.1 Hemigrammopetersius urotaenia
GATAATAAGACGATGTACAAGAGGCATCATTGTGGAGAAAAATATTTCTCAGCTTTTATTTACATTTGAACAAAAAGAGGCATGACCTATATCTGGCCACCACATAAGCAATCGTGATTTCCCTCATGTGTGTTGCATGAGATGCAACAATAATATCTGGGGAGAATATGAATTAACAAGACATTTTTTCACCTGTGTTGAAAGCCATATACAACTACATCTTTCTTTGTTCAAGAATGGCAAAACCCTTTTCCCAAGTTTGTGTTGATCAGACACTGCATACAGCTGGAGAGTGGGCAAACTCATCATAGGACCCAAGGTGGAAAAAGGAAGAGGACAACAATGCTTTAAGAGGTGAATTAGAATAGGGAAAAGGAGGCTCCATTTCTGGTTTGTGCTTGAAGTGTATAAAGATGAATGGCACACGCACACCAGATTGCTGAATCTTCAGAGACTCATCTGGGTTGTGGACATGAATCCTGATGAGGCCACAGTTTGATCAGGGCCGCATGCCCTGAGGGAACATCAAAAAGGGATGGATTCGTCTCTGTCTTGGCGGTGGTTCGAGCATATTTGAGAGCAGTGTCCTGCTGGTGAAGGTAGACCACAATTAAAGCAATAACAATGTTTTTTCACCTAAAAATTTAGCTTGTCACCAAAAAAGACATTGAACATTGAACCCATTTTTCCCTGCACACTCAAAATCATAAGCAAGATAGGATCCAAAAGAATTTATGGTTTTAGTTCATGGTTTTAGCCAATGATTCGGAGAACATCCCTCATGTGCTTTCTGCCAAACTCCTGCATCACTGAGACACATCCTCACCAGCTGCAAAACCAGCTTGTCACAGGGCCACCATACCTGGAGACACAATCAGGTCCTACGGCAATTGGCAATCACCCTGGAAAGAAGGAGAACTACCACCCAAGTCCTCCTTCCCTGTGCGTCTGGTCTCCCAAGTACCATCTCTTTTTTGAAAGCAGGACAGCTTCCAGGAAGAACATCGGCAAGAGTGGAAACAACCCTCCTGGACACAGCCCAAGACTGGAAAATGAAAGTTCACCTGGATCAGAAACTCTTTCCTCCAGAGGTCATTACAACTAATCTTAAGCCAGACCTGATCTTGTGGTCAACCACGCAGAAACTCCTGTACATCGTGGAACACTTCCATTGGAATCGGCAGTGGATGAAGCTGAGGAACGCAAAATCCTGAAATACAGAGATATTGCTGCAGAGGCAGAGCTGTGTAGAGGTTTTGTAGTCACATCAACAGTAAAGCTCCTGAAGAGCACATCTGAGATCTGAGGCCAGGCCCACCAACAGGCTGTGAAATGGCTTTCGGAGGCTGCGGAGAGAGGCAGCAACTTATTTATTTATGTATTATTATGCAATTTTTTAAAAATGTGAATTATAAATGTATATTATAATTCACTATGAATGATTCTGGATATGTTTTACCACACCTTCATTAACAAATCAATCTCAAACCCCTTTCAACCCCTCTCAAACTTATTTTCTTAGCCCTCCAATTGCTGCCTGCTAACTGTTGCTATCCACCATTACTTTTGCCTATTTCCAGCTGATCTAATTTGATTTTGAAGTTATCTAGTTATAGTTAAAAGATGTGCCTAGGGGGAACCTACTAACCAGACATAATGAAGGGGTGAGGTTTCTTGTCTTGTAAGATTTGCATTTACTAGTCAATGCTGTCCAGCAGCGACACAAGAAACAGTGTGTTCATCCCCACACTCTGCTCCCCTGGCGCTGTGTTCCTGGCTCCCCACTGCTTCAGTCGGTGAATGGGCTAAATACAGAGGAAGAATTTCACACTGTCCACACTGTGTGTTATAGTTAGATCGTGTATGAGACTTCACTTCATCCACGAGAAAAGTTCAGGAAACTGGTAAAACATGTTCTCACTTTGGAGAAAAACCAACACTACATTACAGTACTTTTATCAGAAATATATGTGAGTGAGAAAATTGGCTTCAAGTGGATGAGAAGAGATGGAAAACCTAGAGCTCTTTCTATCATTATGTCTAGACAATATTTTGGAAACAACATAGCAGCGTGGTATTTAAGCACACATGCAATGACATATGAAGCATTTACTGCTGCTGTAAAGCATAATAAACAGATTTGCAAGAGAAAGGGGCAGTGAGAGCAATGAGTTCTGCCTGAGGGTAGCAGGTCCTGGGTGTTGATTGCCAATGCCTAAAAGTCAGTTGGGTCATAGCTTGTTGCAGGATGAGTTGCAAGCATATTAACTGAATGCATTGTAAATACACACCGATCGGGTACAAGGTTGAACCCACCAGGTAGGTGAGATGCAGATTAACGCATTACTGTGGCATTTGTCAAGGGGTGGAAAATATTAGGCGGCAGGTGAAAAGCCAGTTTGTGAAGTTGATGTGTTGAAAGAAGAAACAATGGTCAAGCCAAGTGACTCCAAAAGGGGCCACATTGTGATGACTAGATGACTGCTGTAGAGCTGCTCCAGGGGCTGTTCCTGGTATATAGTGGCCAGTCCCTGCCAAAAGTGGTCTAAGGAAGGACAAATAGTGAATGAACAACAGGGTCATGGTGCTAAAGGCTTACTAATGTGCATGGGGAATGAAGCCTAGACCATCTGGTTTGATCCTACAAAAGAGCAACTGTAGCACAACATGCTGACAACGTTCATACTAGCTTTGGTGGATAGGTCTCAGAGCACACAGCATCACAGATTGCATCACAGAGTGCATCACTTGAACAGCTGTGAGTGTGTACCTTGCTTACATTTACATTTACGGCATTTATCAGACGCTTTTATCCAAAGCGACTTCCATTCTCTAACTACAGGGGACAGTCTCCCTGGAGCAACTCGGGGTTAAGGGTCTTGCTCAGGGACCCAGAGGTGGTGCTGGAGGTAGGATTCTAACCCATGACCTCTTGGTCCGGAGGCAAGTATCCTACCCACTGAGCTACCGCCACCCACGCCACTCATGGGGAAGAGATGATACCAGGATGTGAGGCTCTGGAAAATGTTCTTCTTTTTTTGGCTTTTGGCATTCTGATGGATGCTACTTTGATATATAACCACCTACCTAAACATAGTTGCAGAACAAATACGTACCATCATAATTCCCTAATAGTAAGAGGCCTCTTTCTTCAGAATAATGCACGCTGTCCCAATTTATGTACAATTTGTGTACCTTTCCCAATAATGTACAATTTATTTGGGAAAGGGTAGAAGAATTGAATACACCAATAACACTTTTCCATTTTCAAATAAAAATTCCATTGTGCTGTTTGTTACCTCATTTTGCCAAGTGTGTCAATGCACAGTGAGACAGTGAGAAGTCCTGGAAGACAAGAGTACTTTGGCACAAAACAGAGTGGCTGGATGGACATTTCCTGGTTAGGATGTTCATTCAAAACAGCTTCTGATTTCAGTGCATAAAATGTTGCCCCTACAAGCAAGGAAATTTGTGGCACCCACAATTTTGAGCAGTCCCTAGTACAGCTACCGTCAAAGAATAACCACCACTTAGTAATCAGATGTGTCTCCAGTAAGTTTGAGATCTGTGTGATATATGGTGAGTAATATGCTACATCAACCCAAATACAACAACCAATTATCTTTGCTATTCCTTATTTTTCTTTAAAAAATGACAGTTGGTTTAAAAAACAGTTTTCCTTACAACAGCGGCCAATACGATCAGAAAACTGTTTAGAATAATTAGCCTCTTGTACCAGTTCTTGTGTTCATTGAACTCATGCACTAAAATCAGCTCAATGAACGGACGGAGCATAGATGGGGTCAGCTTTCCCTGAGATGACATCTTCTCACCACAGAACTGCAAGAAGATTGTAAATATATGGCTATATATGTCATTTATAATTAAAATGCAAATAAAGTTTTAGTAACTTTGGTCACTTTTCAATTAGCAAATTGAATTATCACTCCAATGTCTTTTTAAAAATCTTTTTAAAACCTAGTTTTAGGTTCACACCTGCATTTTTATGTGGATATTCTGTATCGGAAAATCCTGAGTGCTTAAAATGCAAGCACCGCTCTGGGTCTCTTTTAGTAGAGACACAACAACATAATGAGCTTTTATATGTTTCTTTTGGTTTGTCCTCATTACTAATAAATTAATGTATGTAATGTATGTAGTTTCTTAATGGAACATGAACCAGATAGTGGGCTTTTTATCTTTGTCCACTTTTACTCAAATGGCTGTTGTAAGGAGACCTGTGTGCCGTTCCACTATCAGAGGAGTGCAGAGAGATGCTTGTCTGCATACGCAAGGTTACAGCACAGAGTGGCCTTTCTGAGCGCTTCTCTGTCAATGGCACTGAGGCGAGAATGAGTATTTTCAGAAGCTAATTAACTAGGGGCCATCTTCATCACATGGCCATTATGCAGAGAGGCAGGGCCAGCAGGGCGCGGGCCGCTCTCTCCACACTTAGCCCTGCCGCTGCTTTAATTGTGCAGAAAATGTAATTTGTGTCTCAGTTCAAATTCCCTCTGAGAGTGCTGCTCACAGTGGGGGGGCTCCGGGCACATGAATAGCACTGCCATTCAACCAGGGACCCATGTGTGAGTGTGCGTGGGCGTGTGTTCTTTCTGCACCCACAGACGTCTGCAGCTTTATGAGGCATTTTTCTCATCCCAGTGTGTTCTTTCTTTGCTCCTTAAACATGCGCATAGGTTATTGTTGCTTACAAATCACATGGTATTGTTGGACAACCATCGTTTAATGTAGTCATATAAAGTATAATTTATATTCAATAAAACACAATGCATATTTAAAGAACAATAAAAGACAGAACCACCAATCCAGTCTATTTGTGCAACATACTGAAATGGTTTCAGAAATGAAATGCTTTTATTAAAGTACATTAAAGTACAAATTATTTTTGTTTTGTAGGCATGAGTAAAAGTGGTGGGTTTTCTTAGCTTGCTAGAAAACTATCTGCATAACCTATCAATCAAATAATTATCCCTACAAGCCTTGATTAAATGCTGCGCACTGTTAATCCAGAGTGTGACGGATCTAAAATCAGTAGAAGCAGCGATGTTGAAGCCTGAACATTAGTACTATGTTATGGTACAGTTTGTAGTAATGTGTTACATAGTGTCAGAAACCACATACACTTTGAGATTCCTTAACAATAAGCATGGATTTGAAGCAAGCCTATGGTCATTTAGGCCTGCAGTTTGTACAGTGATAAACTGATAAACTGCTATTTATAAACTGACATTGCGTGTTAGTTACATTAGACTTGGTCTTCCAATCAATTACTTATCCCTACAGACCTTAATTACGATAGTACAGTCCAGTAGGTTCAGGAGAAAGCAATTCAAATCCGCCATGTCATCTTGAAGCCTCAGTTTTGTCCATACTTTTGTCATTTTTATAGAAAACAATGTGTCAAATAGCAAAAAATGCATACGCAACATTAATGTGAGATCAGTTAACAGCTTGACCTGGTTTCAGGCAAATAGGAAATTCAGTTTACATAGTGCTAACTAATAAATAAGCGTTTAGCTTCATCGTTCCAGTGAAATATCCAAAGTACATTTAATGGAGAGTTATGATAATATCTAATATGACACGATTTATAATTTGTATACATTTAAATGGATAGCATTTTTTTTTTTTAAGCTTTAATTTTGTCTGTACATTTGTCCATTTATTAGAAACTACGCTTGTCTGAGATTACTTGACAGCTCAAGTATGTGGTTATCTGTTTTGAATGATGTTATATAGTGTCTATAAGCATCCATTCATTTTTAGTCAAATCACCCTTATAGCTACAGTGTAGTAAAGTAAAGCATGTAAAGAAGAAAACATTTCTCTGCACAAACGTTCCAGACACTAAAAGTCCAGAGCACAATTAGTAGAGAGTTAGGTAAATATTCAGTAAGGCACATTAGGTATTTGAAAGATGCATTTACATTTATTTAAATATATACATAATGCATACACAACTTACGCAATATAGGCAAATGTAATGTTCTTAGTCTTGCCCAAGGACTTTTACTGACATTCTGTGGTGTCCTTGGCCAGGCAGGGCATTGAACCTTGGTCTGAAGGGTGGAATATTACCCACTACACGTGTGCAATAAATTGCAGTCCCTCAGCATGGTGGACAGTCTATTGGTGACTACTGTTTTGAAAGCTGAACTGTCATGGAACAGCAGTCTCACATAGTTCCCATGTGGTGTACAAGACATGGGAGATAAGATCTGATCTGTTGGTGCGGTAGGCGGTAGGTGACCTGGGGTGGATCTATGGAGCTGAGGATGGAGTTTTTAGTGAGTCACTGAACATATTCATGACTACCGATGTTCAGGCACAAGGGCTTATTGTTCTTTGGCATTGAGACAACAGTAGATCTTTTGAAGCATAAGGGGGATCACAGACTGAGCCAGAAACTCCTTAAAGTTGGTGGACTCTGATTAGCTGGTCAGCCCAGAGGAGCAACAAAAGACCAAAGATACATTTCTGATGTTGACCTGCTGCAGACTCCTGTGCACATCTGTGATAGTGATGACATCACTCATCCCAAAGGTATTGGATGGAGCACTGTCATCCCAGTGTGTGACGGATCTAAAATCAGTAGAAGCAGCGATGTTGAAGCTTGAACATTAGTACTTGTCCATTGTTATAGATGTATGTTATGGTACAGTTTGTAGCTATTATTGTGTGAGAAACCACAAAGGATTCTTTAACAATCAGCATGGTTTGAAGCAATACTACGGTCATTTAGACATGCAGTTTGTACAGTGATAAAACTGCTATCTACATTTGACTTGGGCTCATGTGCAAAGAAAACAAACCATGTCCAGAGCACTGGAGTATGTTGTCCAAAAAACAAGGTTTATTGGCCTATTAATAATTAATATTAATTAATTTGTACTGTACAAAGTTGAAATATAAACAACATTGTGGTCCTTTTTGCAGGAACATGAAACACTTTACATGTGATTAGTTTAAAAGAAGCGTCATGATCTTCACAAGTTACCTTTCTCAGCTCTGCCTGTATAATAGGTTCTGACAGCCAGGTATTATGGCAGTTCAGCAGAGTGCAGGGATTTAGATGGATGAAGCTCACCGAGCGAGAGAGAGGGAGAGAGAGAGAGAGAGAGAGAGAGAGAGAGAGGAAAGAAAAAGTGTGACTTGAAAGGCACATATAGTTGGAATAGTGGTGAAGAAAAGCCAGATAAAAAGGAGAGACATAAGACACAAAAACCCAGAGAGTGAGATTGACACTGAAAAACGGAGGAATGGTGTGTGAGAAGAAATCCTCTACACACGCTTCACTTTACCTGGATCTGCTTTTGAGGTGATGGTGAAAAAGTGCTGATGGGTCGTGTTCCAGCGAGCTTTTCAGCAGCTCAGGGAAAAGTGCTTACTGGTTCTCCTTGGAAAGGGGAGCAGAGCTTGAGGAACATTTCCCACAGTCTCTTCCTTTGTTTGGAGACTTTGCAGCGGACAGCATTTTCTATCCCCCCACCCCCGCCCCCATGCTAGCAGCTCTCATTTTCATTTCGCTTTTCATTCCATTTGTTCCTGGCCTGCTCCTTCAGGTTGTTTCCTGACACTGTGAAACTTTTTTTTTAATCAAGGATTGCCAGGATGACCACTTATGTCTTACCAGAGCCTAAACTTTCCAACATAATGAGTGAGATTTTATTTGTTGGTGTTGTACAGAAGGCAGCCACGGTGATACAGCAAATCCAGCTTCTCTGCCTCACCTGCTTGCATATTTTTCTTTTTACATAAAATGAATCTCCTGAGGTCAGAGTACTCTAACTCACCAAACACCAGCAAATCAAACACAAATCGTTTGGTTTTCTAAAATGCTCCCCCATTTCACATCATTCTAAAATATGTATCACTGTTCTACAGTGATCACCACTATTCACACTGTTCAGTAGTGTTTCTGAGCTGGTTCTTTGGGACCTCCATAAAGTCCACATTTTTGCCTCAGACCCATTCACAACATAAGGATGGAGCAAAAATGTAGGTAAATCTGGTTGGTCATTAGGGGTTGACTTGAGAAGAACTGTTCCATAATGTTCAAGTCAAGTCAAGTCAAGTCGCCTGAAGAGCCACCTCTTCAAGGAGCACTGTGGCGACTAACTATGTCCCTTTCTAATGCTTACTTATTTCTAAAAAAAAAAAATACTTCCTTTCCCTTGACTTCTCTATGGCTTATGTTGTTCCTCTCTATGGCTCTATGGCTTATGTATTGTTGGATATGTGTTGGCTAATTATTATTTGACAGTTGTTATATAGATGCTCTGACTGCAGTATCTCAGTTAAATAGTTGACACAGATTTAAGCTGTTTTTCAGTAAGAAACAGTTGTGGACTATTTAAGCACTGATGTATGTCGCTTTGGATAAGAGTGTCAGCTACATGCCGTAAATGTAAATGTAAGTCAATTTTATTTGTAATGTGGTTTTCACAACACCAGTTAACACAAAGTAGCTTTACAATAATTAGAGTCCCAACCACCTCCTATCACTTATACTACTCTAAAATCTCCCCTCTGTCTAACAACTTAAATAATTTCCACCTTTTTTTAATGTCCATTTTTCCAATGTATCCAAAGTTACCCAACACAGTCCTGATGACGGCTGGCAAAATATTCGATGTTTGGTCCTGATTTTTCATGTACAAGAGTTTTGTTGTTTTCTGATGAATGATTTGTTTTCTTTGTTTGTTTGTTTTGTTTTTTATTTGAAGAATTATACTTACATCATTTTCATAAACCAGATAAGAAGTACACCAGTCACATACAGTATAAAGCTATAGTATTTTGCCATGTGATAGCAAGAGAACCAACACACCATCTCGTCAGTGACACATTTACCGCAGACCCATAAACACATGCCAGAGTACCTCCTTGGACAAGTTACGTCAGGGTCAAGCACATCTTGCCTTTCAATCATGTTTGTAAAGGTGATTTTTTTATTGTTGATCAACTCAATAACTTTGCTTAATAAACAATCATTGATTTATAAACGCTTGTGATCAGGTTTAGGTCAGGTTGACTTTTCAAATTTAGCAGTTCCAGTCAGCCAGTTAGGGCCAAGTGCCAAACTCAAGAGTACAGTTCTGTGTATTGGCTGTGTACCCATTCCCTTTGTTTTGGTGGTCTTCCCAAATCTCTCATTATGTGCTTACTCAGCTCAGGTACAGAAGCTATTAAAGACAAAGATATGACACTTTCCACTTTTGCTCACCCTCTCTTGTGCTCTCTTGCGCCTTCTGTCTCTGCCCATCTTTTTATTTTCCATTCACTCTCTCAGCCCTCTTTCAAGCCAAACTCTCAGTCTGGGTGTCCATTACTAATCGATTTAAGGGAGAGAGTGCAACGTGAAATAATAGCCTATCCATGAGAGAAAAGTACAAGGGAATTATCCCATCTCAAGGTTTGTCTTTCTATTCAGAAACCCCTATGGCTTTGTAATCAGTCTTTATAAACCATCTTAATCTCTTAATTCACTTGAATCACTCCACTGGCTAGCCCTCTTTTTCTTCTGGCGGGCACTTTGTAGCCGTTAATCCTCTAAACTGCTGGAGATTTCCTTCCTGTTTTCCAACCTCCATAGTGACACTGTGCAAGACAAGACCAACATAACAATGAAGACACAAAATTTCTATAAAATTGGCATGTTTGTATATATTCTGTGCAGGAGAAGACAAGGAAAGGCACAGTATCGTTGTTTTGCTCACTCACTTTTCAGTTTGTCAATTATTTCATTTTGTCAAATTCTATATTTAAAGGAGTGACAGAATGCAACATTGGGTGGAGCTGTGTCAATACAATATCATCCCAGTTCCTACTACTGCTACTGTTTTACAATTGTATCATTTACAGCTTTGTATTATTTTCATTAGTATTATATGTCAGTTGCTGAATCTGTTAATTTAAAAGCAATCTAAAAATCACTTAATTTACACTGGTCCATTTGTCATATAATGTTTGTACAACATAAAATCAACTGTAAAAGGGGCATGATAACCAATGATACGGTAGATGTTTTTTATTTCTCATTTGAGCATGTCCACTTGAATGAGTAATGAAACTGAAAACTGCAATAGGAAGCAGATGAAAAGGCATTTGTATCAAAGTCCTCCAGAGAATTGAGAGCAGATGATGTGGCAGGCTGGTCTAGGCTGGCATCACTGTCAATACCAGCATGTAGGGTTTGCTTTTAATAACCACCATTAGCATGTCCCCTACTGTTTCTGTGTGCTATGTTCTTCGACCCCCTGCCTCAGCTCCCCAAAGGCACAGGATGGCCCCATCCTGTAATGGCTGCAGAATGTTTAAGGTCCCACTCCTGCCGTTTCCTCATAAGGGAGAAACAACAAGTCCTGCTGATATGAGCCAGAATCCGCACCAAAGCATTGTATGTAAACAATTTTGTGCACCTAAATCTCTATTTAAACGGTGTTCATTTTTCCGGAGGAGGTTGTGTTTTGTAATTTGGGATGGGGTCACGTCTTGTATAAAGAGTGTTTAGTTTATGTCTCGGGTGTCTGTTCATCATCACCTTACCCTCACCCTACTGTTCAGAATCTTGCCTCTGTTTGAGTCTTGGCCCTCATGCATTCTTGTTTTGTATGTAATAAAAAGTAAAAAGCCATGGGCATCCATGCCTGTGCCTTCTCCTTCCTGAATGGGAACAGTCCGTACATGACAGAAGGATTTGATTGGCCAGTTTGTATGGAATAAAGTGTAATTTTTCCAAATTGAAATATCACAGCCTGAATGTATATATCATTATTAGAGGTACCGTGCTCCATAACAATAACAACACAATGCATCGCCGTGCTTATTAGTGCATTTTCCTTTTCCGTCATCGTGAGGTGCATTTGAATAGAATTTGTATTATTGAGTAAGCTCCATGTTCAACAAATTAATAGAAGGTAATTAGCTGTGAAATGTGTGCTGGCCAGACTAGTAAAAACACTGGACATTGAAGATCCACAGATATTAAATCACTGCTCGTGTCAGAAATCATCTGAAATTACACAAAAACCAATCTAAAACAAATAGGGCTTAACTCTGGGTGGTGGGGGGTGGGGGTTGGTCCCGGCATATTTATGATACTTTTTAAGAGATCATCATGAAGATTTAGTCTATTTCGACTCTGTCTCACTACAGAATGTGGCACTAAAATACTGAAGCATTTTTCCCTTTGAATCCCATTATTACCATCTTTGCCACAAATTATTTGTTGTGTTTAAATAATAAGGAAAAGTTTAAACTTCTTTTGGCATCTGAAATAAATTGCATGTACAAGATCCAAATTACACTGTTTAACCTCAGAATTACTGGCCTGCACTCCTCTTGTACGCCTCTTGCTCAATGATGTATGACTCTAGTTTACTCTCACCAAATCCCAGGGTTCACTGCAGCCCTGGGGGTGGGTGGAGGGTGCGGCTGATGTGATGGAGCAGCCTTTAATGTTTTATAAGCCCCTTCACACTCCTCTTTAATTTAGAAATATGAGGCTATGTGTTGAAAGAGAGGATTACTAGCTGCTGCTAATCTCCCAGTTGACCCCATCCCTTTCCCTTTTCCTAAGAGGATAGAGGAATATATAGATAGCTGGATAGATAGACAGGTGGACAAATGGATAGATAGATAGATAGATAGATAGATAGATAGATAGATAGATAGATAGATAGATAGATAGATAGATAGATAGA
>JBBPDC010000023.1:9364158-9382861 GCA_037974485.1 Hemigrammopetersius urotaenia
CACACACACACACACACACACACACACACACACACACACACACACACACACACACACACACACATACACACACAGGGTCACAAACTGGGAATTTTTCAGCATCCAGAATGCACAGCATCCTTTCTGCAAATTTCCACTTTGTTTAACATGACTTGGTAAGGCCCTGGCCATTTATTCAAGTCATGAGAAATTATCCTCGGCTAGACTGCATGATTTTTTTCTGGCAAGTTAAAAAAAAATTTATGATAAATAACCATGCACACCATCAGTACAACTCACTCTAATTAGAGCATGATAGAGCATCTGAATGAATAGCGTGTCAGTCACTCTAATGGCTCAGATTTGTCCAGAGTTTTCCCATCAATTTTTAATGATACCCTGTTTTAAGTGTTGTAGACAAACTTCCCCATCCTTTAACAAGTGGCACATAATCCAAAATAGTCTGAATTAAATGTCTTACAGTTGAAGCCAGAGGCTCAGAAGCATGTAATTTGTTTTTAAATCAGTTTTAAGGGTTGATGAGGGGCTTGGACCTCTTTGGATGGATGCGGACTAGGAGGTTAAGTCTATCATTTCTATACAAAGTATTACCATACACCTTACAGAAACCAACAACACTTGAGGCATTTTCAATGCAGCTAAAGCAATTTTGGTCCATCCACACATGGTCAAGCACCTCTCAAAATATGAAAGATAGTAAAGATGGTAAAGAGGATTCATCTATCCTGAAGAGCAATAAATTACATCATTCTAGATTTCAAATAATACATCCCAACACCTGAAGAAGTAGAACCGTAAAAATAACAAGGCTACAGAACTCAAACGGCCTTAATCCAAATGTAGAACCTATTGTGGGGTTTTACTCTTAGTTACAGCATGCAAGATACTCTCCCACATCAGCCATTAGCTTAAGCCACTGCCCAAGTAGATTATTCCAGCGACACAAGCCAGTTTTAGACAATCACGTGAAACAACTGACATGATTTTCACAACATAGCAACAACAATAAAAATTGTACATGGTATTCGTTGACCTTACCAAAGTTTTTGACTGCTATGGATTTCCTATGCACTTCTGGATATCCTGAAATATACATTTGAATCTTGAGACTCCTTCATGATGACATGCTTTTCGCAATCATGGTCAGCAACAGAAACTGTGAGCCATTTTAAGTCAGATCAGGTTTGTGACTGGGCCCACAATATTTACCATTGGTGAAAACCATGAACATCATCAAGGATGGCCTACTACCAGGAATCAAAATTATCTACAGAACAGGGGGCAGACTTTTCAATCTTGCCTGTCTCAAGATGAAAAAGACATCTGTTTGTTCATTCAAAAATGTTCAACATGCAGATGTTACTCTCAGAAAAACATCTCTCAGAAAATCTTCAATAGATCCTGACTGGCACCTTCAAGAAGACTCGCATCAGAAACCTAGACTACATACAAAACTCTTGAAGTTCCATCAATACTATCTTCATCAGTGCTTGGGAAAACAGCAAACTAATGTCAGAAGCAAATTTTCTAGTCCCTGCTTTAAGTATTAAAACTTTCTAACAATCTAACAGTCATCAACAAAAGCAAAACCAGCACAAAAAATGTCCTTCATTATCATCAATTAATATCAACCTAGCTTCCATCTGGAAATACCTATCCCAAATGCAGATAACTGGCAATGCCAAGATTGGACTCATAAGCATAGGCTCCATCATAATTGACCTTGAGGGATTACTACAACAATCACAACAGATTATTCAGAGCTTGGAGTGCAATCTGTACACTAAATCTCACAAAACTTGCAGAAGTGAAGCTTGCTAATATGCTGTAGCTGTAACATGTCTGCCTGTCATTTTCCCATTCCCTTGTCTGGCATTGTCTGGTTTTGTTCAGTTTCCCCTTTACTGCACTAAGAACTATCATTCGTCTATAAGTGATAAAACCACATGGACTTGGGATTACTTCTGCAAACTTTTGTCCAGCACTACGATATGGAGTTAGATTCACATGCCAATTAAATGATTACTGTGCCAAAAAAAAATCTTATGTTAACTGTGTCTAGGGGCATACCTGACATCTTTGGACTCTGAGGCATTTGGACCATCACACAGTGAAATTGTGAAAAAGCTGAACTTTTTGGTTGTACTTGCAGTTAATGATTTGAGATTAACAACTCAGAGCAGAACATTTCTGTTTAAATAGACAAATGTGAAAGACAAAAAAAGAAAAAACAAAATAGTCCTTTAATCACAGAGTCAACTGTAGATTCACAGCATTCATTTACTCTCACTTTTGATCAGTGCCATTCTCAGCAAGAAAGTTACTGTGTTTTCTATCTACTTATTTGATGCATTTCCATTTTTATTGCGTCTTTTGATTATTATTCTATCAGAATGAAATCCAACATGAAGTAAATCCCTTAGGATTTATGGATTTTGCCATTAAACACATATTTCACACACATAAACACAAACACTGCTATATCAGTGGATTCCATCATGTTGGCTTTGTTTGTTTGGTTTTACATTAACTTATTCCTCTAATCATTGTATGTTTTAAGGCTGCTTTGTTTTTGTTTTTTTGGGGGGGGGGGGTTGGGGGGGGGTTGTGTATCATCCAGTCTTTCTGGTAAATTGAATTTATTTCTTCTAAAGATTAAAGTCATATTTTCAAAAACACTGCAGCATTTAATCAAAAGAAAATTGCTACGAGTTCTTCAACGCCAACACAAAATTAATTTGCAAGATTAATACAAGCAATAAAGTGGCTCCAGTGTGTTGTACTGACTAAAAGCAGCACAGAAGTAGATCTTAGCATTGGTATTTTAGGACATGGTTCTAGATGTGTGAGTCTAATGCATCATCTGAAGTTTCTAGCCATCAGTTCCATCACAGTCATTGTGTCTGGCAGCACTCACTGTTGGAGATTTTACAAAAGAGTTTAGTCTACATTGTCATTGTGTGTGTGTGTGTGTGTATGTGTGTGTTTCTCACAGTGTGTTTGTGAGTGCTGATATGTTTGCTTTGCAGTTGGTGCAAGGTATCCTAGCAGGATATCAGCAACAACAGGAAACAGTCAAGAACAATGTTTGTCCTGCTTGTGTCTAAAACCGAATGAATGAAGTGGATGTGTGTGTGTGTGTGTGTGTGTGTGTGTGTGTGTGTGTCAAGTCCAGGCCCAATGTGAGGGGGTAATTTAATGGTACAATGTCCCATTATGCAGCCATGCCCCTGTAAAATCAATCAGTTTTTGGCTGTGTCTGTTGTGCCAACATGGCAAAAGAAAAGTAAAGTAAAGCAAAACATGGTTGCAGTGCTTGTCCAGTATAAAAGGTTACACAGGGGTTGCTTTCGTTTTAGGCATGGACTGTATGTTGTGGGTCAGTAAACAGACACATTTCCAAAAGAAATAAAGTGTAGAATTTCTCTAAATTTCTGTTAATTCTCTCTTAAATTTTAATTTCCACCAGAAGCCTTATATATATTTTTGTTTGTTTGTTGGTTTTTGTTATGCGAATGAAAACTTGAGATCATTTCTAGAAGAACTTTGCCATTTTCAGAATAAACAATAGACTTGATGCATAAAAAAGACATTTCATATTTTTTATTTGATGTTTGTAATAAATATTAACCTACACGTTGCCTTGAATGTTTTACATTGATTCCTTTAGATGCCCTGATATGCAGTTGCACCTGAATGAGACCATAATGGTTAGGCTACCTTACTGTATTCAAACTTAGTGATGGCTCTCAAAAATCTAGGTAACCATTTTTATAAGGAAACCTTGTTTTACTGTTTTACTTTGTTCTGGGGTGTTTGCAGCACTAAAGTAAAGAGCCATTCAGCCACAGGAGTCATGCTGCAGTATGCCACCCATCACCTACCCACCCAGTCTTCAGCCTTGTGAAAAAGCTCTTTTGGAGTCCTCTACATTAATGGTAGCTTCAGTGAAAGTTCCATTAATTCTTATACAGTGTGTTTCCAATAGCATTGCTTGTTTATTTTTTAGAGAATGCTTACACTTCTCATCTTATGAAAAAGCATCATCCATGTTTAAGAAAATAGTATCATATAGGTTTAAGGATGTTTCAGGTTTTATATGAGGACAGCCTTAGTGCTTAATTAAAAGGTTAATTACCATAAAACCTATAATGAAAATGACTACGCTGGATAGAGAGACCTTATTATGCAACAGAAGTATTTGAAGTTTTAAAATACCCTGGTGGGTTTTTTTTAAATCAGGGCCTGCACTAGTTTCAAACACGTATTGGTTGATAGTTAAGTTTCATAAATGCGGCATAATCAGATATTTTTGGATCCTTGTAATCATTTAAACTTTTGTCCTTGTCTGAATAATGCAGCATTACCAATATAAATGTTACTGCTTTTACAAAAAATTAAATAAGACAAAAACAGTATGTTGGATAATCGCTGTTGTTTTACATATTTAAATCCAGTGTTTCAAATCTTGTTAATGATCTTACTTGTGTAGCAATATAGCAGTATCTACTTTCTTATTGTTCTAAATGCCTAAAACTACTTATTCGTCATGGTCATGCACCATTCATTGTGTCAGAACACACTGTGTTGCATCAGTCTGTATTTTATTATGGCAGCTGCTGTATCTGTATCTCTCATTTGTCTCTCTGCTCTTAGGCTGCTTTTTTTCTCCTTTTAAGCCCCATTCGATGCTTTCCCTGCACAGTTTGGCAGGATCATATTGAAGAGCTGCTGTGCATGGTGGCCTTTAGCAGAGAATGTAATTTCAGGCTCCAACGGGGGAATAAAGGAAAAGAAGAGGAATGATAATACAGTGGAAGGTCAAATATTGATCATGTTATAGAGAGCTACTTTAGGTGGGCTGAGTGTGAGAACCTTCAGCAGGATTTCTTTCTCAGATGCACAGGGATTCATCCTTCATCTACAGGGGGTGAGTGAGAGAGCAACAGAGCGCAAGAGCAAAAATAGTGAGTGAGCAAATGGTGTGAATGTCTCCTGTCCTGATTTGACTGAGCGTGGAAATGCAGAGAGTTCTTCAATTTTGTGCCTGTCCAATACTGTTTACTACATCTTGGAAAATCCACCCCATGTCCTTGTACGGCGAGCAGTCCCAACGGATTCAGATGAGGCTGGGGAACGTTCTTCTCTCCACACATTTCCCACTGCTGTCCCAGCCTGTGAAGAAAGTCTATGGACCAAGAGAAACGTCTTCCCCAATCAGCGCAGGCTCCCTCAACCTTGGGCCTGTGACCGAGCTGAGCCTGGCTTTCAGTGAGAGTAAGTGAAAGAGACACACAGACAGGTTGTTAGTCAGTCTTATTTACTCACTGCAAAAGTCTGGCCAGAGTTAACCCTTTAAACATGTGTAGCCATTCAGTTCCGTACTACAGAACTACAAAACTTTCCATATAATTTACAGGTGAATTGAAAATTTCAGCATATTCAGCCATAAAGGTGAAAATAAAGTCACCAATGTGATTTGAAGAGTCTTACCAAAGTTGTTACACACAATGGTTACAGATATGCTTCATAATATCTAAGACATTGATTTGAAACAGGTTTGAGATTACCTTTTGGCCTGAAACATGTTTTTAAATGTATTCATTGCAGGTGCATAAAAGGCATTGTAAGGTAAAATGGTCCCTAGATTCAGCTAATGCCACTGCTGTAAAGAAAGTGTATGTATCTCTACAATGAACCATTTCACATCAAACCACTAAATTACTAAATCACTAAAATAACACCTGACCATCCCTTTCACAATTAATTCATAATGTTTATGCAATAGTAAAACATCGGAGGAAAACGTGTCGGAAATCATGTCCATTAATGTACATGCACGAACATATGATCTCTGTATTCACTAATTTCTCTGATTCACTGATATGAATGCACTAAATCAAGCAATTGTTTTTGGTATAAATCACATTACTTATTATGTATACTATTGTGTTATTGCAATTGTAGCTACTATTGAACATGAATGTATTATGTTATGTTGTATTTTGTCATGACTGACAACACCCCTTCCCTATAAGCCTTAAGATAAATGACTGAACAATATGCTTGCGGACAGAGGGATTAAAATGTCCTCCACCTCTCCTTTCCTCTGTTTTAGAGGCACTCTATGAAAAAAAGCCCCACCACAGCTGCTATTAGATTATGCACACTGTTGACTGTGGCTCATTATCTCCATGTTCTACTTGTATTTGAAGTCTGAGCATGGTTAAATGCACAAAAGGCAGTGGATTGTTTTTAACATTTGTTTCATAGTGCCCTGAGCATTTCCACCTTTGATGTAGAGCACAGCAGCTGCGTGACAGATGAATGCCATTTTCAGCCTCTCTGAATCTATCACTGCTTAGATTTGAGGCGTGGCAGTGTGTGAGGTGAGTAAAGTCTGTTTTGGCATTAAAGGTAGATTTTGTGCCCTATGATAAAGTTTGTATAAACAGTGTTATAACACAACCTTGTTGTGAGGCATGGAGTTATATGGTCTACCATGACAACCTCCAGGCCAAGCTATACTGATATACCTCCTTACATGGATAAATTGGATATGGGCATTGACAATGTGGTAAGTCAGTTTTGTTCAATTCATGTAGCATTATATGGAGGAAGAATGAAATCATGAAAATGTAACACTTATAATGTAAAAAATCATGGTTTTGAAATTTCTGAATGTCTTGATACAGTGTGGCACATCCAGTGTCCAGTAGCCTTAAGAAACGTATAAATAAGTTATGTGTTCATGAAAGTGTGGAGACGAAAAGTGGACCCATGTAGAGGACTTTGCAGTTTAAATAGAAAAAAACACATTTGATGCACATTTTCAAAAACTCTGAGGATCAGTAATACATGGCCTGTATACAGAATAACTGTAGAGAAGTGGTTCCATGAACTGTACTGCAGGAGCTTCCATGATTTCACGTTGAGTTGTGAGAAATCTGTGTGGCCCATTGAGCCATGCTGGTTAACCCACTCAGCAGAACATGCTCTGCTGTTTTTTACTGTGCCCTCTAAAAGCTAAGAGCATTAGCTGAAAGTAATGGTGGTTCACAGCATGCAAATACAATGATTTCTGTGAGCAAACTGAGAGTCTTCATGGTTTAGTTAAGTGAACTCATGAACCGCTTCAAGCGACATCGAAGGGGGGCATCATTGGGGTAAAACGTATGTCCTGAATAGAGGAAGAACTGTTGATTAGTTGTATTAAGGCATGTATTTATGAAAATAATTAACCCATTCATCTGATTTTCCTTATCCACAAGAACGAGAAGTACTTTTCTTGCATTTGAATGCATAATCAAACTCCCCCTGTGTAATTCTGTTTGGAGCTGAATTCATCAGTCATGCCGAATAGCTCATTTACTGGTCGATTCTAATGGCTTCATTTGAATGTGGCTTAGAAATTTTACTAAATGTTCTTCTGCCATCCTCTATTAGTGTAATGCATTTACGAATCAGTAATTTGTGTTAATGTTTCTGGGCTCTTGAAAATGCATAGCTACGACAAATTTTGGTGGGAAATAATAAAAGAAATGGAAGAATGGTTCAGTAATGATTTGGTTGTTTACTCAAAACTACAGGGCAAACCTCTCACTCTCTTTCTCTTCTCTTCTGAATTAACAATGGGGTGACTAAATGTAATGCTCTAGAGTTTAAATGTGTTATCAGGTGCATTGGTGTGAGTGTTTGACAAACAGGGCAAGTTTTAAGGAGCACGAAATTACCAGGTAATGGTTTTCAAAAGTCAACCAGCCTGCAATAGTTTTAAAAGTGCTCTACAGACTGATTGTCAGCAGCCTGCAAATTGTTTGTCAGTTCACATCTTTTCTTTTTTAAGAACAAACAGTCTTAAAAAGTATAATAAGTCTTAAATAAGATAAGTATTGTAATGTTCTGGACAGAGCTTTCCTGCTAACAGAGCTGTTCACAATAATGAGGAGACAGGGCCAGAATGCTCCAAGGAGAGATCCAGATTGAGATAAAAGTATTTGTTTTATCTTTATTTACCAAAATATTCACTCCTCAGTGTAAAAAAAAAGGGTCTTAGCATTCATAAAAAGAAGGGGTGTCAAACTCCGGCCCTGAAGTTTGACAGTTTGATGGTTCTCCTCCTCAAACACCTGACAATTAACTGGTGAGGCGAACCAGGCATTTCTGAGCAGGGAAATCACTAAATCATGCTTGACCACAGCCCTCCAGGACTGGAGTTTGACACGCTTGATCTAAAGCTGGTGACTGATGTAGCACCTATATTTTATAATATTTTAAGGGCTGACACATGGGAAAGCGAGTCTTCACATCATGCATCAATACCAACCAATATACTAGTCAAATTACACATAACATGTGCCTTAATATGTATTCATGCTTGTGTTATGGGCTGATTTTGATTGCATATGCCTGTGAAATCCATGCCTCGAATGGATGTACTGTACTGACAAGAAACAGTAAATGAACTTTGTACTGTCCACTTTCTGCATAGCAATGCAAATCAAAGGTTTATCTTATCTTTTATATTATCTTATAAATGTAGATATAGCAGTATCTTTGGGCATCCTACTCCTCCTCTTTCTCCAAACCACATGGAGATACAAAATCACACTAAAACGGCATATTTTTAAAAAATATGTCAGGCTTCAGATAAAGATTCAAGCCACCGGGTAAATGCTTTGACAGCTGCTACAAAAGATATTTTGTTTGTGAAATGAAATCAGGATTACTTGAGGATAGAGAAAGAGAGAGGCAGATTTTTAAATTTCTTTGTAAAAATCTGCTCTTGATGTTTTGTCTGTTTGACAAAGGAAATAAGCACAAATAAACTTATAACCAGCAGCCATTTGGAATATGCACTCCAGATTGGCTGCCCTTGCTCTATGAAATTTGCCATGCCACTTGTAGTTATGATCTGAATAACAATCTAAACCAGGTATAATGTCAGTATTTAAAATCTAGCTCTTGGACTCTTTAAAGACAAGGTTCCTAAATAGTTTTTGGATTCAGGGGATAGGTCATAAAAGTGGTATCAAACCATTATATTATACTCCCACATCTTTCACAGACACATCAATTGAAAGGTTCCTTAGGGAACTAAAAATGGGTGTACTCTGTTCGAAGTTTTCTTTTGAAGGTCTAATTTCCCAGACAACCTAGTTCTAGTCTGCATCAAACATGCTACTTCCCATTTACCTAACACTCATACATCTGATTTAGCCATTCAAAAAGTTAACCCAATTTCACAGATATTTCATACACAATTGTAATGATTTAGTCAAAGAGTAGTCACATTTCTCAATATGGTTACTCTTTTCTTTGCTTATAGTAACCTGTACAAAGCTAGCCCAGCAGCCATAGTGAAGGAAACATCCATTTGAATGGGAAATGAGCCAACAAACTGAAATTGCCTAGATAACAGGACATTTCATTGGCAATTTCACTTTGTGCCTGACCTTCACACTGTGTGAACATATTCCATAATTTCAGTAGTGTTTTATCCTCCATTGCTGTTTTAGGTACAAGAATTCATTCTGACAGTAGAAACATGCACGTTTGAAAAGATTTGATCAAATTATATTTTTTTGGAGCTCATACTTTTTTCAGTAGTTACACATTGTGTTCAGGACAGAACATATCTCCATTCCCATTTACAAGTTTTCTTCTCACAGTAATATGCTTTATTTCTCACCTCCTCATTGATAACTGTTCTTTCATAGTTAAATGTCTTTAAGTTTACTTTTTACTACAGCAAAATTTGTATAGACAGTATCAGTGTAGATATTTATTCATAAAGCTACTCATACATTATTTGTATTTCAGCAGCTGTATGAGTATGAATGTGTGTAAGCACATAGGTTTGTGTGTGCGTGTGTGTGACCAAAGACCAAGAAAATGCAAGAGATTTGCTGGATGTGTGAGCCTACAGAACGCCTAATTAAATTCCAATGCAAATCCAGCAGTATTTCATGACAGCTTGTGATAAAAACCCTATTGTGTTTAATGATATGCTTTGTGAATGTGTGAGAGGAGATTGAATTGAAAGCAAGGGGCTGAGAGGGAGTGAACTGTAGCCTACCTGTGGATGTGCTAGAGGCTGTGGCTTGAATTTGAGAGCAATCCCATTATTATTATTATTATTATTATTAGTAGTAGTAGTAGTAGTAGTAGTAGTAGTAGTAGTAGTAATAGTAGTATCAGTATTATTGTTGTTATTGTTATTAATATTAGTTGTTTTGGTTTGTTTTTTGTTGTTGCTAAATATATCCTGAAAATATATTTTGTCATGGCAGTTAGGAACACTATAGCTTTTGGTTCCTATAGTTTTGGTACACTATAGCCTTCTGCAGATTTACAGATTTTCAAATTCTCAGTTAGGACTTAGATCACAACCAATGAGACGGTTTCCTGTTACACAATGGTAGACTACATAATTTGCTGAACAATCTTGCTCCTCTAAAATGTTGGATATTTTTTACTCGTTCTGCTCCCTGGTGTGCCCCTGAGCTGTGTCTTCTTAAAGCTAAAGGCTGGAGGCTGGAACGCCTGGCTGCTAAAACTGGGCTTGTAAATACCCTTTACAAGGGTGCTCTTTCCATGTCTAAATCTGCCTACTGTGCAGTTTAAGATAAGTGAAAGAAACTCTAGAGCATTGTTTCTTGCTTTTAATAAGGTCCTAAAGCCACCTGCTGTCCTTGCATTTCACCTTTATTCCACTGCTCAATGTAAAATTTTTATGAACATTTTAATGCAAACATTTGTAATATCTATCAACAGCTGACATCATCAGTGGTTGCACAGCACTTTACCTTTTACCTAGTACCTGGTAATCTCCGTTTAAATTCCTTGTCATTCTTCACACTTCTACTTCCCATATAGGCCTACTTACCTGCCTGCCTGCCCTCTATTGCTCCATTAATAACTGATTCAGGTTCAGTTCCTCGATCCTTAAAAATGGCTGCTAAGGCTGACCCAAATAATTGTAATAATCTTAGACCAATTTCAAATCTGCAATCTGCTATTTTCTAAACTGGTGTGTGCTCAGTAATTTGTGTCTTTGTCTTCAGCCCTGCAACCATGAGTACTCACAGCCATACCTTTTGTGTGTGCATGAAGGTTGTTCATTCTGATGGGAATCCTTACTCTGTGTAGAGCAATCTCAGATCAAGGTGTGTGGACCACCTACTCTCTTGTGCAATTCCATGATTGGGTTTATCCTCCACGCTACTTGGGTGACTCAGTAGTATTCATTTATCCCTTGACACAACCATAGTCATCTGTGGGGTTCCCCAAGGCTCTGTTTTGGGACCTCTTTTATTTATCATTTATCTCCTTCCACTTGGCATTATCTTCAGAAGATTTGGTATTCAGTTTCATTGTTATGCAGATGACACCCAGCTACACTTATCCACTAAGCCAAATTCTGCTCTCCCTCCTCTCATCCGCTCTAATTGTCTTTCTGAAATAAAACTAGGTTCTCTGTTAATTTTCTTAAACTTAATTATGATAAAACTGAGATTGTTTTTGTTGGAACTAAATATATATGTTTCCCTGACAATTGATCGGTACACAGTCACCTCTTCTCCTCAGGTTAAGAGCTTGAGTGTCCTCCTTCCAATTTATCTTTTAAAGCTTTTAAAGTGAACAATATTACCAGTTCTGCATATTTTCATCTTCGCAATATAAAAAGTTTCCATCCTGCTACTGCCATTTTTGTACATGTTCTGGTAACATCTCGCATTGATTATTGTAATTCCATACTGTCCAGCCTCCCTCTCAAGCTTTTCTACAAGCTTCAATTGATCCAGAACTCTGCTGCTCGTATTGTTACCAGAGCATCTGCCATAGAACACATTACCCCTGTCCTTCACTGGCTCCTTGTTAAATACCACATTGATTTCAAAATTTTGCTATTAACATTTAAAGCACTTCACAGCCTGGGACCTTCATATCTGTTTGCTCTTTTGCAGTTTTATACACCCATTCATACTCCGAGGTCTTCCCCTCCTAATCTGTTCACCAAACCCTCACTGGTCCACCATGGGGTTCCTATAGCTTTGCTCCCCGTATTTGGAACTCCCTTCTCTAGATCCACAACATTGATTCACCTTCCACCTTTAAATCCAGACTCAAAATTCATCTTTTTAAACTTGCTTATTCCCTTTTATTGTGTTTTATAACTGTAACACTTGCGGTTTTGCACTGTTATAATACATTATGTTTTTGTTTTTTTATTTTGTAAGGTGTCCTTGAGTGCCTTGCAAGCGTCCCTTAAATAAAAGGTATTATTATTTCTTGTTGTCTAATTTAATGCAATATATAAGTAGAGATTAAATTAATTAGCACTGGTATAAAGTGATATACTAGCCATGAAATGCCATGTCGGGCGTGCTAAAAGAACACAATTGCAAGAACCAGCTTTCTTC
Organism: Hemigrammopetersius urotaenia; assembly: GCA_037974485.1. Classification (NCBI taxonomy): domain Eukaryota; kingdom Metazoa; phylum Chordata; class Actinopteri; order Characiformes; family Alestidae; genus Hemigrammopetersius; species Hemigrammopetersius urotaenia. The sequence continues at coordinate 9,376,584 of JBBPDC010000023.1, forward strand.
AAATACTTTTAATGAACACAAATTGAGAGGCTGAGCTCGCAGAGCTCCAAATGAAAAGAAGTTTAGTGCAATACTAATACAGGGCTGTTCCCAGAGGACCTTCACTCCAATGGGAATCTAAGCTCGAGAGAGGGAGGGCTAACTCCGCTGCTTCACCAAGTTTCCTGATGAGGCCTACTTGCAACAGAGGCCAGTACAGATACTCTACACATGTGAAACTGCTAGTGGTGAGGGCTGCTCACAGCCTTACGCCTGTATAGACAAAGGGGGAGACGCAGAGAAAAGGCAGACAGTCACTGACATAGATGCGCGCATCAGAGTAACCCCAGCCTTGTGCTGCTTGGCTTTAGTAAGGATGCATTCTAATTGTAGACATGCTAGCAAGGTACAGGCACAAGTCCAGAAACCTTCTCAGGGAGCACATGCATTAGCTAGAGTTTAAGCTAAGATACAAACTCAAATAATAGCTTGGTTTGGGAGCTTGGTAACAGCATGTCTTCTCTCAAGACTGCCTGGGATTTTGTACTTTGGGACACCAAGAGGCATGACACAAACACCCAATCACGAGACAGGACTACTCACTCAACTCACACAACTCACACAACTCAGGTGGACCTGTACTTAGATGTGTAGCAACCCCGCTAATGATCTCATGCTTCCCACCTAGATTGCCTAGGCACTTCACACACACACACACACACACACACTATAGCTATAGCTATAACTATAGCTACATCTCTATGTTACTTCTGTATATTGATTTATAACTGTTCATAACTTTTAATATAAGTATAATGTAAATACAGTCAGCCCCTTATAGTTATGTAGCTACCAGTCAGGTCAGCATTGATGTGGTGTACTGTACCAGTCCCTAATATGCATTGATCAGACATAACATTAAAGCTACATGCTTGATGTTGTGCAGGCCCCCTTCAAGCCACAAAACCAGCTCTGACCGATTGAGGCATCTATAAAACCAAGGGTCTTTTTCCTACTGCACGGATCCACCAACATCATGTTTTTAGTGAAATGACACATTTTATCTTGGAGGTAGATAGGCCTAGTACTAAAACGACTAAGCAGTAAAATCATCACTGTTCACAGAAGCTGTAGCCTGCTCTCACATCAGCCATAAATTGAATGCAGCCAATAGAAATTTGGCTGCATTCAATAGGCATTCCTCGGATTCTAACCCACAATCTTCTGATTGAAAGGACAACTCCACTAAGCAAGCACCTGCCCGATGACGTAACTAGATTTTGTCTGAACGTAATTTTGGTTCATTCATTGTAAAAAAAAAATGTGGGCTTTAGGTAACAATAACTAATTAATACTGAATGTATGTTACTATTTTAGAAATTGGTCACAACTGGGATGGTTTGATTCATTTTTGTGTTTTGACCGAGGGTGCTAATATCTCTGGAGGGCATTGTGCCAAGCAGTTGTGGTATTTAATGCCACTGAAAAGAAAATTGAAAACAAATAAACTGTTTTTTTGGGGTTTTTTTTTACCAAAGTCTGCGCTCTTCCTTTTAGTGCCTGAAGTGATGTGCAGAGTGTCCATGTAAGCTAATAACCCCTTACTGATGGGCATCCAGGGCTGGACAGCAGCTCTGCTGCAACTGGGCTTACAGAAGCAGGCATGAAGGGGGATCACCCAAGTGGAAGCTGAACAAACAGGCTGTCAAGATTAATCACATCGAATCCTCTGACGGCCTCCGGCCTGGTCCTCCCCCCATTTCCACATTCCCACTCTATCCAGGAACTGGTAAAGATGGAGGTGGGGATTGATGGGGAAGATGAACCATTTAGTAAGTCTCTTCTGCTATGCATTCACAAATGACTGTTCACCCCGTTAAAACTACTGTTCGTGTGATGATGACCATGCTGAGTATTTATTATTGTTGATAATTACCAATACTGACGTTGTGCATTTAGGTGTATTAGTGATGACTATCTGTATCTATCACACTCATATAGATCTGCAGATTGTGGAACCTGTGACATCATCACAGTTAGAATAAAACCATTTCAGCAGAAGAAACAAACAAATTATTAATTATTAAGGGTCAAGAAACAATTTATTTTATAGTATCATAAACCTAATTTCAAAGCAGATGCTCTGAGTATACAGCAGTTACAGTGTAGGGCTATTAATGTGCAGGTTAAAGACTGAATCAGATTGTTTACTATGTTTTGAAAGGGTATCCAATGACTTAGATGACATTAGAGTTGGGCTATCTGTTGGGTGTTATTACAAAACCACTCTATTAGAATCTGTGTCTCAAAGGCTTTTGAATCTTTGATTGCTGTCCAGACAAGAAATTCTTTCTTCATATGCTTTCCACTCCAGAAGTGATAAATTCTAACAGCGTTTTGTGTTTAGACTGCATTGTTGTTATTATTTTAGAGCCTTCAGAACCTTCTGCCATTCAAAGGCACATTAGCTTGTCACCAAGGAGAAAGGGAGGTGCAAGTGCAATTTTAAATATTCACTAGACTTTTTTCACAACACAAGTGAAGTGAAGGTGGTCATACGTGAACAAACCACTGCACACAGTGTGAACAGCACAAAATTTAACCTCTGCATTTAACCCATGCACCAAGTGAAGCAGCGGGCAGCCAGGAACACAGCTCCCGGGGAGCAGTGTGTGGGGACGGTACCTTGCTCAGGGTACCTCAGCTGTGTCTAGCGGTCTGGACTTTCTGATCGCAGGTCGAATGCTCTAACCACTAGGCTACCAGCTGCCCACAAGGAAGGGGGGGAAAAAAGGAACTAAATACCAACTTAACAGTAGATCTAATAGGAGCATATAATCACTTACACAGAAACACCAGCTGCTATAACTAATGACACATACAAAAGAACGGTGTACACGGACACAACTTCAAAACAAAAGTCTTTCAGGGCAGGGAGGCTATGCATTTTGAACAGGTTAAATTCCACTTAAGTGTACTTTTTCATCATGACTACAAGAGTCATTAGTATGTTACTGTTGTACATTATTGTATATTTCATTAAATATTCATCCAATAAAGCTACAAAATGCATATACAGTGTAAACCCTAAATATGCCCCCAAATATGCTCCCAAATTTTCATTGTAAACTAAACTTAAAACATTGCCTTTAAAAAAGAAATGTAAAGGTAAACCTGTATTCATACTGTTCAGTGTACATGAACTGCTGTCTCAAGCAGTGCTAAAATGTAAAATACTGATGTTACCCCTGTATAGACTGTAGAGTAATTCATGCAAGCGCATTTCTTTGGTATGTGCTGTCATGAGCATGGTAAATAGATGCAGGGTAAATACAGTAATAATTGAATTCAATGTCCAGGGCTTTAAGAAGAACAAAACAAAAAACATGAGAACACTCAGGAATGCTGGACTGCGTCTGCCAGAGATGCGTCACAGGGCAGCAGCAAAAATTGCTTTGTGTTCTCGACAGTACTAAAAATGTATACAGTTATATTATATAAATGTCACATTGTGAATTTACATGAATATTTATATTACACAATTTGTAAATCATATTTTTCTTAATAATTTAGCACAAAAATTCATGAAAAATGATATACTGCCACAAACAAAGCTCAACAAAATCCAGAGGATATTAACTGTTTCTGTTATTATTATTATTATTAGATAGGTTCTAGGGAAAAAAATCTGTGAATATCTGAGACACACATCATTGACTGAGGTTGACTGAGGTATGTGTGAGCCTTATATGTCACAATTTAAGCGAATAGAATTCTATACATAACAGAGAAACAGAGAGCATGATAAATACTACATACATGCAAACATATATGCATGTGTGTATACTGTGTTGGTGATGTCCAATCCAACAGCGCCATAGGACAGGTGCTCTTCCCATTGCCACAGTAGAAGTGCTGAAAGAACAGCACCATGGGCTGAGCCAATTCAGCACCACAGCCAGCTACCACTCCACTCTAGGAAGCGAGCCGACGGAGCCCCGGAACAAACCCCAGCTGAACAGGATGTTCAACAAGGAGAGCTGCAAGTTAAAAGGGCCCCCATAGAGCAGGCTGGGGTGTTTGGATGGATGCAGTGGCTACATGACAGCTTCAACATTTTTTTCAACTTTGACCTGGAGGACTACCCACAATGGCTGGCCCTCTCCTTTCCAGCCTGATTCCCTACTACCCTCTCTGAACACCTTTCACAATCCCACACTAGTACCCCTGAACCTCTTGAATGAAGTATGTGTGTGGAACACCTATGTCTGACTCCTTGTGTTTTGTTTGTTGCTCCAACAGCTGGCAGTGCCCACAATGTACATACATAGCGACATAGATAGATGCATACTGAATTGCTTCAATTTTAGTTGCTTCAATTGCTTCAAATAAGTCACTTCTAAGCTTTGCATTAATTTTATTTTTTCAACTGCATTTGTACTATTAAATCACTGCAAATGCAGAGGTCTATGCAAAGGTATCTTGTATGTCTCAAATGTAATCACCTGACTGATCTAGATTTTACTGTATGTAGAAGTAGTACAGCACTGAATGAAGCAATGCAAAAGCTGAAACATTGAGTATTCGTAACACCTATTAATGTAATTCATCAATGCCAGAATACTTTCGGACATGTTGATCATGTAATTTCCATTCAGACCAGAATTTTTTATGTCCTGAGGCCGGACATCTCTATAATAGATTCAGCCTAAAGGCAACATTTGAAAAGAGTACGAGGTACAGTCGTGCCTACAGTAGACACGTTCTCCTTCCACAATAACCAAAACAATTTTCAAACCAATTTTCCCTCCAAAAACAATCTGTGTGTAATGGAGCAGGACAGAGGAAGCTGTTCTCTTACCCATCCTCTTCCTCATGATGAAAAATCAAAGGAGTGTTGTCTGTGTGCAAGCAAGTGTCAAGCACTCATGGTAGAAACAATAGAAACAATCTCTTGACTAGGGATGCGACTCCAACTCTGATTGTTTTTTTTCCACTTCTCGCCTTGCTTTGAATCAACCAACACATGTCACAAACAAATTCAAATTCGCATGCTTAGTTTGCAAGGGTTTGTGCCTGTTGACAGCTGATCATCATACAATTTATCTGTACACAAAGAGATTTGTGTGTCTTTGGCTGCAGTGCACAGGAAAACAGTAGCTTTGTCCTTCTTGTTTTAAAAATATAGGTAGGACAAGAAGGTGTAGAATGAAATGTTGTTTAATTTGAAATAACAGTTCCTATAAGAGATGGAAGTGATTTGGAGTAAGTTGCCAGTCAGGTTGTTCCCGTTTCTCCTCAGAAGGGTTGATCTATGGCTGAGGGCTACCGCTGTGTTTCCTCGCTAGTACGTAGCTATCACCTTATTGATGAACTCACGACAGAAGGCACGGCTAGCAACCATTGGAGGCAGAGTTATTGCTGCGCTTCATAACGTATTGTGACCCGCCACAATATGTCAGGCCTTCTCCCTTCCCCATTACTCCCCAACTCAAAAGGTTGTTGAGTTGTAGAGCTCTTCTAACTGTACAGCGTATATCTACCATTAGTGGAGCACAGCATTCTCATCTATCCTCTTTTTTCACCCACCTGCAGCTCTGAAAGGTTATCCTAAAGTGTACACATGGGTCTGCATGCACACATTTTTAACAGCCTGTAATTGCAGACAATCTTGCTATCACTATCACAATATTTACAGCATGAGTCTAATTTGCACAAAAATATTTCACAAGAAGAAAAAAATACAAAATTGAGATTTTGTTTCAATAGCACTGAAAGAGTTGTTTCATAAAGAAACATATACATTTTAGCTGGTATAAAATCTTGTTTTATTTTTTATTATCAACCCATCAGTAGACAGAATATTATTCCAAAAGGCTTCAAGGTTTTAAAGATGTGTTTGTGTTTGTCCTCACATTGGCTCTGTGGAACTGAAGAAGATTCCCAATATTCCTGATAGTAAAAGGTTCTCTTTATTGATGCATGCCAGTGGACTTTGATTTGGCTATCTATTTGTTTCCTTAACACTGACCAGAGAGGCTGAAGCGCCCTCAGACTGGAACCACCAGCTTCTGCATGTTGCATGGGGACTGTCTTAGTTGGGAGAGGGACCCTAACCTCAACTGAGCTTGTCCTTTCTATGTGACCAAGAGAGATACAGTTTGTATTTCAGCTCCCTGTTTTAAAGTGGCTTTTTATTAGCCTTCTGAGATTAAAGCTTTTTTGTATAATGTATACATTCATTCCACACAGACTGATATATTTCAAGTGTTTATTTCTTTTAATGTTGATGATTATAA
>JBBPDC010000023.1:9385475-9405681 GCA_037974485.1 Hemigrammopetersius urotaenia
TTGATGCAGAGGAGGAGTGCGAGTAAACGGTAAGTTTGCAGGTTAAACATTTCCCTCTGATCACCATCAGGCTTCTGCTGTGTTTGTCAGTTAATTGCTCCAAGTTTTGAGCGAACAAAGGCTAATCAGTCATGTTAGACAAGCTGTAGGCTTTAATAACGTGTCTGTTAATTGATCTCAATACATGTACAGTAATGTACAGAGACACTGTCTAGACGCAACGCAACCGCTAAAATCAATAATGGCACGAACTCCTGTGTCCATATTTACTGTTCAAAATCCACATAAATCCATTTATGAAAGGTTTTGCAAAAATATTGGCAATACAACCTTACACACAGTTATATAATCATATCTTAATACGTTATACCAATTTTGATGACACAGTATTCATTTATTTAGAATAGAAATAGTTTTTTCAGTTTCCTGAAAAATTGCCGTTTTAGACATATGAGGTATCCGCCTAACAGCGACATATATATAAATATAAATATATATATAAAAACATCCTTTCTGACAAAATGTGGTCACAAGCTGCCCAGTGCATTAGGATCCTGATGGCAGGATATAATAAATGTTGAAAATCTAATGGGAAAGTAAAAAATTAAATCAGAAGTTTGCACTTGTGCTTTTGTTTTTCAACTAGCATCCTGCAGGGCCTCATTCTTACCCCCTGATTGTGCAGCTCTGTGCTGGTCCAGGGATGTTTCATACTGTGGCTTCATAAGCAGTAGCGCTGAGTCATAGCTTGTAACTATGCACGTGCTGTGTGCTAAGCAACAAGCTGTTACTCTCTATGGACTCACAGTCAGAATGCCACCCTGTGTGGGACAGTAGGCAGGCAATTTGTTTCAGTCGTGCTGTGTCAAACTAGTCACAAACTACAAGATCCTTTAGTTGGGCATCAGCAGAGGCCTGTTATGAGGTTTTGTTTTGCAGCATGCTGCACGATATAATCAGACTATTTGATGTGCGGTCTGTGTGCAAGGTCTGCATGTTCAAACAACAGCATACACGCACGCGATTGTGTGTCAATGACTGCATGCCTGAAAGTCTATTTATGTTGTAAATGAACCCAGTGGAGAGGAAAGGAGAACGATGGGGGAGGGGAGCAAGAGAATTTCTGTCACAAATCCCATCTCCTTGACAGCTGTCATCACTCACTTTTTGCTGGGGAAAAAGGCTGGTTTAATTCTGTGGGTAGATGGAGAAAATAGTATTGAATAACCCCCTTGGTCAAATATTTTTTCAGGATTTCAGGCACTGTGATAAATTAGGTGCCCTCTGGATCAATACCTGCTTCTTTCTTCATAGCTCAAGATGGGATTTGTCAAAATAGGAACTCAAGAGAAGCCTATTGAGTTCAGTGTCTGAGGTGCCACTGTAATTTCGGAAGGTAGAAAGGAAGTGGTACCTGTGTGAGCGTTGTGAGGTTTGAGTCTGCTTTTTTCATGTCTACACAAAATATTACACAGTGTACAAAGTGTGGAGTTCCAGCCGTGGAGAACCATAACCATACAGATGTTCATAGTATGGTTACATTCTGCCTCATTGTTGGAGCTGCACTGGGTCTCAGCAACCTAGCTTCCTCCCATCCACGTCACCACAAATGGCCACAATTATTACAGAACTGCTTGATCACAAAGATCTTTTTAATTCTCATTTGTTTTCACAGTTCCGGGTACTTGGGGAAGCTTTTAGGGACACCAAATTCCATAGACATCTAGTTCCTATCACCATCACTGTAAATTATTCTGACTTATTATTGAGATTTTCACATCAAACCACTATGAGTGACTATGTTTACATCTTAATAACCTGAATTATGCAAACATTTTGAAAAATCAATGGAATTCTTCTTTGTCACAGGTTTATTTCCTGTCACTGTAGCCATCAATGTTTAAAGCGCCTATTTATATGATGTACTGGTGACGGCTTTGTATGAGTGGCGTATGAATTTACATTAGGCCTGTCTTTACCCCGGCTTTGTGCATGTTAACGGGGTAGAGTCTTAATTAAAATGTCAAGGTGGCGTGATGTCCCATTACGCCTCTGTGGCCTCTCTCTTCGCCTTTTCTGTCTCTGATCCTCCCCAGGGACCTATTAAGCACTGGGCAGAATGATATGAAGTTCAAAGGGATGAGCCTGAAGGTTTTCCCACTCTGCAGCTTCTCTCTTCGGCTATCCCAGCATCCTCCCTGCCTGACCTTTAGCAGACAGCATCCGTGCTAATGCACTTGCATATCTAATGAGCAGGTCAGGGATGCTCTGACAGCCAGTGTGTGTGTGATAAGACACTTCCCAATACCGCTTTCCTGTCTTTAAATGTTACAGTATATATATATATCTATCTATATTTCTATATATGTCTCTCTCTCTCTCTCTCTCTCTCTCTCTCTCTCTCTCTCTCTCTCTCTTTTTTTTTTTTTTTTTCTCTATGCAGGGGGGAAAGGTTGCTGAGAAGGACAGGGCGTCAGCAGCCACTGTACTGCTGTCAGTGAGTGGGAGGAAAATTCTAATGAGGCTTTCTCTTACACATGTAATATAGTTTTGCACTCATAAATCACAAAGTGCTGGCAGCATCAATAATGTTTATGTGGTCATTAAATGCTTGAGCTCATGCTGATTGTTTGACGTCCTTGGTACAAGGGTTAGGTCCTCAAGGTATCTCTCTCTCTTTGTCTGTCTCTGTCTCACTCTCTCTCTCTCACTCACACATCAGAAGAAGACTGTAATCTCTGTTTTGGTTTTGGTCAGACCAACAATTCCTATCTGTCTAAGCCCTGAAAATAATCAGGTTTCCATACATGTATTATGCACATTTAGAGTCCATGAAAACAGAAAATATATATAAATAACCCTTTTGTCAGTAAAAATAGAGATAAAAAATTAGATAAAATTAAACAATGTCAGCCATATTGGAATGTTGCATTTATCTTACCTTAAACACAACTAGAAATTGTTTAAAGAAACTAAAGTGACCATTCTGTCATACATGAACACACCACAGTACACAGTGTAAACAGTGTGAAATTCTTCCTCTGTGTTTAACCCATTCACCAAGAGAAGCAGTGGGCAGCCAGAGACACAGCGCCAGGGAAGCAGGTAAACAGGTAAAGAAGACCATATATGTTAAAGACCAATAAAAATTCTCAAGGAAAGTGCTGCAAATCATCTGTCATAGTGCCTAATTAACAGCTTTGTGAGAAAATAAAGCCCTTGCTGCCCCTTTCTTTTAATAAATTAATTACATTCTTCTAACTTTAACTTATTGTCTAATACAATCCCAAGATATCTGTAGTTACTGACAGGCTCAATAGGCTGACCTTTGAAGGTGGTCAAACAAGGTGGAGACTGTTTTCTAAAATCAATTGACATTTCTTTAGTCTTAGGAGTGTTCCAAGAAGATGGGCACCTTTTCCACTTTGCAATGAACGTATCTGAGACAGTATAGTATCATGTTTCTCCTCTTTTTCCCTTCTAGAGAAGGATGGCAAGTGCTGTATTGTCCCACAATTAGCGGGACAGTACACAGCCTTAAGAAGAACATATATAGGTAAATGTTATTTGTGAGAGACTTACTTTTATGTGCTGCGCTCTGTGAATGATGAATTTTCCATTCAATCTGTCATTAAGAAACAACTCTGTAACCAGTTTCTATAACCAGAATATGGGACTGGATTTAAGTCTGGCAAATATTGGGGAAATGACCCCCCACTTTATCATCATGTTTCACTAAACACACTATTTTTAGGTGTTTCTGCAGAGGCTGTAAAAAGGTATGGGGACTTGTTTGTATCACAAAAGAATAAAAAAGTCTAAGCAAGGGGTACTTAAAATATCTAACGGCAATGGAATAAATCTACATTCCGTAACTGAAGGTACTAAAGATATACTGTTGGAGGCACCATCCCAGCGAAATGAGGAGCTTCACCCTGGTTACAATTTAGTACCTTTTTCAAAAATTGTTGTATTGCCTTATACTCTGAGAAATAACTGATTAAACTATACTTTTATGGGGGAAATACTGCGACTGAAGTTAGTGCATCTTTAATTAAAGCCCCATATTTAATTAAAAATACCTTGGATTCAGGTTGCCCCACAAAACCGGCCGGATTATATTAAAAAGCAGCAGAAAATAAAATGTGTAACAACTCTGAAACTAATATATTATGTAAACTCATGAGCCAAAAAATCACATGCATCATTTATTGGTTGGTTACTTGTCCACTTGCCTTTGTAACAGCATGAATCTTGTCAGGTAAGGATTACATCATTCTCTTGAGACAGTTTCGGTCCTTACTTGATACCAATGCTTTCATTTAGGCAAGGGAAGTTGTAACAAGTATTAGAGAAGATATATTGCATGTGACTAATTTTTCACCGGGGCAGCCCAGTTTTGTATGACATTAGTGTCCGTGATGCCTTAAAACTTTGAGAGATTTTGCCATCAATTTTCTACATTAATTGTATATTTACCTGTCTCTTAACATTAATTACATGTCATTCTTTAACCACTCTTTAACAACAAGCCAGTTAGAATTTGTACAAATTTAGATATACATCACCTAAACATCTGTGAGTAAACATTAATCGTACTCACTTAAATATAGACTTTGACAATTCTATAGAGACAAAACATGCCAGTGGCAGCCGTCTCCACGATTTTATGTCTTTAGCATGACAGTCTGATAGTTCCCCTGCCCACTCAGGACATGCTGGAGCATGCTCATCAGGGATTCGCAGCACAAAGCAGTTCCCTTGATAGATCTCCCACCGCTGCTCTTTGCCCCTGCTGCAGACCTGTAGCCTTCGGTAGGGCCGTCCATAAGAGACCTGCACTGTCTCTGCGAAATCCCTCCCCCTTCCCCAGACAATTATCCCTGAGCCTGCCACAGAGTGCCTCGTCCGGGGTCAGCGCTCTCTAGCCCTGCCTAATGAAGCAAGCCGTGCCTGCTGGGGCCGTAATCACCGGGGTATGCATACATCTACCGCCACGCCTCATCAGTGAAGATTACCATTCACAAATCAATGAGGGGTGCTTGCCCCCCAAAACTCTACAATTCATTCACTGCACACAGGTTAGAGCTCATCCGTAGTTCATCACGGCAACGGAAGCGGGCTTCATTGGGTTCAGCCTCGACCCCCCGATGAAGCCTGGATTGATAGAGCCTACCAACAGTTGTAAACTATAAATCATGTTATGAATCATATTAAATCCACTGTGAGTCATAATTCTATTAAAGAGCTAAAAGCAATCTTGATTTAATCTTTTATATTAAACCATGTGGTGGTAAGTTTAACCAGTGCAGTAACTTAAGCCAGGAATAAACACACACACACACACACACACACACACACACACAAATGCACATACTCATACTGTCCTCTGCTTCAGTGGCCCCATCTTATTAAAGGCTACTGGTGCAGCTACTGAGGAGTTATCATAAGCGTTTTATTATTGACTCAGAAAATATGATAATTTAGAAATCAAATGCCGCCTTCCACCAGTTGTGCCGTCACTTTCAATTTGAGCAATGCTGCCTGGCTTTAATAGGAGCAATGCAATAGAGGAAACTTCATAATTATCTTGAGTTTCCTCTTCACCCACACCTCCCAACAGTTATTTATTTATTTATGTTTTTTAATTAGAATGTTATAATTGAGGTCCCTCACCTATTGCACCTATGTACAAAAAAATAAAACAAATTTAATTAAAAGTTGTATCTCCTTTCATAGGGGAAATTGAATTATGTTTGAAGTGTGGGAGATTGCAAACTGACAACATGTTTTCTTTATTAACTCCTCCACATTTTATTCCTTTCCCCACACCTGAAGAATTTCCGTGCAATTTAATTTTTATCACCTTCGCCAGACTGATTTTTACCCAATGCTAATTTTATACAAATAATCTTATAAATGAGCAAAGAGCAACACTTTTCTGTTTCACACAGGAGGCTACTGTGAATAATATAGAGTATGTTAAAAATAATACTATGTTTTTTCTGTGACAACATCTAGACACCTGTCTGCTTGCTGATAGCATAAACTGACTCACTCAAACACATGCACAAAATGCAGTTTGACAACAGATGCCCAAACCTTGGCCTATGTGTACTGAATGTTTTTTACATTAATAAAGACAGGAAAGTTTCATCCCTCTTCATCAACAGTAACCTATAGATTTGCAAATCAGTTTTTCCCCCTCTTCTCCTCAGGGATTCCCAGAAAAATCCCCACATAATCCATTCTCTGGCACATCCCAGACCTGCAATGACATATCACGGCTTGCTGAGTAATTCCCTCACCCCCAGTGCTCTCCCTGTGCTGGACTGGAGTGACCAGAGGAAGCTGTGATAGCCTTTAAGTCTCTCAGCACCAGGATAAGAGTGCCGAGCCTTTTCCTGGAGTACAGATGGGGGTAAGAGGGGGAGAGTAGGCTGGCTAGCACTACTGATGCGAAGAGCCTGGGATAAGCCTGATCCAAGCTAATCCTTCACACATGCCACTCTCCACCGATAATGGCTGCACTCTCTCCAGCCCTTATCAATGCCATGCTGCCACAGTATTACCTAGTGTGCGCTCAGCCTGATGGAAGATTTCTTTGCCCAAAACCCAGGCCTCAAATGCAAAGGCTTGTCTAAACAAGGGAATGAAAACAAGCAAGCTCCTCCCATTGCTATTTTATTAGTCATGATAATTACTTGGCTCAAAATAGATGGTAAAATGTGAATTAATTTCAGAGTTTTAAGTATTGCCCCTCATCAAAAGAATTTGATGCAAATTTCACTGTTCTAAAAAATCTTACTGAGTCAGAATAGTGGTGATTAATGTATATGAAAGCTTGTTTATTTTACATATACATCCAGAGCAGAAAGGAAAAAGCAATGTATTGTGTGGCAAAATGGGACCCACTGACAGCATATTATACACATTTATTTAACATTACTTACCTAATGCACATTTTACCATAATCAATACATATTCCAAACCACAGAGGGCATATTTAAGCACAGAAGTACAGTGGAAATTGTGTCTAACACCATCACTGTAAGTAAATCAGGAACTTATCCTGCTCTGGACAAGTAGGACAAACTTCTTACCACTCGCATTACCTTCTTGAAAGGCTCTCCAGTGGTAGCCAGTGGTAGTTCTCCTTTGGTATTACTCCAAATAACCAATACTTTTAAGTGTGTAGCATCAAACTGAGGCACATACAGAGGAAAGATCAATGACAAGTGCCATTCACTGTCAAACATCTGATAGAAAACTGTTCTGCTAAGGGTCCTTATTGTCCTTATGTTAAAGAACAGGCAATTGTAGTAACATTAAGCTAATGATGCAGGCTGTCAGTGATGCATTCTGCTTTGACAGGAATTGAAATCCAAACCATGGAAGCCATATTCAGACACTTTAGATGTACTTGAGCAGGAAGCTCTAATGACCATGGGGCATTAGTATGTGTAATTAGTGAAAGGAAAATCAGTTATTCTATGCAAAGTAAAGCATACGTATTCATCAAGCCATAGGATTCAGTAACTGGCCACACTCTCTGAGTCACAGCAAACATTGTTTAATTGTGCAATCGATCAATTTAATGCCATTTTGTGTATTGTGTGATTTAGGCACAGAGCAACACTTAATGGTTACTTATACACAAAGGAATCATGTGGTTTGGTCCGGTGTCAGACATGTATGCAGCTCAGTAGCTCTTTATGGAAAGCAAATGCTGTTGTAGCCTTGGGGGTGGGGGTTCTCCCTCTGTGATCTTATGGAGAGAAAAGTGAAAGATGGAAAATTGTTGGAGGCGAAAAGAGGAGAGCTAATGGATCAAAATTACCCCCGTCAGAAAGTTTTGACGAGCGCTGACGAAATTGCTTTTCTACCCCCTTCCCACCGAGTTTCAATATGAGACGCAGACAGAGAAATCCATCTGTAACGCGGCCATTGTCATTGCCTCGCAATTTACACCCATTCCTCTCAACAGCGGTTCCTGTGCTTGATGGCGTGATAAATTAATCTTTTTCCGTGCCACTGCGTCAATTCTTTTAAGAGAATACATTAAAAGGCGTTACAGACGTTTTTTTCCTGGAGTAAACATTTTTTTCTCCCTCTCAGTCACCATGACAAATCATATTCTCTGGAGATGAAGAGAAAGGGCCTGAAAAAATGGGAGAATGAGAGGAGAGAAGGATGGAGGAGTAGGAGGGGCGGGAAAAGCCATTTTGGAGAGCTGTCGCGCTAGCTGGATCAGTCAGACTGCATTGTTTGATGGAGTGCTGTGCCCAAGCCCTGTGCCAATGACAGTTGTGGTTGTTGTTAAAGAATTAAGTGTGACCTTCACTCTAATCATGTTAGACATTGGAGGCAATGTGTTTAATCATCAGTCACTCAGCACTCGACAGAGTGAAGAGATGGTCCAACACAAACAGAATAGTGCATTGGTGCTTGGACCAGGACGTTATTAAAAATGGCACTCTTTCATTCAACATCAGTGCTGTCAACGTCCTCCATTTGTAATCACTAAAACAAGTGCCATGGCACACTCTGATTCTTTCTGGCATGGAAATGTGTTAAAGTTACTCTGGCTGGAAACACAATGGTGAGGGATGCAATGAAAGGGTCTGGGTGGATGAATATCCCTGACTTAAATGTCTGGCCCAGGAGGGACACCCTGTCTCAGAGGTACAGTGCCAGATACTGTGGATCTGTGAACTGAAACGGTGGATGGCTGGGGTGGGGAAAGTGCTTCAAGGAGGAGAGGAAGCAAAACAGAGGGAGAGAATGGATGGGAAAATGTAGGATTAGGAAGAGAGTTGGAAATGAAATACTGTAACTCTCTTAACTATTAACAGCTGTTGGCTTGGATGACTAGGGCAGATAAAATGAAAATATATTATTTTGAATCACTTATTCTCATTTTATTACAAACATTAAATATTTTTTGAAGTCTTATATAGTGACTCTGTACGTTTGTTCACACTCTCTTGAAAAGGACTGCAGTGCATCCAACAATAAAAGCAACATGGTGCTTTTTATTGCCATGAAATTCAGATTATGCAGATCTGGTTTAATTATGCATAACAACATAACTCCTGTGATGGAAGATTCAAACTGGTCTTTGCCAAAGTCTTTGAAATTATCACCAGACAGAAGATGGATTTGGATTAATGTACTAAATGTAATCTCTAACCTAAAATCAGCTAAAGGAGCAAAAATTATGCTTTAACTTTACGGGGCCGAATGGTTCAGTTCCTCAGTCTTATAACCATGTGGTTACCACAACTGAGCTCTGTTATAGCAACTATTGCATGATTTAGAGGACATTGGTAAAATACCACTTATTTTGGCATTTAGTACGTGTTAAAAAGTTCTTTGAAGTTTTGCCATTATTGGTAATTTGTCATGAAATTAACCCCTCAAAAATATTGGAGTTTAAAGAGGTTAATTTTGAGAAAAGGGATTCTATAGCATTGCTCCAAAGAACCATTTTTATCACATTTATTTTTAAGAGTATATGGAGGGAAAGAGCAGGAAGGAGGGATAGAAGGATAGACAGAGGGCGGGCAAGGGAGGCCTCAGGCTGAATGCGTTATGGGTTCAGGAGGCCCCTGTGGACCTTCTCTCTCCCACCAAGGCACAGCAGTGCATCACTTAACTCCTTTCTACTGTGGTTCCTCACTCATAAAAGACTCACTTTTAAGGGCAAAAATGGGGAGATCAATCTTCTTTACAGGGGTTATAAAAGTATAACGCTACATTAAGGGCCTACTGATACCGTTAGAACAGCAACACACATTCACACACAGCACAAACACTCTCCTTTGTTAGCCTTTTCCTGTGCAGAGCATCACCCTCAGTAATTCCTAAGTGACCCCACGGGGGCCTTGGGGCTTATTCTAAAAGACAGCATATGGCAGGCTATAGAAAAAAACGAACTTCCTCAAGTAACCTTGAGAGCCAGGGTCATTCCTCCCTTAGTGACTGTAAAGAAAATTTATGTGTCTGTATATGTGTCTGTGTATATGTGTCTTCAAGTGCTTACGTCTTTCATCCTTTTTTTCATCCCTTCCTCATCCTTTTCCCTGACAATACATACGGCGGCCTTATTATTCCACTCCTTTAACTATGCATTACTCTTACACACTCCAGCTTTCTCCCTTCCCTCCCCTCGCACCAGGCTCTATTTAAATACAAATGGAGCACTCTTAAAAAGCAATTGTCCTCGAAGCGCAGACGCCGCTGCAGTATTTCGCAGTCGGCCTGTGTCGCTGCTCCAGAGGCGCACATGTGGAAAGAGTGTGCTGAGAAATTATTGGCACCCGGGCACTGTTTCCAAGGTTACAGGTTATTATGGGTTTGAGAGGGTGTAGTATGGGCCTGGAGAGAGGGCTGTGATAGAGAAGTGGATGAGAATTGGGAGAGACCAGATGGTGCGCTGGATGACACGAATTAAGATACATGTTGAACGGTGTCAAGCGATGAATCTTTCTCTTACTTGTGGGCTTTAAGCTGCAGATACATTGGTGGATGAACTTTCTACAGCACTCATTGTCAGAAGTTGAAAGGGTAATCTTTGACAACATCATCTGTGATGTTAAAATTCATGCTTTTGTTTTCACTTATAACTCAAGGAAAGAACTACAGTTCTGATCCAAGTATGAACTCAAAACTTTTAGCTTGTGTTCATAAGCAAATGTTCAAGGGTATGTTGAAAGCTAAGAACTGTATGATGCATGCAGAATGCCTGAATAATACATTTAGTAATTTCATTACAGCTTGTGTTAGTATTTGCAAAATGACAGTGTATTCAAATGTGGGGCCTATAAGTGTGAAAGTAAAGTGACCATTCTGTCATACGTGAACACACCGCAGCACACAGTGTGGACAGTGCAAAATTCTTCCTCTGCATTTAACCCATTAAATAAATCAGTGGGCAGCCAGGAATACAGCGCACAGGGAGCAGTGTGTGGGGACAGTATCTCAGATGTGCATGGCAGTCTTGGGAATCAAACCCCCAACTTTCTGATTGCAGGGTGAATGCCATAACCACTAGGCTACCAGAGTCATTTATTCTGTCAGTAAAACTTTTATAATGCATAATTTCCAAGTAATGGAACTTATATGGCGTGTCTCTAGTTGGGACCTATAAAAGAAACCCTTAAACTAAATGAAGACAAAAAAAACACAAGAAAATTATCACTTTAAACAGAGGACCTGAAAATTACTTAGATCTCTCCTTTATGAGTTTCAATTGGGAACAATGCTTCATTGCTGTATTATACATGGAATAAATGTCTGTCACTTTGGTATATACCATGTAATTTACTCCATAACACATCCTCATAAGTTCACATAAGCAATTAAAATATACTGGCGTTAAATTATGCATGTACTGTGACAGATTACCTTCAGATAAAGTGCCGCCATCAAATGTGTCATGATTTGAATTTGACCAAAAGTTACTGTTGCACACCCAGTCTTGTTTTTTGCAGAAAGACTAACCATGGTAGCTGGCAGCCTAGTGGTTAAGGCGCTTGCCCTGCAATCAGGAAGAATCCCACAACTGCTGGTGGCACCACTGAAACATCCTTGAGCAAGGTACCGTCCCCACACACTCCTGTCCGCTGCTTCACTTGGTGAATGGGTTTTACGCAGAGGAAGAATTTCACGCTGTGTTGTGTACATTTTCTGTCAGAAAAGATTTATCATGTAAGTCTTTATGAAATCAAATTTACAGTTAGCAAGAGTGACCATTCTATCAAACGTGAACACATCTGCTTAACACAGGGCAAATGCCCAAACCACTAGGCTACCAGTTGTTATGTAAATATATCTGAATAGTATTGCCAAACAAAAGTAATATCTTCAACTACTTGTTTATGTTTGATTCAACAAGGGCTTTATAATTAGCTGGTGAGTTGATGCAAGTGTGTCAGAGCAAGGAAAACCCTAGAATGCACAATGTAGCATCCCCCCCCAGGATTGGGTGTGAAATCCACTGATCTGTTTATGAATGCCAATAAAAGTGTGCAGAGATTCCTTTCGATGCTTTTCAAAGCAGATGGATTTCCAATGACTGCTCTCAAAATATGAATATTTTAGGAATACATTATTTTCACTCTCTCCATGTTGCCAGATATACCATATTCCACTTTGATGTGTGTACGAATGGATTTTAGGGTGGTCATTTTGACCAGGAAGTGCAGTTGATCTTCAGATGGGCCAGGGATGACCTCTTTCATTAAAATCATTAATAACAGTCTTTAGGAAAATGAATAAATATGCAAAAAAATGAATAACAGATTCATTTTGTAATAGCATGAGAACAATTACTTATAGACCATTTGACATTTTGGAGGGGAGTGCCATAAAAATATCTGCAATAATGTTATTCTCCTGTTGAGAAAAATACTGAAGTATGTCCCTTTGTTTGGCTGACTCCACGGGAAGGCCCAATATAGGCACAAATCCTTTAGCCATGCCACTTCCTCAAGCTAGCATTTTCAGGAAAAAGGAGGGGAGAAAGAGGGACCTTGTGAAGATGAAGCCTCCTGCAAAGAAGCAATTAACAGCATGGTACTGTCAAACTCTCTCTCTCACTCTCTCTCACTCACTCGCTCTCTCTGCCTATCCCTTTTTTCTATTTTCCCTCCTACTTCCCTATTTTCCCTTCCCACATGCCCATTTGCTTCCATCTCTTTCAACAAGGCCATGAAGTGAAAATGATTCCTTTCTCATTAGTCTGCTATGACACAGTAGGAAGCAGAGGACACTGTGTCAGTCTACATGCTCAAATCAGGGGGAAAAAAATCTTTTTAACGAACATTAACACAGACAGGCAATGAGATCTGGCAAATGTCCTCTCTGTGCAGTCTCTATGTAATATGAATATATATGCTGTACGATTATATGACAAAATTAGATCTATGAAAGAGTAATATGGGCTTGGTTGTCAAAGCACTTTGTCTGTTAAACCAGAGGGAGGTGTGAATTCTGAAAGGCATTGAAGGTCGTATACCTCCTTACCTTCACTGATTGAGCAATGTAGAAAACATCTGTTGTAATTAGCTGTGTATCATTAAAAAATCTGAAACTCACTCTCGGACTAAACAGCAGCAGATTAAAAATTAGTATATGTAAACATACAGGATTTTGTGACAAAAACTGTGGAATTCAACAGTTCTTACAGCTTAATTTCCATATATGATGCATATGGAATGAAAGATATTTACATACTACAATAAACTTTTTTTATTACAAAAAGGATGGTTTTACATATGGGCCCTTTAATGCCTCATCACACCTAAAATGTCTACACAATGATTCACTGATTTTCAGTAAGACACCTCAAGCTTTTGTTAAACTGAAGTGTCTTAGAGAGAATGAAAGTATGCAACCAAACAAGTGTTTCTCTACTGCTTGTGACAAAACGAAATTTTACACAAATTAAGAAATAATCTTTAAACGTTTGTATATTCACAGAAGCATACATTATATATGTATTATAGGATTGCACAGGACACCCTGGAGACCAGCGCAGTTGCTCTGTAAAATGGGCTATGCAGGAAAGTACATTTCACTCATAAAACGTTCAAACTTTGTTGGCCTGATGATCCCTTTGAAATGCTTATAAAATATTTACAAATGCTATTCTATGATGTAAATCATTATTATTGTCCCATAAATGGCATTCTTACAATGCATAAAATCAAAACAGCTTTATTATACAATGCTTGCATAACATTTTCTTCCCTTTTTTCCCCCAGCATGATAGTGGTAGAAATATCTGCATTTTACTTCATGCATTCATGAGGAATATATAGCTTAGCCACAATGTCTCATGTGTCACGTTGCTGAGCATGAGGTTGCCAATACTTGATTAGCTGCTGTTGCTCGTCATATTCTTATTAATTAAGATTTAGTGGTCAGGGATGTCTAACTCGAAATTATCTCTCTCAGTCTGAGACACCTGATAAATATGGATGGGATTCTCTTCCTCCATATTGGTTTTAATAACTATGCTATTAAAAAAAGGTTTGCCTCTTCATCGAGGGTCCTTGATGGGATTGTATTGTTTTGAATCATCTCACACACAAATATAATGGGATTATATTTGTGTGTGAGATGATTTAGGCAAGCGACTTGTATTTTTCATTGCTTGTTAGATACATAATCCTCATAGTACCAGTGCAAAAATGAAGAGACAAAACATTCAGGTACCAAACATATCTTGGCTGATTGACTACATTTGGAGTAAGCATATAATTGTCTAAATGGGATTGTTCTCTAAGCTATTGTTTTAAGGACAGAGATTGTTCCTACCACTACTTGGTGTCATGCTGGCCATTTAAAATCCCTATTGTGTGCATGTCCAATGGGTTTTGTAACTAGAAAGGTGTTGCCAGGAGGAATTTGTTGGCCGTACAGTGTGAAAGGGACTTTCAACGTGATGTTTTTGAATCCTTAATGTGTTCTACTTGGCACCAAGTTAAAGAACCCCATTATCGTTCTACCTGCAGGCATTTCTTTTTGCAGTAAAACAAAAATCGAGTTCCGTTAAAACAGCTTTGCTAATCTCAAATGCTTCAGCTCTATGATTGCAGTAGTTTCGACAGGTGGGTTTTTACACCCGAGAGAAGAAGGTTGGGACTGAGTTTGAATGGAAGGCAAATTGAGAAATTATGGGTTTGGAATACTATTCAGTGTGGATCTCACGTCTCCACTAAACAATGCTGTGGTTCAGAGAACAAGATTCGGACAAGTAAAGTAGTGCAACCTTAATGTATATCCATGACTGAAATATATATGACTTGCATTGCAAACCAATTTCATGTGAATTTGTTGTCCATTCAGTTTATATTTTGGGGCACTAGCCCAATAAGTCTAGGCTCAGTGTACCAATTCTCCCGTTGTACCACACTCTGCATTTTTATTGTCCTTGAAGAAGCATTCACCATGCATCCTTCCTTGTACTTAAGAATTATTTACTTTATGAGGCCAATCTACCATGCAGGTCCATTATACTGATGTAAAATTATGAACGGAAGCCCATCTGCTGTCATGCACAATTTATCAGCATCTTCTACTTCAGAATCACCTGGTCTGTTACTTAACCGCAGGACCCTTGTTGACCAGGTATTATTTAGGTAGTGGACTGTTCTCATCATCATCATTTGTAAATATTAGGGAAAAGATGAAAATGAAAGCTTAGAGAAATATTTAAGGAGAAAAGTATACATCTGAAATGCTGTGAAATGCTGTGAAAATAAATGCAATGCATTCAAATGTTATGTGATTTACCTCAGGTGACTCTCACACTAAGCACAACAGAATGATACAGGAATGAAGCTGGCTTAAGGAATAGACAAGAACTTTCTTTTACAGGACGAGCAGTCCGAAAAAGCCTGATTATGATCTCGGACCAAACAGACCAAAATTAATACATAAATTAAAGGTACCCAGATTGCGTTTGATTAACCAATACCATATCATTGGATAGTGAGTGGAATCTATTTTTATTTGTATTTTTTTCATTGTTTAAGATTATATATTAGGTATCACACTTTTCTTCTGTGTCTCAGCCTATTGAATATCTCTGTCCATCCTCTCAGTGCTGCACCTTTAAACTTATTTCCATGTCCTGTTGCCTTGTCACCATGTCACTACACAAATAACGGCAAAGAGGACATGCCTATTAAACCCTGTGTTTTCTGTGCCACGCAGTTAATAGATGGTGAATAAAAGTGAAAAGTGAAAGAGGGGAGGGCTATCTCCACTGACTCCCTTGCACCTTGACAGAGAGCATGAGTCGGAGATAGAGGGAGAGGGAATATGTTTAAATTGGCTGTGGGGAGAGAGGTGGAAAACAATTATGTGAGCAAGTTGGCCATGGAGATGAGGCTATCTCTGCCGCTGTAATGAAGAGGGGAGGTGACACATGGACTTTGTCCCACTCTGGTATTGTTTGAATGTGGGGAAATGACTCCACTATATTGTCAGGGTCGAAAATGAATTGCCAATTATATCAGATGGCATCTCGCTGGTGCTTAGGTAACATTTAAAGTGATGGATAGAGACAGGGAGGATATTTAGTAGATGCTTTTTTATTCAGAAATGCAGAAAATTCTCTTGCAGAGTAGTGGATCTCCTGGGTGAGTGACCTATGAATTTTTTGGAGGTTAAGCGTGCCCCTGACTTCACATGGAGAGCAAGCTGAAAGTGAATAGACATATGAGATTAAAACAGTCAGCCAAAGATAGCTTTGGAATTTAAAAAAAAATAAAAATATTTTTCAAATACAATTATTGGCTACTTTGTATAAATCTCTATCTTCTTCCTCTATTGTTTATGTTAGCCTATCAACCTAGCAGTGACACTGATGTGTGTGACATTCCTGGGGTCAGAACCTGACCAACAATGAAAGAATAAATAATACATGAAGTGGAACAGGGGATGTAGACCATTTGTGTAGCAATAAATGGCAATTCTCTGTAACTATATACCTATAAAGTGGAGCTATTAAGGTAGGTAAGCCTCATAATGTAACACATACTTGAATTGTCTGTGAATTGTCCATATATATATATATATATGTATACATTTACGGCATTTATCAGACGCTTTTATCCAAAGCAGCTTCCATTCCTTACCTACAGGAGGCAGTCTCTCTTGGGGTTAAGGGTCTTGCTCAGGAACCCAGTGGTGGTGCTGAAGGTAGGATTTGAACCCATATATAGGGTATATATAGGGTATGTTAGGCAGCAAATGAACAATCAGTGCTTGAGGTTGATGTGTTGGAAGCAAAAAAATGGCAAAAAACTGGGTCAGAGCATTTCTAAAATGGTTAGTACTTTTATAAAGGGGTCCAAAGCTCATGGATATACCCATGGAGACCCCACCTCACAACATAAAGGTTTTAAAGGATCTGCTGCTATTGATTTGGTGCCAAATATTACAAAACACATTCAGAGGTCTTGTGGGGTACAATCCTTGAGCAGTTTTTCATAGCACAGCTGGAATGACAACATATGTTTATTTTTATTCAGTAGACCAATATTTGAATTTAAACTTGGACAAATGCTGCAGTAGTACTTCTACTATATTATCCTGTTTTGGTTGGAAACACTAAGGTCAAATTTGGAAAATACCTTTTGGAAAATTAGAAGAATTTATTTTCTCTGTGGTACCTACATAAACATAATTATGCAACATTGCATCTTCAGATGCTAGATTAAAGTCTTAATGTGTTGGATTACACACCAGCATAATAAGGTATATAAGGCTGTGGAATCAACCAATATTGCTATTACAGTCTCACAGGGTTGATCTCAGGAAATAGCATTACCACAGAGGTGATTTTTTTTCTTGTTTTGATTTCTACAGTTTGTCACTGGGTTGGATTATCTTTACAGAACATTAATTGGTCATACTAATAGGAAACTGTAACATACAACCCACTTCTTCTCAAACAACCTACATTGTTAATTTATTCAGTTTGATCTCATTAATTTTGGACCAAATCTATTGCTCCATTCATCACAAAATGTCCACACAATGTAAGCAAAAGCTGCCCTTGTTTAAGTCGTCCAAAATGTAAACACAATACAAAAAAGGAAGAAAAAACAGCAGGTAATGAGACAAAAGATGTGTGTCACTGTTCTTCTGAGTTCTGAAAAGGCATATTATTTTTAACGCTAAGGCTGCTGTTTGCTAGCCAGCAAGCTTCTGGCCAGCACAGCTTCAAATGTAAATGTGGCTTCTGTATTCTGTATGTGTTTATATTAAGACTTAGGGTGACTGAAGTATATTAATCTAAAATTCAGTTGTTGCAATGCTGAGATACATGTATTTTAATTATTGAAAAACATTCGCCTCTGTCATTTTGGTTATTAGTAACAAAACACTAGTCAAGTGAAATGAGCTTTATCTGTACTGTCATACTCTCTCCCAACAATTTCAGGCACCTGTGACTTTTTATGGTCATTTTTGCATGTTGAACTCAGCCATGTTAAGCTGAGCTCAAATCTCACTCTGGGAAGGACATTTCCCCCCAGAATCAGTTTTTAGGAGCTTCCCTTTTTCTCTAGACAAGTTTGGGTACATGCTTTTTTTTTTTTGATAGTGTCAAAAATTGTTCATTTAAGTGGTCACTGAAGATAAATGTGGAGAAAAAGGGGGGATGTAGAGAGAGAGAGTGGCTCAGAAGTATGAAGTATCCTCTCATCAATACAACATTGCATTCAAATCTAGCCAGTCAAGGTCAAATGCTTGGGTACACCCTTTTGCTGGACAGTCTCAGAGCAGTGGATCAGAGGCGCAAAATCACACTTTACATTTTTTCAGAGAAATACATTATTGTTTGTTAATGTATATTAGTTTGCGGATTTACTTGATTCTTGTTTTGTCCAACAAAGTACAGGACAGTACAGTAGTGTAGCCTTTATAAACTCAAACACAAACTTAAAACTCACTGTTATGAAGCAGACAAAAAGTGTACAACAATTTTTCTTTGTATTGCATTGGTTTTTGCCCAGTTGCTGCAAAAGAATGCTTCTGTGGGAGGAGCTTATGTAGGTCAATCCACTATTTATGACCAACATGACCTACAGAAACATTAAAGTGAAGATAACTATGTTTGAGAGAAAGACACAGAGAGAAAAAAAAATCCCAGACAGCAGCCTTGTGAAAGGAGTTTGGCTAATAAGCACGACCAGACATGTTCCATTCTAGTCTCCTTAAGTACACCTTCAAATGCCAAGATAGTTTTTTACATGTTCTCTTTTTTTCTCCCATCCATTTTTTCCCATTTTAATGCTCATTCTCTTTATACTGAGCGAGCAGAGATGACTGTCAGACACCTCTTCCATCTTTCCTCTGCTTCTGTCACTGCAGGGCTGGATGTCAGATCCTGTCTGTCAGAATGGTGAAATGTATATTGAGCTATTCATTGCCATGCCTTTTAATCATCATTAACACATATGCTTAGGCCAATTTGGACAACAACCAAAACTCTCATCACAATTGTCATATTCACTAGTAGTGAATTAAATTTTAAAACAGACCATATGGCAAAATCACATTAGTCTTTTCTCTTTTTTTCTTACGGTTCCACTGTTCTTCTACACTTACACTTGAAGCCCATATGCACAATTTGCACATCCTCTAACACTTCATCAGTGGTCAGTTTCTGAATACAGTGCTGGTCAGTGTCTGGATAAATCTTGAGCAAACAACCCTTTGGGTAAAAACTAAACAACAATTGATTGGAGGGTGGCTGAATTTTTTTCAGCAATAGATTACATGTAAGCCTGTAACTGTACACCATGTGTGAGAGGAACTGAACTAAACTAGAATTTAAACTAATGCTTAAGCAAACCTGGACTCCTAACAACTGTCATTTATTACTCTAATAGCACACCTTTTCGAGAATACTCAGACTGCTGAACAACACTTAATAATGACCTGTGATTTCCTATTAATCAATCAAATTCCAGAGTAATATTTTTTTAATTAAGTAACTTATTTAAATAGAGTTGTCATAACCACTCTTAATTAATCGAATGAAAGGGGAGTCTGATAGTTGCATAAGCTGTATAAGGTGGCTAGATATCATGAAGTGGCCAAAAAAAAACAAGAAGTTAGGTGTTTATTATAAAAGGAATGGCATACATCAATTTACATTGTCCACTTTGGTGTATAAAATATATACAATGTATTTCATCATTCAGCATTCCCCTACAAGAACTTCTCATATTTAATTCGTTATGGTCTTCCCTGAGAAAGATTCAGAGGGACTCTTCCAAGTGACCAATGAAAAACTAGTTGCTGCAGGTGTTCTTTACATACTGAGGTGGTAGTGAATCACCAGTGACATGACTGACACTTCGCTCCCAGTGGAATGATGCATAGTATGTAAAAGTCCCTTCCAACCTTCTACTGTCATTCACCTTCAAAGCAGGCACAGTGCTTGTTTAAGCAAGTGAGGGGTCAGTGTCCGTACTGTGCTTTGTGGCATGCCAATCCATTCACCATCCTGTTTAAACAGTGCTGATAGACATGAGGAGGCCCAGTCTCAAATCCTCACAGGGGCAGAAACTCTGGCACAGGTGGTACAGGTGGCATTGGGGGCACTTTGTGTATGTGTGTGTGTGTGTGTGTGTGTGTGTGTGTGTGTGTGTGTGTGTGTGTGTGTGTGTGTGTGTGT
>JBBPDC010000023.1:9455792-9467352 GCA_037974485.1 Hemigrammopetersius urotaenia
TCAGTTCTTTGTACGCTTGGCCCAGTGATTAAAGCTGAGACTGTGCTGCTTGGTGGAAATATGTGTGTTGACAGAGTTGTGCCTGTCAACACGGAAAACAGCCCCCTTTCAACTTTTAGTGCTTGTTTATTCCAGTGTCTGCCTGCTACATGGATTGCTACATATCAGAGAGTGAGAGAGAGAGAGAGTATTTGCAATATCCCACTGCTGCAATGCTGAAAAATGCTAGTGACAGTACTGTGGCTGAGCATGAAGCGCAGTTCACATACCGGTATTGCGAAGCTGACTCTGTTTAAATGTGTTCTCGGCAGCGACAGAGACAATAGGTAGATGATATAGCTGCTAATAATGGTGACGGTGTGCAGACAGTAGTTGTGTGCTGTGATTTGTTGATAGCTAAAATTGCACTCCTGCGGTCTGGTCGTCTCTGAGAGACATATGCTAGCGGAATAATAAAGTCGGCGGCAGCGGGCATTCGTCCACCGTGATTGGGTTTATTGAAGGACGCGTCTGCACAAATCTTATTCCAGGCCCCGGTGGCGCAACAGCCTGCTAGCCAAGGCAGTGCACGCAGGGATAACAACACAGGAATAAAAGCGGAATAGAAAAGGGCCGTGACTCGGCCGCCTTTTAATTATTGATGGCCACTTCTGCCCTGGATTGGCCAGTAATTGCATTACAGGTCACTTCTCAATAGCAATTTGTGAAAGTTGTGGTGATGTGTGCTGGGAGCCGATCGATAGGTGCTGTCCGGGGTGCTGGATTCACTGTGTGTGTGTGTGTGTGTGTGTGTGTGTGTGTGTGTGTGTGTGTGTGTGTGTGTGTGTGTGTGTGTGTGTGTTTGGGGCAGGTAGCTGTGTCTGTATGTCTCTCTCTCTCTCTCTCTCTCTCTCTCTCTCTGATCTTCCTTTATGGCACTTTATACTCAACATATGTGCTCCTAGGTGAGTGCACAGGGTAATTACATGCAGTTAAAATAAGCACAACCTCTCGCTTTAGTTTTAGAAGGTATCATGGCCTAAAAATAAATACACAGCAGTTTATCAGTGATTGTATGTGTCAGTTGCTGATGTAGGTAGAATTGATAGCTGTGTTTGCAAAAAGATATGCTAATTAATTAACATTCAAGCTAAACAGCTCAGTCAAAAAGTACAGACTACTGGAATTTGGAAGGATCATGCCCAAATCCAGCAGCAGAAGTTTAACATCTTGTCTCTAGATGCATGTTCTCATCACAAGATCACAACTATCCCCACAGGACTACTCTCATAGCAACTGTTCCTACATTGGAAAACTGTGTTGTTGTATCAAATTATAGCAGGCTGAAAACAATTTGCTGTTGCTATTGTTTTCAAATACACAACAGAAATTGTCCTAACAGTGTGACATTTTGCATTTTTCATTTACAAGTGTAGCCAAATTTGAGAACAGCTTATTCTGTTGAATGGCATTTTGGCCAGTGTCCTTCAAAGCTTGTCTAACTTAGCAGCACTGGCGAAAGAATGTGTGTGGAGCATGAACAGATGGGCCCCTACTCTCTCCCTAGTCTTGCACTATATACCAGAGAACCATTTAGTCTACTGAACAGCAATAAAAACGCATGAATCTGTAACTGAACTGAGAACAATACACAGATGACTCGGCTCATTAATCAGTTATGTTACTAGTAACATAATTTTGGTATCCCATTAGGTAAATGAGTTCAGAAGTGATTGCTCATTTAAAAAATAAATGCCTGTCCAAATTGAGGAGACAATTCTAACAGGATTTTGGTGGCTTTTTCATAAACATGTGTGTCTTATGAAACTTTCTACAAATTGTTCCCTTTTATATCTTATACCACCACCCTCACACACACAAAACACACACACACACAATCTCTGTCACTGTTATTTCTCAAGGCAATGTTTTCCTCTCTGTATAGCCTTTTTCTTCTTTTTCTCTGCCCCAAAGCATGGCTAACTTCTGCTGTCTCTTCTTTCTCTCCACCTCTGTCATACATTTGCTGTGTCATTCTCTTGCTCTCTCTCTCTCTCTCTCTCTCTCTCTCTCAATCTCTCTCTCTCTCAATCACCATTCTCTGAGGAGGAGTGTATAAGGGAGTGGGGAGACAGTAGATTTTGCATGCTCTAAATGCAGCCAGTACGTGTGTGGGATGGTGCCATCGAGGAAGGGAGAGTAAAGAGAAAAAGAGGAGTAGAATATGTTGAATCATGATTCTTGTTCATGGAAGTGAAGGGAAAAATGAGGGAGCAGTCTCTCTCTCTCTCTCTCTCTCTCTCTCACACACACATACACACACACACACACACATACACTTGCACGCACCCACACACAAAACGTCTGATTTCTTTTATCTCCCTTTCTTTGTTACTGAGCTGGTTTTAATTATTTATTTTTGGACTGATGATAGTCCGAGTAATGGCATTCAAAACCCAAACCTTCTGTGTTTTGGGTGTGTGTGTGTGTGTGTGTGTGTGTGTGTGTGTGTGTGTGTGTGTGTCTTTGTCTACATCCACTCATGTGTGTGATGTTTTGCATTGCTTTTCATACACATTCAGTGCTGCTCTTACATATGTATTTGGGTATTATATGAAAGGCATGTATACCAGGGATTAGTGAAGGCAGTGGTCTTTGTTTTATGGACAAGTGTTTTTTTGGCTGCAGTTATATACATGATCACAGTTAAAGTATGAAGACAGTTGAGTCTAATATAACCTCAAAAAGGCCTCAGTTATTCCTGGTAATAACTGGCCATGGTGGATGTGAATTAATTTCCATCTGTGGCTCATTGAAATTAACTTCTATTGAAAGTGCGGATCGCAAGCTTTTGATCAATACTACATTTGTGTTTGTAAGTACAAGAGGAGCTACTTTGTTATGATTTAAGTTTGATGAAAATTTATTGATCTGCATATGGTCTTACTTTGCAGAATGAAGCACATCCTTTACGTGTTTACCAAGTTACATATACAACAAACATAAAAGGTAGAACTTCCCTCTCAAACTGTCAATATGAAATAAAAATGGTAATATCATAAAATCCGAGTAGTAAATTGTCAATTGCAGTTTAATAATAAATGGTGTTTAACCAAAAATGTATTTTCTAAAAGTTGCTTAGAGCATGCTATTGTTGCCTAGTAACCATGGACTTCTGATTGGGGCCTAGAAATTTTAGTTATAATTCAGTACAATGTATTCCAAATATCTCATAGCACTGTAGAAGTAGTAGTATGAGTAGTGTTGGCTCATAAAAGGACTACCACGGTGTTAATGCTAATTTAGAAAACAGCAAAGTAACTGGTCAGTTCCAAAGTTTACATAAAAGCAGCTTTTTAAAAGTAAAAAAAACAGCATTTATCAATATATTTGGCAGTCCATATAACAGTCCATTTGCTTCACAGTGTTGTTTACTAAAGCATCGATACAGAGTGTGTGAGGTAATCATAACTGTGAGGTAGTCATAAATGTGCCTATTGAGTATTTTACAAAGGCTTTAAACATTGCTCAGCCAATCAAATTTTAGGACTGGAACTATCCACTTCATTAGGCATTTTTATTATTATTACACTTGAATTCAGATAAAGTGTGCTCTTAAGAATATGTGTTTGTGCACTGCCCTAGAGAAACCTTTAATGAATGGTTCCTTTACATTTACATTTACATTTACGGCATTTAGCTGACGCTCTTATCCAGAGCGACGTACATCAGTGCTTAAGAATTCCACAACTGTTTCTTACCTGAAAACAGCTTTAAGAATCATTTTTGTAAATGACATTTCTGCTTTTAAAGAGCCTTTGCAACTGAAAAGTTTAAAGAACCTTTTCTAGAAGGTTCTAGAAATAAATATTAAATTTACATTATGAAAAGATAATTTAAACATTTACAAGGTTCTTCACATTCTTCTTGAGTCTCTTCATCAAACATGGTTCTTTCGAGTTAGGGCTTTATGGTATCGCTCAAAATTTGACACCCTTTTAATGAATCATTGTTTTGTCATTTTAAATTAGGTCAAAAACACGGATCTGCATGATGCCAGTGTGTACAGTATGTCTCAAATCTGCACTCTTTCAGTTTTTTCGTTTCAGTCAAACCTCCCATGAGTGTGTGTCCTCTTTTGGCTATCCTCAGAAGTTAACACACTGCTTTCCCTTTCCTCAACCTCCACTCTCTACTTGTTCTCTCCATCTCTAGAGGGCCTGCTCACACTTCTGTGTGTCACCTTTCTGCATGGTCGAACAATCACTCTGACAGAGCTCTCTTTCTCGCCTTTCTCTCCTGACTCCTCCTCTACACTCTCCCTCTGTCCACAGGGACATATAGCAGACCAGTCCAGCAAGCTCTCGCTCTGTCTCTCTCTGTCTCTTTCACTCTCTGTCTGTCTATTTAACTATGCTTCTCTGTCTTTTCTCCCTCTCTTTAACTTGCCACAAATTCATAAGTCTGCATTCCCGGTTTGTTGGATATTTCTTTGTTCTTCTGTATGATTTTAAGCTTTTAAGCTACACCTAGCCTCAGGAATTTTTGGGCTCTCTTTTTTTAATGGTTGCAGTTTTTAAACAAAATAATTCAAAGGTTTTTAAAGTGTCAGTAATTTGGCCTCCACAAAAAGCCAAATATGTGCAAACCTAATCAGTTGACACGATCTTGATCTGTCTTTCTATCTCATAATGGGGTAAAGAATACATACACTATTTGTCCACGTTTGAAGACACTTGCTCATTTATTCCAAAGAACACATTCCTACTGATCCACATCTCAGTGCTGGGGGAGGTTTATGTCCATCTGGCTGATAGCTGTGAATGGACATGATGATTTTAGGTTCATGTATGGCTGCTTTAGAGTGTCCAATTATTTTGGTTTTCCTGTGGAGATTTTACAAGCTGTAAATGTGCAATTGAAGCCTGTGTGACCTTAAAGTAGCTGAACACTTACTTCAGATATATCGTATAGCTCGAAAGAACCATTTCTGGCATCTCTGAGAGTTCTTGAGAAGTTGTATGAAATATTGCTACATCTGGATTTGAAACATGAGAACCAAATCCATTTTTGTTCAAGCTAAAACAACTGAATGCATGTTTGTTCTGTATTCTAATCTTAAGAGAGTCTGGGCTAGCTTTGTTCATCTGAGATCTTCCTAACACACCGTCCTAATCCTTTCACTTCTGCCAGAAGTCAGTTATTGATGGAGAGAAAACGTACAGTGTTGAAAAGAGTCAATAGTTGAGGCATGTTAATTGAACTTTTAAGTAGAGTAGACTTTTATGGTGAAGATTTTGGGAGGCCCATTCTGTGCTGCTTTTGTAATTTTATGGTGCAGTTTCTACTGCAGAGAAATTTGCTCACCATTGAGACAGAACTGCATAGTGCTAAAGCCTGAGTTATCAGGATGCAATAGCTGAACCAGCTATTCTTAACAAATATTGATATGTTGAACGTGCTTTGTGATGTACCACTCCTGTCATACCACTTGGCTGCAGTTTTTTGCTGCTTGTGGTAAAGTTACATTTTGATTGCTGTATGTGTCTCACCGCAAGAGTCTGCATCATGAGGCTGTGGTGGGCATGCTCCGGAAGTAGGTATGCCATGCTTGGTTTGCAAAACTTAATTAATTAAAACTTCACAAATGTGGATTCATAAAACTGACATATTCATAATTGTGTTCATCAAGTCATTATGTTTTGCAAAGGCCATTTAGCCCCTTTAGCATTTCCTTTAAACAGCCTTTGCTATGTTGTCAGAATAGAAGAGATAGTGCAGGGTCTCTCTTTTTTCTGTCTGCACTCTTGCAGTCAAATTGTCTCTGTAACATACCAGATGCTTGCAGTGTGGTAAGATGAGGCTAACAACTGATATTTGCATCGTGTGAAAGCCAGTTATTTTCACATTATGTTAAGGATCAGTGGTTTGAACTGATATGGGATTTCCCCAGTGCCCCATTTATTCCCAAAATGGACTACAGGAGAAAACATACAGAAGTGAAACCATAGAAAAATGTATCTGCCTGATCAGATTACTTAGAGTTAAAGTAATGATTACCTGCTGGATTTCAAAAACCACACTTGATATGAGTGCAGGCAGGCTGCATACTTCAGCGTCATCAGTGTGAGATGGGGACTGTATTTGTGCGTCTGATGGAGTGAGAGGCCTGAAGCTGAATGTATGACTGAAAAAGAGCTTATTCAGTGCTATGAAGATGGCTGACTTGTGAAGAGAATAGAAAAAAGCAAGGGAATAGTCTTCCTGGCTTTATGTAAACCTGCAGGTCTCTAGGCTTTATTGTGCTTGGTAAAGAGACTTTAAGAAGTGGAGCCTCAATAGCACTTCGTGTCTTCTTCATCTCATACATGAGGAAGCACAGCGGTAACACTCCCTCACTACAGGGCTCAAATACATGTGTTCCTGATTTGTCGATTAAATAGTTTAATACTTTTTGTTTTTATCTGTCCTGTCTTGTGTGGCTTTGGACATGAGTCTGTCATATAAATAAAAGTGAACAGAGCTGCTGTCTAGTGTGATGAGGTGCTAATTCAGGGAGGGGGAACTGTTCTGGTATTCACAGGTCAACAGTATTAGCACCACTACTGGAAGCATTAAGGAAATGTCTGAACACTTGATGATGTTAGTAGCAATGACAGCTGTAATGCTGCTGTTAAAAATCGGCACCCAAACCTATCAGGCAGCCAGAGTCATCTTGAAAACAACCTGGCCCCTGCTGTCCTGCTCCTTCTATACCAAGAAGCTGGAGGAAGCTGCTAAATCCAGTGATTCTCAATCCTCAGCCTCTTCCAGGTTTTTCTGCTCCAACACACCTGATCCATCATCCAACTAATCTGCTAATTAATCCTTAAACTCTTGGCTTTTTAACTCAATAACCTTACAGGCCTGAGCATCCCAACCCACTGCTGTCCAAAAAACACCAAGAAACTCCAGATGTTTCACTTGCGTGCCATACCTGTTTGTAACTGGTAAGAATGATCTCCCCTATAAAGACAAGTTAATGTGAATGGCATGTACCCAAAGCCCTAACCTGGAATAAAGAAGCCCCAGTCGTGGTAAATGTTAGGTATTTAGATCGTTTGCCAGCAAATGTTTAAACTAACATTTAAATGATTAAATACATACATACATACATACACACATATAAAGCAAACTTCTCTGCAGAGCTTAAAACAAGTCTTTTGATATAACTAGCTCGGGAATACATTAATGAAAAAAACATTTTTTTTGTTCACAGGCGAATGTGATTGGGGAGCTAAATTATTAAAAACAAAACAAAATACAAGTTACAAGTGACAGAGCAGGCTTTTTCTGTCCAGCCATGGGAATTCACATCAGTGGGCCTGTGGGCATCTAGTTAGTCTGTGCTAATTCTGGAACATTGTAAGAGGGGCAGTGGCATTCACAAAGGATTTTTCTGGTGGAAAAATCAAACCGAAGGTATGGTGTTGTTTTTCCTTGAGGGTGCACAATGTATTTTTGAATGCTGCTTCTGGCTAAACAGCAATGCCATCATAACTGTCAGTCAGATGTGTTAGCTGGCTATGGTTTGGGAAAGCAGAAAGTTGTGGTACTTTTAGAAAGTGCTAGCACTACACTTAAAGCTAACCTAAAAAAGTTGCTTTTTTATGCTAATTTTAATCCATAAAAGCCTGCAGTTCAGGGTATGCAGTGGCTGCAACTATCACCGAAAGGCCTGCATAGAAAAACTGCTTATTATATAGTTTCTTTTGTTTGTTTGTTTTTATACTAGACATACACAAAATGCAGCATGCAAAATGCATTTATCCCTTTCAAAACAACAGAAAAAAAGACACCTTGGCCCACAGCATATGTGTACTTCTCCCACAATTTAACTACAGGCTACACTAAAACTTGGATAAAAATGTGTGGCCTTAAAGTTAATTGTTTAGTCGCTATTGAAGGTGGTTGAAAACTGCTAAGAAGCAGGTCAACGCCCTAGGAGCAAATGAACATGAATAAAATGACAGCAGACAAACATTCCTTAATCAGAGAGATCATGCAAGCTTATGTAAGGTGTACAGTTACAAGAGTTATGGAAGTGTGTGCCCTTAGGGGTTATGAGGTTAACAAGTCTTTCCACAGTTGACGTATGTGTGTAACAGCCGGAAATTCATTCAGTTGTGCAGTGCAGGAATACTTTAGGATGAGGATTGCTGAAGTACTCCAGTAAATGAACAACGAGTCACTGTCTCTGCTTTAACTCTCCCCACAGCTTGCTGAAGGGGGATTATACAGTCTCCTGCCCTGAGCCGGATTGCGTTATTAGGCCTGTCTGTCTACCGGGGCCCTGAGACCTCCTTAAAACCCCACAGCACCAGGGGCCAAACCAGACAAGTTGAAGGTGAAAGAATTTTCAACTCCAACCCGTGACCTCATGACCCTGTAACATGACACGTCCCCAGCCGAACCGTTAAGACTAAACTCTGTTGGCTTAGAGGGTGCAGAGATAAAATGTCAGGCCTAACTCACACACGCACACGCATACACACACATTCGACGACACTCCAAACTCTGGCAGTCCCTGGCACCTGCTGCAGCGTACTTTATGAATCAATGTCACACCCAGTGAGAGGAAAATGATTACGTTGCAAAGGAGAAGGGGACTGGAGCTGGGGGGAAGGGAAAAAATCACTTTGATGGATTGGGTCCCTCGTGAGACAACCTTGTAATGTTTTTGGACAGGAACCCAACTTGCAGAGTTTTTCTCTCTCTCTTACTCGCTTTACGCATCTCAGACCCCTGCTTTCATTCTCCAATTATTGTCGGCAGCCCATTTACCCCGTAAGAAAAACTGTGGTGGAAGCAAACTGATGATTCTGCACAGACAGCTAATCTGCACAGACAGCTAAGAAAAGTGCTCAAAAAGTGAGAGGGACCTTGTGTGGATGGCAGTCAGAGTCGTATGGGTCACTAGTATTGTCTGGCTAAACACTGGAGTAGTGTGAATGAACATTCAATATACATTTTAAATCCAGATTAAAAACATTGCTCAGGCTACAGTATCCGCCCATAGCACTGGCTCAAAGTCTCAGACAGATGAATTGCTCAAGCTCTGCTGTGCTGGAGTTCTGACACACAGATGGTACAGCCTGTAAATCGTTATAGTCCCTGCGTCGGTGTGGCCTGTCGTTAAAAGTCGTGGCTACATTAAACAGACTAATGAACTCCCAGTGGCACTAGATAGAGTGCTGTCATTTCCGATGAGTGCTGTGATGCTGTTGTGGTTAGTGGCTTGGTGTAGAAAGCCAGTGCAGAGGTGTTGTGGTTAAAGCTGATTAAAGTGCTGGATCCTTTTTTTCTGCTGTAAAGTACCTTATAATAAGCCAATTTTGCAACTAGAAAGTAACATGCTTTCACCATAATCTTCATTGGAATCAATAACCTTCTGCTTAAACTGACTAGACACTTTAATGGAAACACCTACCTGCTATTTCCACTCACTGGCATCTTTATTAAAAGCATCTACGTGGTAATTCCTCTTATTGGTCACTCTATTAGAAACACCTACCTTCTATTTCCACTCACTACCAATGCTGGATATTATTTGGATTTCGACAGTGATCACTCCTTGGCACTACCCTAAAATGTTCTTCTTTTCTAGAAATGTTCCTAGAACATAGACATGGCCCTATGTAACATCAAATGGGTTCTGAGTACTGTATAGAATAATTTCTTTTGAGTTATCTCAAAATCTGAATGGTAATGACCACAGATAAAGGTTTTACTGGTAATTATTATTTAGACCAACAAGTTTGCATGATCTCTCATATACATAATCCATGTAATTGTATTCACAATTTTATATGTTCAAAGCCTTAAAAAACACAACCTCCCCCCCAAACACACACACATAGGAGGACATGGGTTTGTGTCCTAGCAGCAGGAGAGCTCATTCTGCTGACACATTCAGCTCACATCAATGACTGCAACGGCAGGAGCCGGTAAACATGGGGAGAGGGGACTGTGTGTGTGTGTGTGTGTGTGTATGAGTGTGTGTATGTGTGTGTGAGAGGTCCCTTCCTGGTAATGTGCAGCCCATGGTAATGACACAGAGAAAGGATTGTTTTGCTGAAGTGTCTGCAAGTCCTTTCGCTGAGTTCCCTATTTTATTTTTTCACATTCTCTTCATCTTGTTACTTCAGGACTTTAGGGCTCTTTCATTAAAGTGTAAAACTACAACTCTCTATGAGGCCAGTTTTGATGAATTAAACAAGCGGCACACACTTTCTCAGCCTTTGACACTCAAACCTTCTTTCACTCTCTCTCTCTCTCTCTCCCCCCCTCTCCCTCTCTCTCTCTCTCTCTCTCTCTCTCTCTCCTCTCTCTCACACTTTCTCTCTCTCCCCTCTCTCTCTCTCTCTCTCTCTCTCTCTCTCTCTCTCTCTTTCTCTCACTCTCCCTGCTCTGGGATTCTTCCTCGATTCATTTGTTCAGTCAGTCTCTTATGGATGGTGGAAAGAGAGAGGAAGCAGAAGGAGTCGTTGCTCTCATATGAAACAGCGGGCGAGCAATGGGGGACTCAAAGCAGCCCAGATGTTTAGGATGGTGGCTGAGTCTATGAAGACAATCTTTTTCTTTGATTAAACTTCAGAACGACTTTTATTTCCTCTCTTTTAGAAAATCTGCTTTAATCACTTCTTCACGCAATCTGTGGCAGCACAGCAGGGACATGTAACAGAAAGTATCTGGTTCACTGTATAGGTATGAAATCTGGTGCAATTCATGATACTCAGTGGCCACATTGTTAGAAACAATGCCAATCCTGCAGATCACTTTATTGGAAACTTCTACCTGGTAATCCCTTTCAACTGGTCACTTTATTAAAACACCTAGCTGGTACAGTCCGGTATCATACTCAATTGGTCAGCCATGCCTTACTGACACAGTAGTGGCGTCGTAGTGTGTATGGTGCAAAACAAGTGTAGTGAAAGACAGAAGGAGCTGTAAACAATCACCTGGTGGAGCTACAAAGCTTATCTTTCTAATTA
Organism: Hemigrammopetersius urotaenia; assembly: GCA_037974485.1. NCBI lineage: Eukaryota > Metazoa > Chordata > Actinopteri > Characiformes > Alestidae > Hemigrammopetersius > Hemigrammopetersius urotaenia. The sequence goes on from JBBPDC010000023.1 coordinate 9,466,805, forward strand.
AATAGCCAGTGAGTGTATATAAATGGTCTATTTATGCAAAAGGCCTTGTCCTTATCACAATCCTGCCACTTAATGAAGTCTGGATGCCAACTGGAGATTTACAATCTGAAAAAGTTGATTCTGAAATGCGAATGTGTATTGGTGGGCTTGAGTTCTTCTGGCTGTAATTTTCTCCATGCCTCTGTGTGTGCCATCCCCAGTGTTAGACTAAAAGAACGCTTATCTGGAATGGGGATCTATCACAAGCATTTAAAGATACACTGCACTACAACACACACACACACACACACACACACACACACACACACACACACACACACACACTGACCTATTAAACGTTCTGGAAATTAAAAGTGAGAAAGTGAGAAAAATTGTAATTTGCTTAAATGTCAGAACTGCCAGAACCCATTAATATTATTAACATGGTATCCTTGCAACATATGAACCAATTTTCAATTCCAAAATCTAAAATAAAATAAGGTACAGAATCCCCTTACACCAGTGGTCCCCAACCCCCGGGCCGCGGACCGGTACCGGGCCGTGGGTCA
>JBBPDC010000023.1:9498095-9524927 GCA_037974485.1 Hemigrammopetersius urotaenia
AGGAAACACTACACACAGATCTGAAATCAGCATGAAAAACACTACAGAACCCACAGAAACTTATCTCTGATGATTTTGAACTGTTGACCTGTGTTATCAATGTGACTTTTCCTCCCCCCAGTGGCTGCCACAGTAAAACAAATGCTTTTGTTTTTTATTAAAGCATTTAATTATATCTCTCCAGCCTTTTTCATAGAAAAGAAAGTAAAAACTATGACTGATAACAGTAGTGATGTACAAGTGGGGCAACTGGTAGCCTAGTGGTTCGGGCATTCGCCCTGCGATCAGGAAGTCATGGGTTTGATTCCCAATTGTGCTAAGCAAGGAACTGTCACCACCGACTGCTCCCTGGGTGCTGAGTTCTTGGCTACCCACTGCTTTGCTTGGTGAATGGGTTAAATGCAGAGGAAGAGTTTTGTGCTGTACACAGTCTGGTGTGTTCACGTATGACAGAATGATTTACACTTTACACCACACCTTATATTTCTTCATTTCCTTTTCCCTGTTTCATTTCTCTCTTTTTCTTTCTGCTCTGTCTCCCTCTCTCTCTTTCTGTAGGGCCAGAGGGTTGTAACCTGTTCATCTATCACCTCCCTCAGGAGTTTGGGGATGGCGAGCTCATGCAGATGTTCCTACCTTTCGGTAATGTCATCTCCTCCAAAGTGTTTGTGGATCGGGCGACAAACCAAAGTAAATGCTTTGGTGGGTAATAATGATAAAAACGTAAAGATTACTATCATTCTTATTCTCTCACTATTAATGTTTTACTTCATTTCTCTACCACAGCAAAGCTTTTTGGAGATAGAAAAGAAAAAAAGAAAGGAAAAAGACTTGCAAGGATATAGGACAGTGCCTTTTGCACGGTGATCAGTGAGGGACATTAGAGTGGAATTCGCTGAGGGATGCGAGATGTATTTGATGTGTCCTACTTATGACAAAAATGAGGCTCTGTATTCTAATTAATACTATCTCCAACTCCAGTGGGTTCCTCACTTATCAGAGGCAGTATATGCATGAATGAACATAGCACTGTTTGATTTGAACTTAATATAAAGCTCTATAGTTAGTGGGAAGCAGTTAAAAGCCTTCACTGGGACATGAAGTGCTGAAATGCTGACCTAGCTGAAATGACTGAAGTCACTTAGGTCTGGAAGACTGAAAGAAGAATATGCTTAAACCTTTAGCTTTGAAGCTTAGGAGTGATACAGTAATAGAAAGGCCATCATATCATTTCAATGACAAAATAGATCCAAGTGTTACTCTGTAGATGTACCTTTCCTTTTCTTGATTTAACATTCTCGTTTTTAGGACTGCTGGATATCCTGCTAAATCACAGAATAGCATATTTAGATTAATGTCATTATTTATTTACAACACTAGTGAGGGCAGTTTAATTACATACAAAACCAACATGTTAATCATGAGATGTTGACTTGTTGCAATTAAAACATTGTTGGATGTTTTCTAATTATCACTCCCCAAACTATAGTACAACATAAACCTCACTTCACAAAACACCAATCCACAAACCCAAACTCCACCTCCACCCAAAACTCGAACCCCACCAACAAGCCAAATCAACCTGCCTTTACATCCCCAAATAAAAATCTAATCAACCTAAACCCTAATCTCCATTCTATCTTTAACCCTTAACCACAACCTCAAGTCCCACACCAACTCGACTTTTACCTCGACACACCAACCCCCAATGTCCTAATCCACCCCCCACTCCACCCCTAAACCCTCCTAGAAACCAAATCAGTATTAAATCCCAGTCCTACCCGCAAATTAATCCCAAACTCCAGTCTAACCAAAATCTAAACCTAAACCTTTATTCCAGCCTTAAATTCAAAATCTCAAACCTCAATCTTCAAATCCCCACCCCAAGACCACAACCCACCACAACCTCCAAATTCAAACCCTCCCAAGTACCTCAAATCCAAAAACCCCAAATGCCAAACAACCCTTTATTAGTAAATTATTACATGAATGGCACGCAAAATGTTTCTTATGGGTAAAATTAAGGCTGTGTATTTATTATATTTAAAACAATACTGTTACTCTAATGTTATAATATGCTCTGTGTACTGCATGGCAACAGGTTTGTAAAAGCCCTGTATGATACACAGATGCTGTAAGAGATTCTATCTATATCTGTAAGAGAGGGCTGATTAACTTTCCTTTGGTTTGTAGGGTTGCATGTTGCTGTGTTGTTGTATATTGATATTGATATGTGTACACTGTTGTGCTGTATGGACTGATTTTGTGCATAGCTGTTGAATGTGGAATATGTTTCTTCTGAGGTAACATGACTCAAGTAACTTTGTGTTTGACGTTCTCTCCGCTTCACCTCTCTTTACCCTCTTGCCGTGTCATGGATGTGATGGCTCATATAAATCATTGTGTCGCTATTTCTTTCACTTTCCTTCTCCACTGTTTATTTTTTCTTGTCTTTGTTTATCATGATCTTCATAATCACTACTGACTCGACATCCATACGTGTCCTTTCATTCTCTTGCCCTTTCTTCTTGTTCCCCTGGGGCTAACCTGTTGTCTTTGTCTCCATCCCTCCCTCCCTCCCTCCCTCCCTCTCTTCCTCATCATCATCTTCAGGCTTTGTGAGCTTTGATAACCCAGGCAGTGCCCAGGCTGCCATCCAGTCTATGAATGGCTTCCAGATCGGCATGAAGAGACTCAAAGTGCAGCTCAAACGGCCAAAGGATGCCAACCGTCCATATTAGCCCCGCCTCCATATGCCCCTCACCCTAGAGGTGATGGCCACTGCAGCTCACAGGGAATAACAGGTCAAAAAAAAGACTATGTACTCTTATGTTTGATTTGCAGTATGCAATACTTTAGTAGTGTTTGAAGACAAGGCAGATGCTGTAGGCAAATTACTGTCACATTTCTTGTGCATGCCAATAATATATTCTGAGAAAATGTATTTTTGAAAAACAAGTGTTTTTCATTGATACTATTATGTGAAAATTAAATGTGTTAATATTAGAGGCTACAATTGAGGAGGAATAGTACCCACTGACTATACTGTATACACCGATCAATCACAATATAAAAACACTGAAAGGTTAAGTAAATAACATTGGCACCTGTCAAGGGGTGGGATTTTTATTAGGCAGCAAATGAACAGTCAGTTCTTGGGAGCAAAAAAATGTGGGATCTGAGCAGCTTTGACGAGGGCCAAACTGTGGTGGCTAGGCAACTTCAGCTATATGAATGTTAGAGCCAAGTTAGAGCTGGACTGGGGACACCAGTATGTAAAAAAGGGAATCTAAGACATAACATTTTTTCCTTCCTTTATTGCAGTACTTGTTCAGAGACAAGGGTTTGTTTTAACAGTGAAAGTATTCAGCATATGAGCTACTTGAGAAGTTATGCATAAGAAATATGTAATTCAAATGAAAAAAAACTAAAGAGGCAGCAGTGTGTGAAGTGCCTTTTCCTTTAAGAATGTTCTCTCCAGTGCAGGGATGGGAAGAAGATTACTTCTCTCTGGGGTGTACATGTATCTCTCTCTCTCTCTCTCTCTCTCTCTCTCTCTCTCTCTCTCTCTCTCCCTCCCCCCCCCTGTCTCTCAAGCCCTCATCTAAATGATGATGGAGAATCAATGCTGTGTCATTAATTTACCCTGCAGATGCCTTTAACTGGGCCGAGTTATTACCTACTTACACAGCTAGTGAGGCATTCCAGGCTGTGTTCTGCTGCGACGCCGCAATAGACCTCACAGTGTGGCTCTCACAACAGCACAGAAAAGGCCTGACTTAATAGACAGCTTGTTTCAGTTCTGCTCAATAACTGCTGCATCTTAAAAGTTTCTTATCTTCCAGCCATTGAAAGAACATGCGATCAATTTGTGCTGTCTTTCTGCTTCTTTCTGTAGGTTTTATAGAGCTGGAACACATGCTGACAACATGAAAAACGTTAACGAAACAAAAGAAACTCAAAAGGACAAAGGATGGTGTGGACGTGCAGCGATAAGTGTGTGGGACATGTGAAAAGGCTATGGGCGCATGACACACCAGGAAGCTCAGTGGACCTTTAGGGTCTCGGGAGAGCCTCTGCTTTCCACAATCATATTGGACAAATGGACTCCCTTTCTGAGTCTCCACAGCCTGCCCAATTGATTATAGCATCTAGAACCACATGGAAGATCATACATGAAAAAAGACCAACTATGTAACAACAACTAACTAAAAAAGAACAAACTTAAGTCCCTCAAAAGAGCTTCAGAAGAAGCTGACCCCAAGAACAAGACGTTAAAGAGGGGGAAAAAAGACACTTTTGAAATCAAGAACTTTTAGGGGGAGGGGGGGAATTGTGTAATAAGACACTCATCTTTAAGGAAACTTTTTAAAGGAACTGTTTTAGAGGAAAACAAAAAAAAACAAAACACCAACAAACTTTTTGGAAGAGAGAAACCTTTGAAAGGACGTTACACTTCAGGACACAAAGCTCGCTGTGGTCTGGGGATGGCCATCTTTAACTCGGAGTGCCTGTCCGTTTCCGGGGGGACAGCTGCCACAAAGAGCTGCAGCTGCAGTCCCCCTGGGAGGCTTATCTGTCATTCCTTAGTTGTGTAGGGACCAAAAGACCAAACCTTTTTAATGACAATGGAAAAAAAAAAAACTTGTAGCTGTAACATACTCAGACCACTGCATCTCTTTTGCTGTGCCAATCGGTTTAAAGAGTTGTATTTACAAAAAGAAAAAAAACCAGATATGTATAAGTAGAATATATATATGAATATATGTATAAATGCATACATATAAATTGCTGATATGCTTTTGAATACTGGCAAAACAATTTCAGTATGGCCCACAGAGGCCATTCACTTCACTAGTTTACAGTTATTTGAGATGAAAAAAAAAAAAGTTTATTTTTCTTTCCTCTTCTCATTCTGTCCACAGTAGGATGATGGGTGCATGGGGCGGGGGGAGGGTTGTTCCGTATCACAGCCTTACCTTTTCTATCTCAACATCCTGAACTTGTAGTAAAGAAACCATGGGAAATGGTTTGAGCTATACAAACCTGTTTATATTTAACGTACATATAATAATATGTATATGTATTGCAAAACATTGGAGGAATATGTATTCATATATGTGCACATGTCTGGCGTATATATATATGGATACATACGATATTAATCCCAAACATATATGTATTTATATGCATATATTTTATATGTATGTATATATAGAACCAGCTATTCAATACGTAGAACTGTAATTTTTTTGTAGATTTTAGCTGGAGTTTGAACTCACTGCTCTGCTTGGACTTAACAGATGGAAGAAGTCTCATATCTGGCAGCTCCTGAACTGCAGTCATTCCTTTCTAAAAAAAAACATGTATGCCAACACACAAACACACACACACACACACACACACACACACACAAAGACTTACACACGCAATTGTGCGTGGCTATCAACAGATGTATATATGTGCATAACTCTGCTACTGAAAAATGCAAAAAGGCCTCCTCTCATCCGAGAGCTTATAGAAGAATCAGGCTTAAGAGAATCAGGATCATTTCCACAGGGGATAAGACAGAAATCTTTGTGTTATCTTTGACATGTTTGCCTCTCCGGTGTACTCTGCAAACATACACGCTATGTACAATATTACCGAACCCCACAGGAGTATACACAATATTGCTCCCTACTTTGGATCTCCTGAGTTAGTTGCATGTAGCGTCGGGTCGCCAGCAGGCTCAGGTGTGATTTGTCACCTGGCGCCTCCGACATCAGCACTGTGCTCCGAACACTGCTAAACGCCATTCATTATGATGATGTCAAACTCGCAGAGGCACCACTCTTTCTCAAACCTTACAGCTACTGCAAGTAAGCCTTCAAAACATTCGTCGACATGAAACATCTGTAAAGCTGACATGCTTGTCATCTGCTTCGGCGTACCCGCTCTCAACCCAAGGGACATTTCACTTGGGGTTACAATTAAGTGGGCATTATGTACACGTTTTGCAATGGTATCGTTTCACCCTAGATCGACAGTGTGTTTACAAGTGCTGCTCAAAGAGCTCAAATGTATTTTGCTAGGATAGCTTTTGCTTGGTATTAGGGCTAAGGTTGGGGGTTAGAGTTTTGAATTTCTAGATTATTGCTAGTTAGAAGGTAAGAAGCTTTTATGAGTTTTGTTTGGTCATATTTCGCATTGAACTGCTGTACTATACAGATGATATTGTAAATAATAATTCTGGAACTGGTTTGAACCACTTTACTGCCACAGTAAAGTGTCTGTACACTGACAATAGAGTAATCAAACATGCTTCATTTTGGAAGGAACTTAATATGTAAAATCTGAGCTTATTTTACTTGCAGACAGGCTCCAAGAATGTTGCGTTCTATATTCTAAACCTCTCCAACTCATAGTCATTCAGGTACGCCAAGAAAGCTCGCTATTACTCAAAACAACTGTATTAGGAATGCCTACCTTGCTTCGTCTCTGCACGTCTTCTCTCATTACGTCTCGTTTTCTGCTGACAAGACTCTCCTTGTCCCTCTCACCCTGTCTCTTCACACCCATGCAACATTTCGCCTTTGTTATCCGACGTTTCAGCAACAATTGTTTACATGATCTGAAAATGTATGGTTGACAAAACTACCAAGAAACAGAGCAGAAGTTTTATTATATATATAAATATATACATAAACTAATGAATATACTGTAAATGGTTTTCTTCTTTTTTCTTATTTTTGGCTCTGTATATAGGTTTGCATATTTTATAGGACTTTTACTTCTATCTACAAGGACTGGATGATTATGAATCTTTCAACTTTAAGTTATGATAAAAGTCTTAAAAAAAATACAATCTGGTGATGAATCAAACCAGGTGAACTGTAGTAGTCATTAGCATGGTTAGCGAGTGCAAGGCCCAAGTATAGTTGAGGAGGGCATCGAATTCAACTGGAAAAAAAAAATTAACATGTATCATAATCTGAAGTGTTGCCAACATGCGTATTTGTTTATTTATTTGTGTATTTATTTAATTGATTTTTTTGCATTTTTCTTTTTGCCGTGTATCAACAGAATTGCTTTCCCAGTATTTTTTTTTAATTCATTTTTTTTTTTTTTTATTTATAGAACATAAGAGTATGTGTTTTGACATTTCAAATGAAGCCATTTTTAAATATCTATTTTTTTACATGTTTTATATTGTGGAACACAATGGAACAATGCTACTGGCAGAGTCAGGGTCTACAACTACTCTCTACTTGAGAATGTAGAACATGCTTACGACTGATGTTGTGTTTCTGCTGTTTGAACCGTCTACTGTTCTGATCATTCCGCTGATCTGAGATCTGCTCTAGGCTTTTCTCACACATGTAATTCCACATCTCCAACTGAAAACAAACAAAAAACAATCTGCACTAATCCATCCGTCATCTCAGCCACTCAGACCGCAAAATCATTCCTCATCAGATTTATAACTATTTCAAAACAGTCTGAAGTACAAGGGAAGAGCAAATGGGAGGCCACAGACCAAGGTGTAAAGTTAAAAAAAGAAAAACGGAAAAAAAGGAGAAAGGAAAAAATTAACAATATTTTAGACATTTTGTCAAGAGTGCTGGGTGTCGTGTGGATTATTGCCAAGCCTATCACAATGAGAGAGAGCTATTGGCAGTCAGAGTGCTTGAACTGCTCCTGCCCTGTACCTCTGAACTGCGCATTTCCCTGGACTCTCGTTTTGTAATTTTACTGAATGATGCGTCTCAGCTTAGCCCAATAATAAAGCACAGTCTAGAATAAACCAGTGTTATGCCTCCCCTATTTAATGCTGTTTTTATACTAGCTTTTTTATGTGGTGTTTAATCCCTCTGTTCTTTTCACGGGTTGATGCCTCTGCCAATGCAGACAGAAGACACTTGAAACGAAGGGACTACATAAGAGCTATTTGTGTTAGGCAGCATCACAGGATCCTCAGTAAACTTATGTTCATATTCAACAAAAGGTTGAAATGGCAAACAAAAACCACCATTTTTATGTTCTTAAAAAAGACCTGAGTTCTGATAAGTTGAAAAAACTATCAGAAACCATGTAAAATGTTTGTTTAGTTACAACAGATTGTATGTTAAATGTCCAAATATTTATTTCACACAAAACATAAGGGAATTTGCCAGTACACAAATTATTACACCATCACAACCTAATATTGCTTAACAACACTGGTCTGACACCAGGTATTGCTATCAGGCTGATACCAGCAGAAAATGCTTGATCAGATACTGAATAAATCTAATCCAACCCAGTAACAAATAGTCTGAAATAGTACATACTCAAATTGTGAGATGTCATGTTAGCTGTGTATCCCTTCCAGCTTTAGCTGATTAAGGAAGATATATAGGATTGGTATCAGAGGTTTCAAAATTTCAACATCAGAATCAGCATCTGAAATGGGATATGTTGGCAACTAACACATTAGTGCTAGTAGTACTATTCACTTATCTTGGATCAGGGAGACCAAATAATAATAATAATAATAATAATAATAATAAAACAGAGCTACTCAATAAATACATGTTTATTATAATTACATAAAAAAATGAAGCCATACAAAAACAAGAGAAGTCACAAAGGCCATAATTACTTTGGCATAATCTGAAAATTAAGACACTTACAAAGGCATCATAAAACCAATTTAAGACCAATGATAGAAAAAGGCATTAGAAGAACAGGAATGATTAGAAAGCACTGAAGCGTATTTGTGCCCTGTGGCTGGCTGTAAAGCAAGGACTAAGCTGGATGTACAGAATTAACAGCCTTCCTGAACTCTCGTCAAAGTCACAGTGAGTCACTGTGCTCTTTTCAGCAGATGAAAAAAATGTCTTCCAGAATCTGACTCTCCTCCAAGTCCTGCTGTGATTGCTGGCTTTGGCCTGGGGTAGAAAGCAGGGACCTATGAGGGGGGCAGACAGCACTGAAAGGCTGACGTGGGGCAGTGAAATTCCTGTGGACAACAGGGCTGCACCTGCTTCTGCCTGGGTTTCCAATGGGGCTGAATATGTCCAACAGCTCAGCCACAGACAAATCCAACCTGCAGGAGAAATGGAAGAAAAATGTTTCTAAAAACAAGAAATCAAAAACATTATACATATGCCATTATCCAGCTAATTGTGATTCACTGCACATTTTACAGTTCTATTTAACTTAAATATATCCGGCAAAGTATATGCAGAAAAAAATGAACTAGGATTTTTCTTTGCAAAAAGAATGATGAGTATAGATGAGTATTTCAAATATAAACGATGAATGCTTGGGAAACACGCCTGATTTTGTTAACATAATTTTCAGTTTGTTTTAAGCAAACTTACTTCATCAAGGTGCAAAGACAAACACAAGCTCCTATACAGTGCCACCAGAAAATATTCACACCCCTTTACTTCTTCCACATTTTGTTTCAGACTTATTTTAAAACCAACTTGCATACAGTTTTCTTTCAGAAAATCTATACATACCGGTCCATGATGGCAAAGTGATAACATGTTTTCAGATATTTCTTAAATTTATTTATTTTTTAAATGTAAACATTTAAACACAATAGGTACGTAAGTATTCACACCCTATGCCATAACACAAAAAAAAATGAGCTCAGGTGCATCCGATTTCCACTGATCATCCTTGAGATGCTTCTACAACTTGATTGGAGTCCACCTGTGGTAAATTCAGTTAACTGAAGATGATTTGGAATGGTGCACAATTGTCTATATAAGGTCTCAGCTGATAGACCATATCCGACCAGAAATCAAGCAGTGAAGTCCAATTGTCTGTAGAGGTTATAACTGCTGCCAAAGGTGCTTCAAAAAATATTAAGCCATTTGGTATGGATACGTATGAAGCACTGGATTATCCAGTTTTTGGCAATAAAAACTACTGCACATCTTTCTAAAAAGTGTTTTGCCTTGTCATTATGGGGTACTGGAAAAATTATACACACATTTCAGTGCATTCATAGTGGTAACAGCATGCATGGACTTACTACTTATTCTGATATTTAAAAAATAGTCAATAACATATTATACGTGTACATACACAAGTAAAAATGTAACCTTTCTCAATGTTCCAATAAATGCAGTAGAATACACCAAGAACCTTCTGTCTCACACAGGGCATTCAACCAATCAGAATTACCTAATTCAATTGTTCAATATGTGAATCAAGCCTGGAACTAGCCATCCTTTAGTCATCTCTACATGTTTAAATAGATCAAGGCTTTTTCTTCATCACTTTTAGTGAGGTTTTGTGATGATCACAAAACCTCACTAAGCGCAACTTTCATAATAACCCAACTACAACAGGGGCTTATCACAAGTTACTTAAAAACCTTGGTTAACTTGTTGAGTACCTTATTTTCCAAAGAAGGAAATGGGAACACGAATATGTAGAAAGCAATGCGTTTATAAACGTAAAAATGGACCAATATGTGGACCATTATTGGAATTGTAGGCCCATATATTAGTCACATATATGTCATGTACTTATCAGCAGCTGACAATACACATGCTTATTCATACACTGGTACAGTTGGGACTAAACTAAAATTTTAAAGAAATACTACATTAATCATGCATCAAGCATGAAATCTGCATGTCCATCCTGTAAAAAATGGACGCAAATACAAGAAAATGTATCTTGTTATAAATTACATACACTTGCTCATCAAAATAAAAGTGCAGAATGAGCCAATTTCCTATATCTCTACATTTAAAAGCAATCATTTAAAGAGACGAGCTACCCCTTTAGAGTAGAATAGGACAAAATACTTTAAAATAAGAGAAAGAGAAGTGCCCCCTCATCCTTTAACCAATGTGTAAAACAAAATCGGCATACACAGGTCGAGAATTCAGCATAAGCTATGGTGATTTGGTCTGATAAAAATGTCCCACCTTTTACGGTTTGGTCAAGCTGAGCTTAGAAGCATCAACAAATCTTTTTTTTTTATTTGAGTGTCTCTCGAAAAATAAAGCACCTATTTTATGCTTTCCCCAAGAGCCAGTAATGAAAACAGCGTTTGTAAGAACTTTTAATGTCTCACAAAGCCTTCAATATAAAAAGACATTAAAACATTCATAAAAGAAAGACTGCAAGCTAAACACCTGTAGAAAATATACTTCTCAAATACATGAAAATCAAATTTTTAAACCTTATAAGCATAAACAAAAGAATGATAGGTTGTCATTTGCATCATGACCATCTATTGAAGAACCACATAAGCATTTTCTTTATTTCTATGAATGGATTTATTAGCTCAAGGTAACATAATATAAAACCACATATCTATGGGAAAATAAAGAGAGAGACTGTACAAGTGACTGAAGGAAGAAAGGGGTGATGGTTGATAGGGTGGGACTTCGGCAATGCTCCCTCACGAAATGTGAGAATTTGCATTTTTATTTGTTGATTTAGTTAACGGACAGGCCTCTCAAACAGCCATCCATCAACAGACGACACTGCTGGTATGAATAATGCATCACTTACCGGCGGTCACAATCTATAACAAGGCAAGGAGGGTATAGTTTTGGCGGGTAGGGGGTTGCGGAGGTAGGAGGACATTGCTGAAAAGAATGCTAATGTATCAGGAAGGCATATATACCAAATATTTTCAATACATTTCATGATGTTTGCTGAAAAGTGACCATGAGACATTAATATCACTTAAGGGAAGGTCTCGCTAATCCCTAGTCTTCATCTACTGGCCTATTCCCGAGGACACAAAAAAACGACCGAAACTGATGGGTAAACGTACGAACCAAAAAAAGCTCCAATTCAGAGCAGAGGGAGGGGAGAGATTGTGAGGGAGTTTCAGGCTCTGCTTCAGTAAAGCCAAACAAAAGACTGTTTATCAGCTTCCTCTTCCTCAGAGCCCAGTTATTTTACCACTCTCATTAAAAATGTCCGTCATGCTTGAGTGCTCCTTTCATTTGCAGGCCAAACAGTAATATAAAAACCTAAACCGGCAAATGCTGACAAACCGCATGTCAATTTCCTTCCAATAAATAGCAGGCAAAAGGAAGGGTGGTGTGCAAAGCCCATCGGCAGAAGAACTCTCATTACTCACTGGCTGTATCCAAACAACGGTCTATTTTTTAAGCTACAAATTTACAAACACCACCACCTCCGTATCAGGAGCCACAAGTGGTGGAGTTCAACCCCAGGAAAATGCTGCAATAGTTCGCAAAACAAGACAGACATCGTTCAATACTTATCGTCATGGCAGCAGCTCTGAAAACAAAAAAAGAAAGCTATAAAGAAAGTTTTGTTTGAAAGGCTACATTATTAATCTCTTACAAAACTTTTACACTTAACGCAGATAGTGTGCAATCTAAACACAGCCTTGAATATACAACTATATTTGAAAAGCTTTCAGTTCCAGAGTCTGTTAATGCTGTTGACAGCAAAAAGCAAACTGAGTCAGCTTTAATGCTGGGTGGATGTGAGCTCTACCACGGAACATGAGATCAACAAAAAATAACAATAGAAAGAAAAGACGGATGTACAGCATGATTTCTTCTCCAATACCAGGTATCAGCTGATGCAAATACAAAATTTATAATAGGCTATTATTAATTTAGGTATGTCAAACACAACCATTAGAAAAATTAGAGCATAACATCTGTTCTATTCAGATGCAAAATGTAATGACTAGTTTGACATAACTTTACTCGTCAAAATCTGCAAAATTTTAAAATGAGTTATTTGTAATTGAAACACTTCACTTAAGATGAACATCTAAGAGTTGGCTATCATGCTTAAATTATTCTGACACTTTACTACCCCACATACAGTCTTAAATGAAAGAAATGGCTACTTGCTATTTTGATATTAACCTGTGCACATAACTGTCCTACTTTAATGTCTTTACTTTGTTTCATATTAATTTTGCTGACAATAATTTAATTGTCTTTCTGGTCACTGTGTGCAAATTGCCTGATCGTATGAATCGTTCCCCAAGTCAATTTTCCTGTCCTAACTTGAATTAAGAAGTGTATTACAGAAGCATCCTAACCACAAAAAATCTTAAATAAACTCTCCTAACTTTAGGATAACCCTTCCTAACTGTTGGCAGCTGATTATTTAGGCTATGGGTAATTAACTTCGCGAGATGACATGTTGCATTAGTTGCTAGGTCACAGACATAAAAGTCGATGATCGATGTTAGATCGCTTATTTAGTATTCCTAACGAGATAAGATAGGATTTCTAAAGTCAGTTAGGACTTGCTGCTGTAATACCAAATTGAGATTTGTAGCGTAATCTTAATTTTGTATATATTAACTTCATACTTAAGATAGGAAGTTTCTGTAATACGGCCCCTGATATTTAATAAAATGTATAAAATAATACTTTATTAAACAATTAGTAAATGTCAATGTGTAATCTAAAAGGAACAATTAATTTATGTTTAAATTTTAAATTATGTTTTGTAGCATGAATGCAGCTATGAGCAGTATATGAAGAACTCCTCCGGTATGACTACTCAATGTATGGTCAGGAATAAATATGGAGAACTGAATGAATGAGGTATTTTAGAAACTGAGATTTTTCATTTTTAACATTAAGAAACTGAACTGAATTTTTAACTGAATTACCCAATAAGATATGAGCTACTGTGAACCTTTTGTGTAAATGTCGCCATTAGTTCAAAGGAAACAGGCCATCTCTATTAGGGAATAGACCAAATAATCTAGTTTGATTCTACAGGAAACACATTTTCCAAACTTTTCCAAACTATTGATGTTTCAGTAACACTACATGATTGTGATGAATAAGGGCACAGCTAAGGCTGCAAAGGTGCCAACTTTTGGAAAACATTAGACCAAAAATCCAAAATATGAAAAAAGACTGATGAGACAAAAGTACTCAATCAGATCAGATTTACCTTTTTTCCTCCAATATTCAGCTTTTAATGCTGGGAATAATGGGTATTGGATGAGTGCTACTTCTGAAATCTTGGAATGGGTTACACGGAAAAGAAGACTGGTTCAAAGCATGATACGCAACATTCAGATATTCACCAACTCACATAAGCTCTAATATTTTCCTAGTTCCTACAGTGGCCGAGAAAGAGATCACCATATGAAGATGCCCAGTAGCTAACTTTCAAACTTAAGTACATCTACCCAGCTGCTTGGCTAACATCAAGGTCCTGCCTCTCAAAAATACAAGTCCTTAAAATGACAAGCTTCATTGATTTCCTCAAATCAGATTCACCATTGAATAATGCAAAGGAAGCCCCAGGATGGTGGACTAAAATAAAATATTTATTGTCCATACATAAGCTTACTTTCTGCAAAGATTGTTAGTTTAAACAGCGCCATGTCAGTGGGGTTTGGGCCCCTATCAGGATTAGACTATTCACCAAACTACAATCTCAAACCTTATTAGAATATGGTTTCTGAGGAGCTAGACATAAACAGGGAAAAGAATTAAAGATAAAACTAGGGGGGGATCATAATTATAAAACTCAGTCATCTATTCCCCTTCTAGGTCAATTCAAACATGCATAACTAAACATTTGCCTAACTGAAATGGCAAAATGGAGCTTCTGTTATAGTCCTTGTTTGAATTGTAGGACTCACTGCTGAATCTCAAATACATTTCATTACAGTGAAATGAGAATTTGAATGTGAAACAACCCCTCAAAATTGAAGGATCCTGCTGATAATTAACAAAGGCATCTCAGTCTGTGCACTCAATGGTACTCTTTACACTTTGAGCGATAAACATGGAGTACAAATGACAGTGAGAAATCCCATCCCTGTCAGTTCTCTCATTCTCTGAGTATACCATACATATAAATAAGACCACATGCAAACTAGCCTAATTCATTTAGCTTCAGTAAAGCCAGGCTCAGTCATCAAAGCAAAGAGAATATTTTGTATTAATGCAAAATATTCACAATACATATCACTGAAAAAAGGCAATTAGTTTTTCAGACAGTATACTCTTTTTGGAATCATAAAATAGCAAGAACTCTTTACAAATGACTAACAAATATTCCGCATTTTTTCGGAGGACAGCATACAGAGCGAGACATACTTGGGCTCACACAGAGGGGGTGGAAAAAGACATGCTGTCACATTAATTACCTTTCTACGTTAAAGGGAAACGGTAATGAATTTCCTTCCCTTTCACAGAGTGTGTCTCACGCTAGCGGTCAGTGATTCATTCTCTGCCTCTCTCTTTCTCATTAAGTGGGGGAGGCTGTGCGTTCCCAGCCTGGGCTGAAGAACTCTGTTCAATTACACCTGCTGCTGAGGCCTGCTACGCCAGCTAATGGGACTCAGCTTGGCTCCTGTCAGCCTCAGAGCTAGCCGGCAAAAATCTTCATTTAGCTCATCAAACAGCGCTTGCATTACACTCTGACCAGTCTCCGGTCCTTTTTTTGTTATCTTTCTTCCTTCTTTTCTTATGTTGTTTACTCCTGTTTTGCACCCATATAATACTCCCTCACAAGTTCTTCCATTTTCTTCATGTGCATAAAATAGGTCTATCACAGAAGCAACATTCTGTAAACCACAATTAATGCACACGCTTGCCTCTCTGCAGCAGGAAAGGATCCCCACTGTGCTGTTCAGCCAGAATTCCCATCTTTTTAATCTCTTTTCACTCACTCCAAAATTGAGCTTGTTAAACTGTATTTACTCGCTTGGGTCTTTCACTGGCTTTGTTAAGTAGTGCTTCTGGATTTTAAACACCAAAATAATCTCCCCATTGCTGAGGGATTCTAGAGTGACCAAACTGTTAAGACCACAAATTAAATGTATTGCTCATTCAAAGCCACTTTCCTTTTTCAAAACCAGTTATATGGCATCCTTACACAAAACCATACAAATAAAAAAATTTATTCCTAAAAAAACACATTTAAAATTGAACAATTATGTAGAAACCAATTTTCAACAGAAAAGAAAGTAACATTTGACAATACATATTAAATGTCATTAAATTACTTGTTAGGTTTCATACCCATGGACAAATTAGTTAAATTAAAGTAAATCAACACACAAGCACACAAAGGAGTGTCTGTGGGGATATAGTTTAGTTTTTATAAGGTACATTTGATATGGAAATTCATGTTCACTGTTCATTGTCAAGAGGTGGAACAGAGCACAAGGACATTTCCATTGTAGGTTTGAAAATATGACATCCTGATCAATATTCAGGACGAAGCAAAACAGAAGCAGAGAGGAAGGTTCATGCTAGCAGAGACACCATAATTTTTGAAATGATAATTCAGAATTAATGCAACTAATAACCATCAATGACAGAAAGGGTGAGGGCTATAAATGCTGAATTGCAACATTTCCATGGTTACTTAATATTCAATAAAATTACTAGTTTACCAACACCCAAATGCAATTCACTGCACCACAAAATGCCAATCCAATACGATCAAAATTTCATTTTATCCAAACAGTAGATCACCACATCCAACTAATCAGCTGTTTGAGACAACCGATTAAAGTAGTGGAATCAGGTGAGCTTCTTCTCAATTTTATTTTAACACCATACCGGCACTTTTCAGATAAGACTGGCTGATTCCAAGATAAGACACTAGACACAGTACATTTGTGAGTAAAATCTGCATACCTAGACCATCAGCAGAGTCCCATGCACTTAAAACAAAATTAAATATGTCTACAGATTTTCGGTATACTTTTTATAATGCCTTTTCTAAGTTTTAAACTGCTATAGACTAAATAAGTCAAATGTTTTTGTGACAGCATAAACAACAGATTCAAAGATAGGCAGTTTTGTTTCCAAATACAAAACTTTATGAACCGAGGAGTAAATGGTACATTTTTTATCATGTGAGTGTGGCTAACGTACCTGGATGCCTCAGAAGTTCCTGGAATGCTGAGGGGCAATGCCACAGGTGAATTAGACTTGTGGAAGCTCTGAGAATGTACAGGAGAAGTGGCCATATCCTTGGTGACCACTGAGAGTTCTTCAATGATAGAGAAACAATTATCATTCAAATTAGTCTTTGTTCCATTGTTTTCCAATTACACAAACACATGTATATATCGTACTTTGTGGATCTACTGGTTCAGGAGGTTTAACGTTCCCATTGCACTCCAATGGCTGAACATCATTTAGAGGCTGTCTGACATCTCCCAGCAAGGCCTGTAGACCTCCTTCTTTTCCTTTACTGCAGGATAAAACAGGGACCAACAAAGAAAGAGAGTTCTGTTTTCAGAGGTATACACCTCCTCTGCTGCACAAGCATTCCCTGAAATAATTACTGAAGCAGCATCTGAATTTAGTTTTGTCATTTGCCAAGGCAAAAAAAAAAAAAGACTCAAAACTTTTCCTGTGTGTAGCAGAATCAACCCTTTTGTTACATCTGTTACAAGTACAGTTTACCTTTGTGAATCTGTTGTGGGTTGAGGATCTTCATTAAGTCGAATTCCATTACAGGGCTGCTCTAATTTTTGTGTAGATGCTTGCTGAAACCTGAAAACAGTTGTGGTTTGGTGCTTATCAAGAGTTTAATTAGGGTAATAATAGGAGAACTATAGTTTGTCAATTACTTTGCCATACTTGCTGTAGTCAAGACGTGACTGGCTGAGTTCCTGGTTCTGTTTTAGCAGTCTTTCCTCTTGCTGAACGAGCCGTGCCTGCAGTCTCTCTCTTTCCAGCTCCAGCTGTTTCTTCTGAAGCAACAAACGCTGCCGTTTCTCCACCCAATCCTCCCCACCAAAGTGGGGTATGGTCCTGCTGAGCTCCACCCTGGCCCTGTTTGTATTCCTTGGTCCCAAGTCATGACACAAGACTCTAGGCTCTGTGGCACCATTTGGTCCCACAGCAGCGTTGACCAAATGTTCTCTGTTTGAACGCGTATCAGGTCCAGGCTCACTCCCTGTTCCTTCTGGACACTTGCGGGCACCTATGGTGCACCCATCATGACCACTGCTGCCTTTCTCACAAGGTAAGTGCAGAGAGACTGGGTCACTACAGAACCCTCCTAGAAAAGGTAAAGCACAATTTACTGACCCTACTCTGTCCCCCTTACTTCCATAAGATGGGAGATTCAAGTATGAGCCATCTTGGGCAGCCCACTTCCCTTCCACATTCCTTGGTCTGATGAGAGCTTTCTCATTGCTGGCAACCTGTAAAGAGTTGAAAGACAGTAATAGTGAGGAGCTGACTTTATTGTAATGCAGCATTAAAATGGTCACAAAAGGAGGCTTCACCAAAAAAGGAGCCAGTATTGATGGATTCTTTACCTGTAAATGCAATACCTCAAGGTCATCCAAACAAGAGATAAACATTCAGGGCAAAGGGGAAATGTCTGCCTTGAAGAGGACTGAAGTGGGCTGCTGACTAATTCAATAGGAGGTCGTGGAGCATGCAAACACACATTACTCACAGCCAAGGTTTCAGAAAGGACAGACTGATTTTTTTTTCTCTTTACTACAGCTGTGTAAAAAATTCAAAAGGTGAATGTTTTAACTAATCCAAGTAGCACTTTTCTCAAAAATACCCAGCTGTAGACTTGCAGTTTGCCTTTTTACACCTTTATTTTAAAATGTTGCCACGATGTACAGACAAATCAATTAATTATTGTACTGAATGAGTGTCCTAAAATTGTATTAGGCACAGCTGAACATGCAACTCTTGACATACAGAATCTGTAATGGAAGCTAAAACAGTCAGGAGAAATTTGATTAGATAGTTGAAAAGGCAAGTATATATTGTTTGCATTCCTGGACACAACCATAGACGTTTACCTTGCAGCGTGAATGAGACTGATTGAGGTGGGCAATGGACTTGTTGAGTTTCTCCTGCTGCTGGGAAAGGTACTGCTGATAAAGTCCCAGCAGCTCCTGGCACTCCCTGTACTGCTGCTGCAAGCCTGGAGCGCAGGTCAAGGAGCAACACATGCTGTATAACTCCACTAGTGTGTCCACTTAAGACTAAAACCACTCTGCTCTCCAGCCAGACAAACCAATCTGTTTTCCTCCACTGTGTTGTTGCCTGCCAAATGCTGAGGAAGCAAGAAGAATGGATAGAGTACAGTGGTAAATAAAAAAATAACTAAATGGGTGGTAGTAGCCTAGTGGGTCAAATGCTTGCCTGTGAACTCGATGACCCCAAAGTTTCAGGTTCAAAGCCCCACTTTCTATCAATGTGTCCTTGATCAAGACACTTAACCCTCAGTCCAGCGGGACTGTCCCTGAAACTAATGATCGTAAGCCGCTCTGGATAAGAACGCCAAATATTTACCTTTTAAATAAATAAGGATGCACTGTTGTGGAATTTCCAGGCCAGTACAACAAGCATTACACTTGGTCAATGGCAAATGCAAACAAACAATTATTATCTGCCACTATGAAAGATCAAATATGAGGATTATAGAACTTGCATTTTCATTAAAAAACTGCCATATATTTACAGACTAAGGTTGTTTCAAATAGTGCTTAAGCATTTGGTGACTATATTTTATGCTGATGTTAAGTAATACTGTTAATAACCAGTGGTACACAATACTTTGGTTGGAGACCAAAATGGCGGATTCATACGACATTCACTGTTTTACAGACACTCTTTTCCAGAGTAATCCAGAGTGTGCACAGGATTTATTATTATTTGCCACCTACCTGCTTCAACCAAATTTCATGCCAATTGGGCCCACAGAATCTTTGAAAAATGTTTTGTCCACTTCTATCTGCATTTACACTTCGCTTACCCACATAACCACAGCAACACAGCAGACGTCAACGTCAAGCAGATGAAAACTAATCCAGTGCTACTGATATTTTTATGCAGCCCAAGATTCTTATTGTGATATATACATACTAGTGTAGCAGTTTGTGTGTCTGCTCTTTCTGGAGTGAAAGTTGAAAGTTGCCTTTAGCATTCTCTATTACACATCCAAACTTAAGCATCAGTACTAACATGCTAAACATACAACCTTATATGTGAGTGTAAATAACAGCGTTTTATTGCCATTCATCAGAAATGATATGGGGCCTGCTGGTACAATACATGTCTATATAGCATGTATGTAGAATTTTTGCAGTAAAAAAAGAATTATAAATGTAAAAACTTTTCTTTTCTTGCTCAGGCCAGATACTGTCTTTTTCCTACTCTTAAATAAGCATAAAAAGATAACATGTCTATTTGAAGACCATAACACGTAGCCTATACTTTCAGAGGATGGATGGGGAAGTTAAGAGATCTTCCCATGAGGACTCTGTTGCAGTACTGCCCTGAAGGTAGGAAAACAGATCAGTGGCACAAGGAGGCCCCTAGTCCAATCAGACCTATTATGGCTTCTGGCATTAGAGCATCTATGACTGAGTTGGAGCAGCCGGCGCCTGCAGTCATGTTTGTGACTTTGTGAAAAGTGCAGACAGTGAGGAAAAATAGAGTGGAGAGGCATAGGCATTACTGAGGAGAGATAGCAGTTTCTTTGGGGTGCAGGCTTCACAGACTACTCCATCTGGGTCTGGCCGGCCAGGCTAAGGCACAGTGCCAAGCTCAGAGATGGGGAACTGGCAAACACACTGCAGCGACTAGAACAGAACAGATCTGGAGCAGAAACACTGCCACACTGGGTGAGCCAGCTAGTGACAGCATGACACAGCCAGCTCAGTGTTTCACTTTGCCTCTCTCACTCTTGTTTATACAGACACACAAACAAATACAGGATTTAAGTTTCTGCACCATTTCAGATAACATCAAAAAACATAAGACCATCAACAAAAAAAATATTACACATTTTACTCTTAAATGTAGCTACTAGGGCATTTCTGGTATTCAAAATGTTCTCTGGGTGCTACAATTCATCCATTAAATTGGACAAAATACCAACTTCAAAATGGTTGCGAGTGTTTTTTATCCTCAGCATTGTTTGAGGCAAGTACATGATAATTTAAGACTGGACGATGCTAACTGGTTGTGAATAGGCCTTCATTGCTTAGCTAATCGACTGAATTTTGAATTCGTTTTGAAGTGAAAAACTTTGATTTCACATTAACCTTTCTCAGGAAATGAATGAAAATTAAAATTAATTTCCAGGTGAACTACATTGCCCTAGAAGAAATGAATGAGCCACTGGTCAGTTTGGAGTGTCCTCATTTCAAATTATAAGAGATTCCATAAAGTGCTTGCAGCTCATTAGACGGATACAAAGCCTCACAAAAAGATATCTTCCTGCCTGGTGAGGACAAGCTTCTGATTGTTCGATAGGAGGGCAGGGCTTAAACAGATACATTAATACATTAACGTTAGGATGCGCAAGAAACGCTCAGCAATCTGGAGCGACTGGAGCGCAACTGATAAGATTCTCTCCTGCACCCCCCACAATCCTGGCACCTCTGTTGGCTGCCCGCCAATCGGAGCTGGCTTCACGGGCCCTACATCAGGAAAGTAAAGCTGGAACGATGGCTTCTCCTCCCCCTTCCAAAAATACACAAAATCAGAGCTTGCATTCGATATTTCAGACATGCGCTGTCAACATGATTCACTCCCCTGTCAGCCTGCACAGAAATTAAATAATGAAATCTACCTCAAGGTGGAGCAAAATCTCGCAGAAGAGAATATTTTAACAGCCTTTGCTCAGTGCCAAGTAGGCCTAGCCTCTGTGTGCGTTTGGGCATGTGTGGGCTGTGAAGCAAACTGATTGGAAGACAGTTTTGCACTGCTATTTTAAAGAAAAGAAAAATGGTTTTGGATTTTTGGATTTTTAATATTGCATTATTTCATTTACTGTGGAAATATGTTTTGTTATGTCCAGTTATAATGTGCTTAAAAGTAATTACTCATGAAAATGTTTCTGTAAGTTGGTTCACATTGGAAAGTTAATGCACAAGTTGTCAGCCCACTAAAGGACAAGAGGACCAACAAACTCATAACCAGGCAAACAATCTATTACAAAAGTGGTTTTAGAACAGCAATTCATCAATGCTATTCAAAACGCTGCAATCCCAACTTGAAGAAGATTAATGATATTGATGAATGCATTCAATTTCCCCTTTGTGTCTTCTATAGCGCTTGATGTAAATTTTTCTGAGGAACAAAGTTAGCGCCGCTCTCTGTAATGGAATCTATTGCTCAGAGACGTGGTGCAGAATGCCAAAGAGAGATTTGATAAAATTCTAATTTCATTCTATACATGAGCTCCAAATTTCATCCTGCAGTACAGAATTTAATGATTTTTTCCCCACTTGCTCCTATCCAAAGCAGGGAGATATCCCCTTGATAACTGTAGTCTTGGCAGATGAGATAGAGCCCATTGTTCTGAAGATTATTTTACACAAGTCTCCTTAAGTGAATTTGCCTCTCGCCTTCCCTTAACCTTTTAGAACAGTCTGAAAAGCCAGCGTCTCTGCTGTGCCTTTGGAGTTCCAATCTCCTCTGGGGGCTTTCACAGAGTTTATTTTAGACTAAAATCTCTTTTTATTTGAGTTTAAAAGTTTAGTGCAAATGCCAGTACTTGCAGCTAAAGTGCATTTAATTACATTGTGCACTCCTAGCTTCTGAGTTTGGGTACCAATTGTACAATTTAGCAGTTGGTGATAACTCTTCATATTTCATAACACCCTGCGACACCAACATTTATTTAGACAGTCTTGAATTGCCAAAAAACTGTAAAACTGCCGAACAAGAACAAGGGATAAATTTAAGAGGTCTTTGGTGTTCCAACAAAGTGGTGAGTTACCTCAATAAGAAAACCTTTCCCATCTGTATGCCATGCCAGCACTTGTAATTTTCACTATTTTAATACAAATAAAAAGAGAGAAAAAACAATATACAAAACCAAGGTTAAGAACCATCCACTACAAAGGCTTAAACAGCACACTAATTTAGAATGTACATTAATGGCACTCTATGTTCAAACACACTGGAAATAAGGGTGCTTGTTAGAATAATGCAAAACACCAAATATGCATACTCATACTTAATAAACATACCAGCAGAAGGTAATTCTCCTTCGTAAATACAGGAGAATTCAACAGGGTTTAAATTGGCATCCTAACCTAGATTTCATAAGGGAACAAGATATTTCTAACTAAAACAACAATGCCCCCTGCAGTGAAAGCATATGTATTACACCAGCACTTTGGTCAAATAAGAAAATGTTACAATACACAAAAGCTGATGATGATTCACCAGTGCCAACCACTGAACATTAAAGACACAGATAAGAGCCTCTTGCAAAACAACATGCCTACCTGGCTTGGTTTGCTTGCCCAATCAGCAACAATTAGGGTGATATAAATTACAGATTAAGCAGAAATGCAGGGGTCAATTTAATTTAATTCCACTGAGGAGATGAAATTCACAATATATGTGCAACTTTTACCGGAAAATTAAATTCGTGTCCTGCATCAGCTGAAATGGAATGGAATAGAGCCCTGTCTGCAAACTGAAATTATGCCTTTGTGATGGAACAGAGAAGAAAACAAAGGATACTTTCTCTTTCCTGGACAATTAGTTGGTTCTGTTGCTCTAGCTGTTGGATCTTTTTCTCAAATGTCTCTTGTTCATCTCTGAGTCTCTGCACTGACTCCTCTTTCTCCTCACTTACTCTGCCAAGTGAAGAAAAGATTCTTACAGTCAAACACACAAAGCAAAAAATATCATCCCAGTTAATTATATCTCGTTTAAACTCAAATAAAATTTTTTGAAAATTGCCAATTTGAATGAACATGTTTACAACTGGGATGATAAAGATACAATAATTAAGAAGAGTAATTTATGACATATACTGAATTATACCTGGCCAGCTCCTCAATTAAGTTGGCAATACGTCGTTTGTCTTCTGGGCAGAGGTCTTTAAGTGAAGCTTTATTGTTAGTCTGGTAGCCATGAGTTAGTGCCTGTGAATAACAGAGAAATGAAAATCTGTTTAATCATAACCACAGTGACATGTAAATCCTATCGGAGTACATTTACACATATCTTTGTTTCTATGTATGGGTACCAAAGGAAGTCTATAACTACCTGAACCACAGGTGGTTCGGACAACTGAGTAGGCATTTTGGATTTGGCAGATGTCTTCTCTAATGGAACCTTAGGCACAGATGTTTTTGCAGCCAGACATGACACTGGCAGGACAGACTTCTTCCTTTTCTTCTCTTCACTATCTAAGGCATCTCTTACTTTTGCCTTTCCTTCATTAGTGCTTATGGACACAGACTTCAGCTTTTTGCTCACTCCTAAAAAAAATAATAATAAAAAAAAAGTCCAGTGATTAAACTTGACAATTTTGCTTATCCCAAACTTAACACATTAGTATAGAACCCAATCTGAAACAGAATGTGTGCATAAACATATCTAAATACACACGTCTACTGGCAAGAACAGCCTAAATAATGTGATTAAAACAGGAGGGATCATACCTGGAACCAACACCCCAGACTGCTCTTCGTCTGATGCTTTTTTAAAGTTAAGTAAACAGTAGTGAAGTACAAATTTGTCTCACGTGATCACATCACAGCACCAGTGAAAATAAAGTGACATTCTTTCTCTGCATTTAACCCATTCACCAAGTGAAGCAGTGAACAGCCAGGAATTAAGCGGCTGCAGAGCAGTGTGTGAGGGTGGCATCTTGCTCAGGGTTACTTCAGTGGTGCCACAGGCAGTCCTGGGATCTAAACCCACAACCTTCTGATTGCAGAGGCAACTCCCTAACTACCAGACCACATTGCTACATTAAGAGTAGGCCTTGCTGCCACTGCCTAACTGGCAAAGCACTAACACTAACTTATTTTTATAATGACAACTGATAACTCAACACAGCTTAACTTTTCAAAATGTCAGAGTGATGCTAGAAGAGCTTGTGCAGAAGTCAATGAAAGTAATTACACTTTCGGTGCAATGTTAAAGCAAGAAAACCGAGACAACATAAAAACAAGAAAAAAATCTCTGGGATGCTGTAATGTGATAAAAAAAATCTGAGGCGAACCTTCTAAACAACAAACTAAATTAGCTAACTTGCTACTTAACAACACAGCTTGTGGAAGTCTACTAGGCTATTCACGTTATTTAAAGGTTTAACTAACGCAGGACAGTAAATAAGTATAGCTCGCCGTGACAAGCAACATTTAAAGAAACAGAATAAAGCTCTAAGAGTGAGGATACTGTCATTAATCCAACAAATCCCGGCTCCGTTTCTGCACTCGGCAACAGACGCCATACTGAAACAAACCGCCACTACAATGACCTGCTCACTAAGTCCCGCCTCTTTCACCGAGTGCCTCGATCTGATTTGTAAAGCACGTTCGGCTGTGATTATACCATTGGCTAAAAGAGCTGTCACTCAAGTTCATCCCCCAATAGGATTCCAATATTTCTTTGTTATGGTGACGCTGGGGTTGACGGAAAGCTTCTGAAGGCACAGTTTTAGGAATGGAGGATGCAAGGGATGAAAAGAACCCGAAGGGTTTTCCAGAAAGACTCACTTTAGGAATTACGCGGATTTTGGGTGCGTGATCATCTCTACCCTTCAGCTAAACGTGGCATGGGCCTTAGCTGTTTTATGAGAGCCACAGTGAAGCTAAAACATGTACTTGCTAAGGTACTGGAAGTTACAGCCTCCCATAAAAACCTGAAAAACCGAGAATCTACATCTAATCTACACCTGTCTCCTCACTCATGGTCCTATCAGTGAGATCTGTTAGATGGCCTTCTTCTCGGCCATCTTCTCGGTTGGGTGGTTGACTGTTTTTCATGCTGGGCCTAGTCAGCTTAAGATTGTTTTGTTGTATTTTTGTACGTACAATATGTATACCAAGGAAAATACTTAATGTATTTAACCCATTCACCTGAACGAAGAGGAGGGCAGCCAGCAACACAACACCTGGGGAGGAGTTTGTGGAACCGTAACTTAGTCAAGCGTATGTCAGTAGTGCCCCTGGCAGTCCTGGGATTTGAACCTTTGCACTGAAGGTTACCTCTTTAACCTGCAGGACAACAGCTGCCAAGCAGCAAATCCATTTATTTTATGATATTTTATTGAACATACCATATTGATCCTGGAGGATCTTACCTCTGCATTTAACCCATTCTCCTGAGTTTTCCAGTAGGCTATCAGCAATGCAGAGAAAAGAGAGGAGCACACGGTAACTTGCTCAAGGATACCTTAGTGGTGCCCCTGACAGTCCTTGGATTTAAACCAACAGCCTTCCTATTGCAGGGAAAGTTACTTCCCTAACCACCAAGAGACCAGCTCCCCACAACTGGTTTCTGTTTCTTTCATTACAGAGAACCTCCCCGGTGTGCTAGATGTACGATTTGTTGAAAGAGAACCTGCAGAGAAACGATACCTCCTCTCATGGGAGCAGGTAGGAAGAAGTTGAAGCTGAAATTGAGGTTTATTGTCATATGTACAATGTACAGTGTACAGAGCACAATGAAATGCTTACTTGAATACCCTCTTCACAGACAGAACATTAAGACATAAAAGACAAAGCAGTGCAGCAACAATAACTAATCACAGGCTAAGTTGCATAGTATGAAGTGTCAGTGCAGTGTGAATTGTTGTGTGCTTCAGTATTACACATAGGGTGAAGAGCAGATTTATTGCACACACACAGAGAGAACCACTGTTACTGTGGATAAAAACTGTTCCTGAATTGTGTTGTGCATGTGTTAATGGCAGGAAAATGAAAAGTGGCAGTGCAGGGTAGGTGCTTAGCTCATGATGTGCTTGGTTTTCTGGAGACAGCGCGTGCTGTAAATGTCTATTATTACAGGGAGTGGAGTGCCTATGATCCTCTGGGCCGTTTTAACCACCCTCGGCAGAGCCTTCTTGCCATACCAAGAAGCAACAATCTCTGTGAGACGT
>JBBPDC010000023.1:9536622-9551663 GCA_037974485.1 Hemigrammopetersius urotaenia
ATACACAAATTGTACAGCTACATGCATCAGTCACACGCCCAGAAAAGCTGAATTATTTTACTTGATATCTAGGTCAGAATTTTTTTCTTGCACAGTAATTTCAACACAGCACATATATGAAACCTTGCATGTGTCATATATGTGCTGAAGGACTTTGTGTTCTTCTTTGTTATGGAGTGGCGTGTTTGTTTGGTGTACATTTCTTTATGTATATAATTAAAATAATTACGGAATAAATAACCATCAAACCTTTTCCAGACTTCTTGAGCAAGAAGAAGATGCCACTTTCCATCCCGTCCACGCTTCTGTTGCCAGACTTGGAAAGAAAAGGACCGGTTGTGGAAGGTAAAGAGCTTCCAGTGAAGACACCCTGGGGTGCTCCTCTAGTGTGGGGGGACAGCGAGTCCTCAGTCTGGCGCAGAGACAAGTTTGCCCATCGAGATGTGCGCGTTGGTTTGGCCATGCTTGCTGTAGGGAAATATAATCATTTCCTGCACCGCCTCCTTTCTTCTGCTGAGCTCCACTTTCTGCTCAACCTCTACGTCACCTACTATGTGATGACTGATCGTCCCCAGGAACTTGACCCTCCACCAAAGCTGGGACCTACCAGGAAGCTGAAGATTGTTCCTGTGGCTGAAATGCCGGGCTGGGACAGGCTGGGCCTGAGACGCATGGCGTTGCTGGCATCTATTGTCAGTGAGAAGATCCATTTGGAAGTGGACTATGTCTACTGCATTGATGTTGACCAGGAGTTCATAAATACAGTAGGCACAGAAATTCTGGGTAAGCTGACAGCCACTTTGCATCCGGAATTCTATGGAAAGCCTCGATATTATTATCCCTATGAGAAGGATCCAGACTCAATGGCTTATGTAGCTGAGGGCGAAGGTGACTATTACTACACCTCTGAGTTCTACGGTGGCCTGTGCTCAGAGGTGTTAGCCATGACCCGGGCCTGCTCTCTGCTTATTCTGCAGGACCAGGAGAGGGGTGTCAAAGCCCAGGAACTGGAAGAGAGCTACCTGAACCGTTATTTGGTTAACCGCAGGCCCACCTGCGTTCTGTCTCCAGAATACAGCTGGTGGGACTCACCCCAAGTCCTTGTAGTGCCTTGTAGACTTCACTCTTTAGGAAGACAGTGTTTATCGACAGGCAACATAAGAGGAGATGCAGATGCTTGCTAAGTAGAAAAGAGAAAAAAGAAAATAGAAGAGAAGATGAGAGAAGAAGAGAAGAAAAAAGTTTGCTCTACTTAAAAATGTTTAAGAGAAACTTTACAGAATATTAGCAAACATTGCTCTCAGCATGGGTCAGGTAATATGATGCTATTTATCATTTATGTGTCACAAAATTACAGCAATCACCTTACGTGAGCCTCACTTGTGCCATATAAATTTCAAATGACATACATTTTTGTAACCAAATAACTAATCAAGTTAATGTAAGCATGGTTTTACTTCAATGGCTTGGTAGCAAAGCATTGTGTTGTAAGCTCTGCTACTAAAACAACTAAGAAACAAAGTACACAGCAGTTTTTTCATTAGGCCCAGTAAGATGTTTGCCAGTGTTCTGCAATGCTTGTCCAGCATAGCAACAATTTCTTGAAAGAACATAACATGAAAAATGATGTTATTATCAGATAAGTGCATGATTACATTATGCTACATATTTGTGTACAGGATTACATTTTTTTTCTACACAAATTAAAAACTTTAAAAGTTTAATGTGCTGGTTTGTTTCATTCAGTGCCTAAAGACTTCCAATGAAGCTAAAATAAACCTGTTCTATTAGAAGGTTATCAAAGTAAAATACACACACGAGCCTACGGCTATTTTTCCCTTTTAAAAAAAGGACCTCTCTCTCTCGCTCTCTCTCTCTCTCTCTCTCTCTCTCTCTCTCTCTCTCTCTCTCTCGTTAAACAGCAGCTGCTAAAGAGATATGGCTCAAACATTTGTTTTCATGTGATAAGGCCTTGATGCAGTTGGTACCCAATTTCACTGGCTATGCTGCTCAAACATTAACTCGGCCTGTTGTTTCAAAGCCCTTAAATCCTAGGAAAGGGCAGTGGAAGGACAATGCGGAAAGCTCATCTCAATTCCATTGAGAGACAGACTGGCGTACAAAGTGGTGTATAAAGTGTTCAGGGTGCATCAGGATGTACTGAGCACTGAATTAGAGTGGCACACTCATCTGCCTTGCAGTTTATACATTGCTGGTATCTACTAGCAGTGCCCCAAAAGGCACTAAAATATTAATCTTGCTTGTTCTGCAAAAGTGTATCACTGGTGATATCTATTTTTGTACCTTTTTCCTACCTCTCCTTCAATCCCCCCTATTATTTTTTAACAACAGGTGGTCCCTTCTCACCTTCTCTACTACTCATGATCAAGTTAATAACATGTGCCTCTGTCCCATACCATGCTGAGGTTCGACAGTTTAGACCTCTCATTGACTCAATAACAGAACGCCCTTTTAATAGCATGCACACCTGTACTCAACACTGTATTCTGTCATTACATTAGAAAAAAACGTGTGTTTTAATGGGACTGCAGGCATATATACTGTTCATTGTCAAGCCTTCACCCCCAAGACAAATCTTTAAAAAAAAAATATCACCACTGAAACAAATGTAGTCTCTTTTTTTAAAAAAAATTATGATTTTGCGTGGGTCTGAAGTGTGGGCAAACCACAACCCGACAGTGCAAGTAGGTTTTAGCATAAACCTTGCCAAAAATGTTGTTATTTACTTTGGAAAATCAAGGCTCATGGTTCTTATCACCTGCATTGTACAGAAATCTGCATTGGTTATTTTCTCCACATTGAGCCACTTTCATCACTCTGAATTAAACAATTTCATCAATTTCATCACTCTGAATGAAGCTGTTCTCATCTTAGCAACTGAATTATACAGAAATTTGAACATGTGGAAGTCCCTTAAAATCATATACATAAAAAACAAAGGAGCTTTGATGTTTACAGTGTACAACAAATCTTGTCTACTGAGCTATTGTAGGTCATTCCAAACAACAGTCACTAAATGAATCCCATTTACTCCTTATTGTATCTCCCAGCAGCAGGCTTTGTGATAGTCAAGCTAGCAGCACAGGGTTTAGCTGTGACACTGTACTGCAGTAATGACGCACCCCACTAAGCACTTGTGTCAACAAAGAGGAGGAGCTTAGAAGAGGAAATGTAATCAGACATAATGGCTCAAACATGTTTGAATCATTTTAGTCTTAATACATTGTTCCTCTATAAGATGTTTAAGAAGGATTAGTCACTGACATAAAAGGAGAGACAAGAACTAATCAAAGCAGTTTAGAACTATACAATTCCTAAACTAAAAAGTTTTGGCACTTCACAATTTCAGAAAATGCCTTATTAAAAGTATTAAAAGTGAGCAAAAGTCATCACACTTAATTCTACCTATGTAAACATCATTAACCCTTCAACATATAATTCATTCACTGGGTCAGTAATAAATGTTTATTTATTACATGTATAAAATGCTTATTTTTAGAGGGAGTTATTAACCATCTAAAGCACTACAGGCCTTCTGTCGAGCTGCGTTGGCTTTTAATTTGTGCATTCATCTTTCTGAAATGCATATAGAATGACCTAATACTCTTATTCCTTCTGAAATGTGTTTTTGTGTACCTCCTGAAGTGTACACACATAGTAACACCAAGTTTTAAGTTAAAGGTGTGGCAGGCTTTTTAAGGCAGGGCCTAATCTGGTGGATTCACACAGACATCCCCACACCCAGTTTTGGACCATAGACTACACCCCACCAAAACAGGAGTCACTGACAACAGGAGATAGTGCAGGTGTGCGTATGTTTACTAAATGCCCCAAACTTTTTACCTTTACTTCTAAAAACAGCTCTTCCATCACTGTCATATTAGCATTAACATGTGTTTTACTTGTAACAATGGTAGCCAGTGTGGGACAAAAGTGTTGCATTTGATTCACCATATATTATTAAAATGCAAGTCATAAGGAAAATAATGCATGACTCAATTCAGCTCATTTAAAGCATCTTATTTCATTCTTTTTACATTTCTGCTGCTATGCAAAAGAAAAATGATCTTGGGCCAAAATGAAAATTTGTTAAATATGTTAGAATTTGTGAAAACACTTTAAAAAAAACAAATGCTTTCACTTGGTATCACAGTATCAACACAATATCATGCTGAAACAAACAGCAATGTATCAATATTTTGATCTTTTGTCTCTACCTCTACGTTTATTTTTTTTAAAAGACAAAATATATCTCAGAGCTATTGTAAATTGTAGTCTCAGGCTTATTCTGAATAATTTTGAGTAATAATGATGTTGCTTTAAGAGACATTTAATGGTTCCCATATCTTGTTCTGATCACCACTTGCTGTGAGGAAACCTGGCCGCTCGGAGTGACTTTATTTGTACCTTAACAGTTGAATTATGCAGAAATTTGGAAAATCAACAGATAAGTTAAGGAAGATAAAATCAAAGCTCTTAAATCAGTTAAGTTCCAGTTACGTTATGACATGAGAACCACGAGGTGAACACTCACACCAATAGCAATATTACTGTCTGTTTAATTGTTTTCATTATTATTGTGACTGAGGAATGACATAAGAGCATTATGAAGACAAAATTAGAAAGAAATAATCAAACCCCTCCAAACTCCAGTTTCTGGTGATGTTGTGATCTAGATTTTGGAGTTTCTATGGGAATCTTTGTCCATTCATTCTGTACAGCTTTATTGAGGTCAGGCACTGATGTTGGATGAGAAGGCCTGGCTCTCAGTGTTTCAATTCATCCCAAAGGTGCTGGATGTGGTTGAGGTCAGGGCTCTGTATGGACCATGTCTTCATGGAGTTTGCTTTGTGCAGTGGGACACAGTGATGTTGGAATAGAAAAGGGTCTTCTCCAAACTGTGTTCATCAAGTTGGAACATGAAGCTGTCCAAAATGTCTTGGTCTGCTCAAACAGTTAGATTAGGCCCTTCAAGGGAGGTAAAGGGGGCACCTGAGTTCAATAATTAAGAGGCGTGTCCTAAAACGTTTGTAAATAGAATGTCTGACAAGTTGGGTCCTGTGACGTCATAATAAAGAACCTTTTTCTCGTTCTATAGACGGTGTCCGGAGGGACAGATATTTCTAACAACAATAATTATATTTAAAAAAAAATTCTGACTGGAGAAAGTCTAGAGACGACAAAGTCTCAAAGCTCAGCTCCTCCCTCTGCTACAGGCGAGGCGCTGAATCGTTATAGACTTCTCCGACAGAGGGACTATGGTGGCAGGCTGGTAAAGATGGCTGCTCTCTCTGAGGATGGGAGATATGGACTAAATTGTGGCCGAAATGTCCACGGGATCACCGTTTTGCACGTAAAACTGACCGAGACGGCCATACGAGCTCTAGAAAACTACCAAAAATATAAGGTAAGTTCAAGCAGTATTTAAAAAAAAGAAATTCAACCAGTAAAAAACCCCAAAAATATCTCCCCACCTGATAGAAGGGGCAAGTCAGTGCCACGCACCAAAAGTAACTGCACAAGTTATCAAGAGCAAATGACAAATGTTTGGGATTTTTACTAAGATCTTAAAAACAAAGAGGCTCATTTAATAAATATTGTATTTGGAAAACACCCAATTGACTCAAACACCAAAATGCCAGATTTGCAATACTAATATTAGCAGGTTGTCCTGCTTTAAAGTGACGAGATGTTATTCGTCTTTTCTTTTCTTTTTTCTTTTTTTTTTTAGCATTTTTGTGTAGCTAGTTTAGCAGTAGGCTTTGTGAAAGTTGCCAAATTAAAGAACAACTTTTTTTCAGCTGTTTGGCAAGTAGAGTTCGCCAGACTATCTCTAACTGCGAAGCCATCTAGTCCCTTTAAGACCGGTTTAATCTTAGTTCTGGTGGATTTGTGTACATTAAATGACTTATTAGAGCCCTATAGAGGTAAGAAGTTCTTTGAATAGTTTTTTTATTCAATGAATTCATCAAATGATACTCCTAGCTCAAAGGGAGCTCGATAGTGAGCTAACTCTGGACAGTTAGCACAGCTAATCTAATAAGATCTACCTGTGTGTTTGTGTCTTCTGGTGGGTTTGTGCACAAATAGCCACGTTTCTAAATATAAATGGGAAGCCCTGTCTTGGCTACTGCCCAACTTTTAACTTTATTCTTCACAACTTGGCAGCTGTTAGCTTAGATAACTCTTAAGGGATTTGCTGCCTAGCCTAGCCAGGTATTTTCATGCCTGATTAGGTGGTTAATCTGCAAAACTATTTGTTTTTTTAGCATGACAGCATATGGCCTTAACTCGTTTTAGTATAAAAAACGATAGTTACGTGGTAGGTTCCCTAGTTGAACCTTTATTCCCTTTTTTAAAATTACGAGCTAGCTTGCTAACACTAGCCATCTGGCTTAGCTGTTAACACAGACTAAAACAGCTTTATCTTGGATTAAGCTGTAAAAGAAGCAGTTTGTGTACAAAAGGTGGCTTTTTAATGCCATAACTGGGGCAATTTCTACATATTTAATGTCAGTGGGGTGGCTGCGGGTTAGCATTCTTAGTTCAAAGCCATGAAAACTGGGTAGGTTGTAAGTTCCTTAATTGGTTCTTTAAAAAGATGGGGTCTATTCAGGTGCCACAGCAGCAAAAACTTTGAGTGCATGTAAAAAGAAATGATTCATACATATGCTGATCTTCCAGTTATTTCTTCTGGCTCCTCTGGTCAGTAGAAAAGCAAAGCCCAAACAGGTCTTCAGCCAGGAAGCACTACTATCAGACATGTGAAACAAAGTTTAGACGAATCTCTTCTCGCCATTTCTGCACGTTTCAATAGCCAACACAATGCTCTAACCGGGGAGAAATTAGGTGGCCTCAATGAAGAGTTGCATTGTCTGAATTTTTAAAGCCCTACACTGCTCAAAGTGCTTACGAGGCACTGTTTGACTTAAAGCTACAGCAGACCTATTCTAAAAAAACACACTGCACAAGAGCCCAGCTAGTGAGAAATGTCACTGGAGCCCTGAACAAGCTTAACTACTGATTTCTGTAGATTCCTCATTCAGGACACACTCCTGTCTGCTGCATCCACACAAGCTCAAAAAAGAAGTCATCATGATGTATGCCTTTTTGTTAGTCATGTCACTTGAGTGCTTCTCTTTTAGGGAACCTCATGAACTTAAGCTTGGTTCAGCCGGCCCGGCCTCTTTACAAAGTCTCCGAAGTGAGATTCAGGCTTTAGACTATAAGCAGCTTGGTGGCAGTGGTTTTGAGCCTTCATATAGGCTTTAGTGTGGTTTGTTTGTGATTTTTTTCTTCATTTGAGCTGTACCTGGGCTAACAGTGCTTTTCTCAGAATCCAAAAAAGTTCTCTTATAGAGGCCAGGCAGTTGAACAAGGCTTTGGTTGTCAAATTAAACACTCAAAGCTTTGGTTGGTCAGCTGAGGTTTGCTTACCTTCAAACACACTCTGCAGTGAGTCTGGTTTAAACACTAAATATGACGGCATTCATGAATGGTTAAACATCTACTAAAGATAAATTGAGAACATTGAAATTGCTCTTGTCTGCAGTATAATTGTGAGAACCTTCTGAGCGTGTGGGACCACATCCGTCCTGTCTCATGGTGTGGAAGCGGGAGGTGTTTTATATAAATTGGCAGGCTCGAGTCCGCCTAGTTTGCTGTGAATGTGCGTCGGAATGTGTGCATTCCTTTTGGAAGGGAAATGTGGCACATACTCCCTAGTAGCCCATGTTTAACTTGCACCTCGCTCTCTATTTGGTAACGTGGTATTTGGTGACGTGTGATGATACCAGAATCATATTGGTAATTGCTTTAAAAAAAAAATGTCTGCACTGGACCCAAGCTTTGGTTTGACCAGTTAATCTAATTGATTTTTTTTATCTCATATTGGTTTATTCCAAGACGGTTAATCCTTCAGCCTAGACTGTAATATGGTCTTAAGATGTAAATGATAGTTGCTTGTTAATTTACTTGTTATATTTTCTATTGTAATAGTCTTAAACATGAAAATGAGGATTAAACACAAATATAATGATTTGCTTTGCCATTTATATAACTATTCAGTAACCATAAATGATGTCATTTTGAGAGCAAGAAACTAATATGAAGGAATTTATTTTACATTTACTGACTGTAATTCTGACGAATGTTATTGTGTTTACAGGGGTGTGTTTAGCCTTCTCTCTTTTAATTCTTCCTTCCAATGTAGAGCATTTGTTAATCATTATGAATCTCTCTGGCAGCATAGCAAGATGATCAGAACTAAGGGCTTCTGTGATTCGCTTCTATGATCGAATGCTGACCGAACCCCATGACAGTACTGTAGGCCTATAGTGAGTTTTGACGGATTTATTGTCAAATGCTAGACTGCCCAGCTTGTTAAAACCAAGATTTCACGTCCCTTGTGCTGTCTTTCTTTGCTGCCTGTATACCCTCATGTTCTCCATGCTCTTATGTACTGGCCTAGGAGTCATGAGAGAGCAATCTGGTTCTCCCTGCTGCTCTGTAATGTGATCAGTACTGTGTGAATGTGTGTGGAGTATGAGTGTGTTTGGGGGTTGGGGAATGTGAAACTAATCTGGTTGTACAAGCCTCTGCAGAGGAAAAAAAGGCTCTGCACTGTCATTTGAATATAACTGAAGGCATTAACCAGCAGCATTTAAGATGTGGAGAGAGGAAAAAAAAAGATACATATTTGACTGAAGTCTCTGCCTGACTGATTTCAGGATCCTTCATGCTTTTGCAGTATTCTAAAAATGTTAGCAACCAGTGTATCAGACATTCTTATTTTTGTCTGTATGTGTTTTGGCCATGATGGGTTGAAACATTTGAATGGTCGTCTGGTGTTGCAATGCTGCAAGCCTTTTAAAAATAACCTCTTGTTTATTTTGCTGCACAGCAGTGGAAACTTCATGGTTCAATTTAGAGACTTTGTTCCAAATTTCAGCAAGTGAATAGCCAGATCCTAAAATTTCAGTTAATCACAAAAGATCATAGCCATTTAATCTGGGACTAGACCTATATACACAGCACAACCACATGGTTCTAGACAATTCCAGGTCCCACTTCCTCTCTTATAAGTTGCTGAGTAGCCTTTGAGCTGCTTTTTTGAGGACAGTGTTTGTCCTACTCCAAGCGTCCTGGACAATAGTTTTGGAATCCCAAAGTAAAATATTTCAGTAAAACCTCACACGAGACTGTTTGTAGAGCTGAAAGGATTGTCTGTTTTTCGTTGCCTAACTGTTCATTTGTTGTTTACTTTTTTTTTTTTTTCTCACAGAATGTACCATCCTCTCGGCCAGCAATACACTTCCAAGGACTTCAAGGGGTAGGTGAATGATTCTGGACAGGTTCACCCCAGACTAAGGAAAAACTGACGGTCGAGTTGCACGAATAGTCCAACCACAACCCAGCTCCGGGGCCATAAACGCACACTGGATTGTGGTCCTAGCGTTGAATAGTGTGATTTTGGCTTGAGGGTCTGTTCTGAAACTCAGCAGCTCTCACTGTTTGCCTGTAAAAATGGCTGGTTAACCTCTGACCTTGGACACCATGCGAGAGTTTAGCTCTGCTGTGGCTATTAATACTGCCCTGTGGTTATGCAGCTAGGCTCAGACTCTTAACCTTTTTTGCCCACAGCTCAGTACTACTGTCATATCTTTGCCTTGTTTGACCACTGACATTTAAAACCTCAGTTTGTGTATTTCGGATGTATTTTGCTAGTCAACTAAGTTTGTTACAAGATGAGGACTTTGGTAGTTGAATACTTATGAGCATCACTTTCAGGCACCAGGACGCACAAATTCAGTTTGTCATTATTTCAGTGACTTAATGGGACTTTAATGTGACTTAATGTGGATGGTTTTGTGAACACTGTCTGATCTTATTCTGTCTTGTTTTTGTGGCCCTGCAGCGCATTAAGATTCCAAAGACTGATGTCTCCGATGGATCTCATACCTTTGATTTTTATCTGTCCAATGTCGGCAAGGACAATCCTCAGGGAAGCTTTGAGTGCATCCAGCAGGTTGTGTCCAGGTAAGATGCTGTATAGTCCCTTATGTTAAAATTAAATGTACTGTAAGCCCCCATTCTTCGCATTGAAAAACCGCGTTGTTGTTTTGGTCAAAAATGCCTTAAAATGGTGTAATAGTGTAAACCTTAAATGCTCCCGGAACACTTTAATTTCATTTTAAACAGTTTAATACATTACCCTTAACGAAAATGTAAAGATAAACCCGAGGTTTAAATATGTAAAAGTCACGAATGAGAGAGACCGAGCGAGAGAGGGTGAGTAAGACAGAGCGAGCGAGCGAGACAGGGAGACGATCCGTGCGCTCCAAAACACGAGAGAGAGAGAGAGAGCGCGCTCTGGAAAAGTCACGAACGAGAGCGAGATGGAGAGATCGCGTGAGAGAGACGCGCGCTCCGGAAAAGTCACGAACGAGAGAGTGTGACTGGATCTTCGAGTTCCGATCCACGTAAAACTGGGGGTTTACTGTATTGCTTTATTAATTTTAAAGGTGGTGTAATTATTCTCAAGCCATTGTCATCTGTTTCTAGGTCTGGAGTCTCCCAGTTGTCATCGCTGGGGGCTGTTCAGGACAAAATCACAGTGTGTGCCACCAGCGACTCTTACCAGGTGACCAAAGTACGCATGACACAGGCCGAAGAGGACACGCGCAAGAGAAGCACCAAAGTCATTAAACCTGGCGGACCATTCAGAGGCAGGTGGCTCTCTTTGACCTAACACCTTTCCCTTGCATAGAGAATGCAGAACTAAAGAAAAAACAGTTGCCAGGTACTTATAATGTGGATTAGGATCAGGGAAGGAAGAATGTAAGACTTAATCCAGGTAATCTGTATTGGTTTAGCCTCACACACTTATCTATTAGGGCCACTGCAGCATAGGCACTGATGTTTGCTAGCTTAACAGCAAATTGAGTCTTGCCCAGAAACCCAGAAACACCTGCTTTGAAAACGTTATGTATGAAAGTAGCAATTTTGCATTCACATTTTCTGTTGTCTTTTTTTGGTTTCCTTTTCTCCATGCTCACTGTTACAACTAGGATTTGCATGTTTCTTACTAATAGGAGCTCGGGGGTGTAGGTCAGCAGTAATCTGAAATGGTACACACTCCCCTTATGTCAGCATGCTGTATCTCAGTATGTCTCACTTTTATACCAAAGCTCTTTACCACCACCCACATATGTGGTTTTAAAGAGACCCTGGTGCCTGTGGGAAGTTTTGTGTGAAACTAAAGGATCACCGAGCTCATTTCTTCCGAATATCTCACCAGAAGCCCCTTCCCTGGGTAGTGTCAGCTCCTCTCAACACCACGGGTTTCACTGTGTGCTTCCGGCAGGGACTATTTGAATGAAGCAGCAAAGCTGCAAAATGAGTAAAAAAATAAATTGAAAGCACTGCTGACCCTGAGGCCCTGCTATCAAACCCTTCCCCCATTTTTTTCATATATATATATATTTGTGTACATACATGCACACACAGTAATCCCCTGCTTTTCGCAGAGGTTTTTGTAAACAAAAAAAATTGCCTATTTTTAGTGTAAACCCTAAATATGCTCCCAGAACACTTTGATTTAATGCACTAAATCTGCGCTAGACTGAGTGTTTACTGTGTGTATATATGTACGTATATATTTTTTAATTTACTTATGTTGCTTTTCTTTTATTTTCTTAGTATAGCTCAGATTTTGAATTACAATGCACTTGACGTCTCTGATTAAGAACTACTTTAATATGAAGCGGTCACTAGATTGTGTGCTAACCTAAAATTTTGGGCAATGCAGTATCACCTGAAGCATTATCATGTTGGATATTGCTATACCGGGCACAGTATAAAAAAAATAGACTGAAATTCAGACCAGTATGCATATGTGATATGTGTTTCATGTGCAACTAGTTTGTGGTGGGTAGAATACTTGCCTCTGGACCAAGAGGTTATGGGTTCAAATCCTACCTTCAGCACCAGGGAGACTGTCCCCTATAGTTAGGCAATGGAAGTTGCTTTAGATAAAGGCATCTACTAAATGCCATAAATGTAGTTTGCTGTAACATTAGGAGCCTTCTGTGGTAAAATGTGGTAATCAAAATTCATCAGATCTTCCACTATTTGTTAATGCACGTTAAAAAGAAAAGACCTGTATTTATTCTGTATTTGTCAACATTGCGAAATGATCAGAATAGTGTTGCACACATCTAGCCTCTTTAACCTCATTCCACAATTGAGCCGATTTGTTTTTGCTGATCTGAGTAGTTTAGCTGATTGTCAACCACTAAGACAGCAAGACGTGTGTGTCTTAAGTTCAGACAGCACGTGGTTGAAAGAGTAAGAGGTATAGTGAGAG
The DNA here is from genome assembly GCA_037974485.1 of Hemigrammopetersius urotaenia. Taxonomy (NCBI): domain Eukaryota; kingdom Metazoa; phylum Chordata; class Actinopteri; order Characiformes; family Alestidae; genus Hemigrammopetersius; species Hemigrammopetersius urotaenia. The sequence continues at coordinate 9,549,011 of JBBPDC010000023.1, forward strand.
AGGATAAGAGTTACTATTCCTAATCCTTTAAAAAGCTCTTTCAGAATGTCAATTGTTGAGAAAATATGAAGATATCATAGCATCTTGCACACTCTGACCAGGCCCAGGGGGCAGCTAGTCAAAATGATGTTGTATATTAATCCCCACTGAGTTATTAATGTCATTAACTTCAAAGGAAGAAATGTGACTGTCTCAGCATACGTAATTATGATTCCCCCCCCCCTTTTCCACATACAATGCTTCTGTTTATTTCTGTAGAGGCTGTGCTCAGCCTTTTCTGTTTAAACACCATTTGTGCAGGTAAATCGGTCCCGATCCGAAAGCCAGCGCCATCTGCTCCTGACCCGGTTCCGGAGAGGAAACGGTCCACCCCTATGAACCCAGCCAACACCATCCGTAAGTGCCTTACCAACAACCCAGTGTCTCAGCGGCCATACCGGGACCGCATCATACATCTGCTGGCGCTGCGATCCTACAAGAAGTTGGAGATCTTGGGCAGGTTACAACGAGATGGGATTAGCCAGAAGGACCGCAAATCACTAGGAAGCACCTTACAACAGGTAAGCAAGGGTCACCAGAGAAGAAAGAAAAGGTTGCAGTAGTTACACAATGGGCCTGATTGATATGAAATGTGGCACAATATAAGTTTTAGGGAGTGAAGTATAGTCTGTGAAAAATTACAATTTCTGCCTGACCATAACTTATAGACTAAAAATAACAATTTTGTTCAATTTCAAAATTGGCCAAATTTATCTTTTAAAAATATTTGATCTATGTCACTTTTTTTAATGCTAATTACAAGTGAAATTGCACTGTATTTGAATGTTACTGCTAGTCCTACTCCTATATGAGAAAGTGGTACTAAATAGTCAGTTGCCTCTTTCAGTCAGTCAGTTTACTTGATTCCAGTTATTTAAGATAAGATAAACCTTATTAGTCCCACAAGTGGTAAATTTGCTTTGTCATGGCAGAAAATTAACAGAACAAAGCTGAGAGCAGAAAAACAATAGAATTGAATAGAAATAACATTTGAATTGCCAACTGATTTTTTTTGTTAAAGGGGAAAATAAGATTGATTTTTAAACAGTAAATGTTTGTTGTAACTTTAGCTAATAAGTGATGTACACTTAGTCTACTTAGTGTAACCTTGGAGTATTGTGAATAAATGCTTTCATGAAATAAAGGCAGACCTCTAATAAATGCTCTAGACCATTGGGTAGAATTCTTACCTTTTTTTTTCCCCCTTCCTTTCAAATACATGTTGTATTTTTCAGTTATGGTTTCTCATACATTTAACATTGTTGTTTTATTAATTAGTTCTGGATTTTGTAAGGTCAGCCTCTTGCTGTAATAAATGACTTTTTTTTTTTTTTTTTTTTCCCCACATTAGAGGTGCATGTTATGTATTTCAAGCTTCTCGTCTAGGCTGGTGCTTCAGTCGCAGAATTTTTTGAGGATGCTAGTTAATGCACGGAAGCTTAATTTTGTGAAATTTGTCACTTGGTGCGACTGTATTGTTTGTGCCTGGAACCTAAAAATACTGAAGGAATGTTAAAGTAGCAAGCAGAGATGAAAGGGGGCTGCGGGGAGTTGAGGCGAGTCAGAATTGAAAAAATGCTCCCTTTGAGGTGAGAGCGGCGCATCTTGTAGAAGGTGAGAGGCGGAGAGAGATGACTGAATTTCAAACAGACTCTGCTCTCTCCCTCTGGAGAATCTCTATCTGTGAGAACACTCTAGTCCTATTAAGTGTTGATGCTCATCCGGCCCAGTCAGTCATGTGTCTGAAGAGTCACTCCAAACAGCACAGAGATGGCACCATGGCACAAGCACACCACTGCTCAAAAAAGTGGACAAATAATGACCGTTATAATATGGACTTTTTAGACTGGACAAAATTCACCCAGTGTTTTTGCCAAACATTTTCATAAATTGAGTTGCGTTTGACAAAAATTCAATGCACACACATTAGATTTGATAGTTTCGGGAAACCCCCGGCAAGTGCCTCTTTCAGTTCCTTCTAAAGGTTTCAGTAAAGAAAACTTGTCCAGGGCAGATAAAATGCTACTTGTAAGTGACCAATAAGTGATTTCTGATGAAAGTGAAACCAGGGATTTCTCCTTGTTTGTACATACAAGAAAGAGAAGGAGCGTGAAAAGAAAATGCGGCTGTCCCGCTTACCACTTTAGAAAGGGAGAAGTTACTCTGAATTGATTTACCTCACTGACTCTGGTCTTATGTGATTTAGAATGAGTGTGAGTGCATAGTTGTGTGCCGAGTATCACACTTACCACTTATTCAACATGTACTGTTTTGTTTTGTTTCATCCTGGGATAACACAGTGCTCTGAATTATGGCGAGTTATTTCAGATGGTTTCGAGTAATTGGGACTAGGGGTGGGTAATAAGATATCATATCACATTTTTTTTTACACTTAAATCATGGTTTAAATTTTATCACTATCACTGATTTATATATAGAGAGTTATATAGATATAATATATTAGTGCTGGGCCATTAACAGCGTTAACGCGAGACTCTTTATCGCGCGATAAAAAAAAATCTCGCCATTAATCTATTCAAAGTTGGGTTGGGAGCTGGGTCTATACTACGCAAGCTATGATGACTTTCACCTTGATATTTTAGCGCGGATTTAC